>JAJMGY010000003.1:0-600000 GCA_030582775.1 Yamadazyma endomychidarum
TCGCACCCGTACACCATAAGTAACCTCGCACCCGTACACCATAAGTAACCTCGCACCCGTACACCATAAGTAACCTCGCACCCGTACACCATAAGTAACCTCGCACCCGTACACCATAAGTAACCTCGCACCCGTACACCAACTACGTACTTCGAATAATATATACTAAGGTGGGTGAATGCAATAATAAACACATGCTACTATATATACACTATATATACTTTTAAGAAGATAGTCTTATTATCTAAGTGACTTCTTTTCACAAAATAAAATAATAATACAAATGTGTGAAAACTACAAAATACTCACCAACTATGAAAACACTAATACTACTATATCTGACTACCCTTATCTGAATAAATAAAAGCAAATATACCACTGATACAATATAGATAAGAGATAATCTATGACGACAAAACTATGACGATAGCGCTTGATATGGGGCTTGTAGCTTTACTTATCCTGAAATGGAAAATGGTCGAGAAACTACCCTTGTCCACTTCTAATCCCTTCTTAACTGGGGAATAAATACCCTTAAACCATGAATATACCGTAAAGGATCTTACTTACGTCTAAAGTGTGGTGTGGTGTGGTGTGTGGGGGAAATGGTACCCAATATATGATCTCCATACTTAAGGAAAATATCGTGCCGCGCCCAACCCTTAACTATGTAAGGCTATAATGAACTCTTTCTGCCCTCAACTTGAAGAATCAATCCAAGTCACAATGTATCTAATGGAATATGAGTAAGAGGTAATATATTGAGTCAAAAATGGGAACCTAAGACTTGATCTAAGACATGTAGGGACGACAATCCAAATATGGAAAAGGGCTTATAACTTCGTCTTAACCCACTCTAATGCCTCCCTTGAAAATGTATATATACCCTTACCCCGTAGGTATACCTCCAATAATCTTACATAAGCCACAAACCTGGTGTGTGCATGAAATGGTGGCCCTTAATCGTCTTCCATACTTGAGTAAAATGGCCGCGCCCCACTAAGGCTTAACTATGTAAATATATAATGACACCTTATCTGCCCTCAACTGAGAGCATCCATCAAGCTGGAATGTATATAATATAATAGGAATAAGAGGTAATCTGTGGAGGCAAGTCCAGGGCCATAGGACTCAATCTGGGACTTCTAGGATCAGAAACCCCAAAATGGAAAATGGTCAAGAACTTACCCTCAAATACCTCTGATCTCTTCCTTAATAATGCATGAATACCTGTACGCCATACGAATCCTTTCAAGCTTCTTAATATGCATAAGGCAAGATGTGTGGATGTAATGGTGGCCCTTCTGATCATCCCCATACTTAAGAAAAATCGCCGCGGCACACCAAGTCTTAACTATGATGAACTTGTAATGGTACTTATGAACCACAACTGGTAGAAAACAACCACAAATACAATGCAATATATACAATATAAATAATGGCCTACATATGGAACTAAAAAGGGGGAGATGGGATAGGGGTACGATGACTGGTAGACACTTATGGGTATACAAAGTCACTTGGCATGGATGAACTTAATACGACTCGGGTGATACCTGGTAAAATGATGCTAATGATATAATATATAATGAATAAAAGGCTCTCTTTGAGGGTACTACCAACAAAATCGAATAAATGTGGAGAAATGGTGGGCTAAAAAAGATGAGCCACACTAAGGAGGGCCCCGAAAATGGCCAAAGTAAAAATGCCAAGTCTGACGGTAAACTCAACGAACCTATCTAAAACTAATAAATACTTACTCAAAGCAGGTAATTGGAATGGAATAGGATGAATAATGATGAAACTGTGGATGGATATCAAATGCTCAACTGGTGAGAATACACATTCTTCGGGAAAAAGTTACTTACGGCTTACGGGAATGTGGTCGATGGAATGGATGATATATATATGTAAACAATAACTGGCTCCAATATGAGACCAAAGGGGTGGTCATGCGATGAATACAAAAGGACTTCTGGCCATAATGAACTAATAAAAAAAGAGAGAAACAACATCAGCTAAAGCGAAACATAACTTCACAAGCAACTCTAACTCAGTAAACGAATAGATAATATACCAAGATAATGAACACCTAGCTTCCAAAAGAATCCAAAATAAAGTTTAAGGGATAAAATATGGGCGTGAAATGGTCATCTAAGAAACGTAAGAAAAAGAGGTCACAGAGTCAAAGGGTTGAAAACTAATTCAATGAGACTATTACCTAATTGGATATTTGTCACAACATTATTTCGTAACTGAGAATTTGACACATTCCTATGTTGGCCAATTAAGGAATGTACCTGTGCTTTGACAAGAAAAAAGAAACTCATTCTCCTAATAAGGAAATAAGTTCCGTCTTTGGTATTTTTCACGTCACTGCAACTGCAGGAATTAAAGTTCAGATTAGAATACTAATTTGACTATGTTCTTTGTTCGTCTTAGTATGTAACTCTCGGGAACATGTCCGTACGACCTAGACTGGAGGTACGCTCGTAAATAGCTTCGTAAATACAAGAAGGTGCATATTGGAAAAGTATGCGCATACGTTGAATAAGTATTTTCCATCGTAACCACCAATATATTTATAGATCTATTGTTTGGGACTGTACCCTAATGTGAATTGTTCGCCCTTTTGGCGTTTTCTTACTATTGTTTTCTCAATACATTAATTTCTATGTTTATTATACAAATGAATGGGCGTCTGATGTAGTCGTCTGATGGTGAGCTTTGGAAATGCTTTATCCACTAGGCTCTTTTTTGGGATGATACTCAAGAAAGTTAAAAGTTTAAGCAATGATTAGTGTGCCTCTTAGTGATATACGTTTGAACTTTTGTCTGTTCTTGAACTCCTAAGACAAATATTCATTAAATTTAACAGACAAAAGGAGAAAAAGCTTTTCCACTTGCAAATATGGTTCAATTCATTGACTTCGATGAAGTAGATGTTGTAAAATCATCACCTTTTTATTTATCAAACCATATGTAGAAGTCTTCCCGAGTTGGGGATAGAATATTCCATTGCTAAAGGAACCACCTGTTTTCCAGCTGACAAAGATTATATCACCTACGATTCCATGGAAGAAGATCAGCCTGTAGATGCAGCCCCTATTAAAAATTTGGGTCAAGAGGAAATTAGAGACTGATACTGTATGATACCAAGAGGAAGCGATTTATGAAATGTTTTACTCATTGGACGTTCATTTTCAAACTGCAAGAATTATTCTGGGAATTTATAATCTTTGAAGAATTTATCTTTGACTGCAAAATAGTCTTTGACAAAATCAACTTCCGAAACTCTAGCGTGCCAGGCTTTGAAAGAAGGGCAATCGTCTGGAATTTCCATATTTGAAAATCCAAGGAAAATAACACCAGCAATTGCTGCAAGATCAGCCATACTAATATTTTCACCAGCAATAAATGGTCTAGTTTTCAAAATGGAGTCCAAATATTGCATTCCCTTGATACCTCTTTCTTGGGAACGTAAACCTAATTCCTTATTTTGGTTAGTGTCGACTTTTGGTCCTAAACCTGGAGTTGCATTATGGAAATAAAGTGAAATAGCTTCAAGAAATTCAGATTCAACTCTTCTAGTCCACATATGAATGATTCCTTGTTCAATTGGAGTTTTACCAGTGAGAATAGGCTTTCCATCAATATTATCAACGTATTGAGTAATGGCAACACATTCAGAAATTTGTAACCCATCACTGAATTCAAGTACTGGGACAGTACTGGAATAATTGACTTTATCTTTGAATTCTTGGGTTTTGTGTTCACCTTTAAAAAGATCGACCAATTGGAAATCTACCAAGTCTACTAACCCTTTAGCGTGCAAAGCCATTCTGACCCTGGCAGGGTATGGAGCACCAGCAAAATCATAAATGGTAACTTTACCTGGTTTATTATCGTCGAAGTTTTTAGCAGACATGTTATAGTGAAACAATTGAATTAATGGTAGGTTCAATGGCTATTTATAAATCTCGTATAACCACTAAAGTTGAGCGGATTTATGAAGCCGCGTGGAGAAATGCTGATTAATCATGGAAGAAATGGAGTCAATTTGAGGGAGAAGTCAGTGAGCCGCACTTGAATTACTAACATATATCCGACTATGTGGGGTGGAAATGCTTTACCATATAATAGGTCGATTTGCTAATATTTACAATATATTTTAGATTAAAGAAAACGAACCCAATAAAAAAGAGTTTTTGTGGATTATGAATGAAGGGTTTTTTACACATGAGCCAAGTGAAATGTGTTGGTATGGTGAATCACCTGAATATTCGGATTTGTAGTGAATACGAGCTGCAAAGGATTATGAATCATGCCGATTCAAATACGGTATCTCATCCGATAGGGCGCTGTTGAATATGTCCATATATTATCGTTGTTGTTATTCTATAGTAAACATTCTTAATTTTGTCATGCAATTGTAAAGTGAACCTTCCAATAGAGAAATTTACAAAACATTGAAGTACATTGAAAACTCTATATGATTATACAGTGTATCATAACAAATATTGAACTATATTAAAAACATATATCCAACAATTGTCAATAAACTCAAGCTTATAGTTGATGCTGATCCTTCAAATGAAGTTGGAATTGATTTGGTGGCTACTGAAGTGGACTCGGATGCAACTATTGGAGAATTAGTGACAACTTCAGTACAATATCCATTAGAGCAGGATATGTAAGTGATAACTGGGATTTCAGTCTCTTCTGTTTGGTGAGCTAATGGATAATACGTGGTGTAAGTTGTAATCTCTTTGGTAACCGTAGTTACGCCTGTGACAATAGATGCTTTGGAGCACTTACTCCCTGAGCAGATTTCTGTGATAACCGTGGTTCTATCTATTCCATTTTCTAATGGGCAATAGGTAATATAAGTCGAAGCCTCTTGGGTAATGACGCTTACTCCAGTAACTATTGGTACCTTTGAACATCTGTTTTCCAGACATGATATCACAGTTACTGTATTACTATATTCTCCCATAATTAATGGACAGTAAGTGGTATAAGTAGTGTGATCTTCGGTGATAGTAGTAACACCAGTGGTTATAGGGACTTTGGTACATTTGTTATCAGAGCATGAAGTTACAGTGACTACAGTAGTTGAAATATGAGTGACTATTTCAGTATCTGGGGCATTTGATGTGGTAATTGAAATGATGGAAGTACCTGCACTGAATTCTGATGTTACAGAGCTGGAACCGGGATCTGATTCAGTTATAGTACTCAATTCTATGGTAGTGGTAACATAGTCCCCCATATCGTCAGTCGTGATGATGATTTCTTCAGTTTCTGTAGTGGTAAGTCCATCTGAACCGACACTAGTAATAGTAGTAGTATAATCAGTACATTCAACACAGAACCCTAAGTCAGCAGTGGTAGTACTCAGTTGGCCATTGGAATCAGTAAGAATAACAACTTCAGCAGTTTCCGTAGAAAGAGCACCGTTGGAATCGGTGGTAGTGAATGTGGTGAAATAGTAACAATCTGAACACATTCCAAGGATTTCAGTGATGGTTGTTAAATGATGATCTTCTCCAGTGGTAGTGATGATAATTTTTGCTGTTTCAGTAATTGGATCACCAACTGTAAGGGTTGTGGTATATTCAGTACAAGAGGGACATGGTTCTGTGGTTGAACTAGAAATAGCACTAGAACCAGAAGTTGAACTTTCTGAACTCTGAATTGAGGATCCGATGCTTGAAGTTACTTGGTTAGAACTTGATTGGATTAGACTAGATTCTTGTGAAATAGTAGAACTGGATACTAAAGTACTAGTTTCACTAGAACTGGTTTCAGTACTTATCATTTCAGCACTTGAAGATACTTCAGAACTTGGAACTAATGTGGAACTCTCAAAATTTGAAGACTCAAATGATGATGACTTCAATGATTCTGAGGACTCAACACTTGAGAATTCCTGGATAGGTGACTGTTCACTGCTTGATGACATTTCAGAAGATGACTCAGAAATGGAACTGACTTCACTGGAACTAGAAACTTCACTGGAACTAGAAACTTCACTGGAACTAGAAACTTCACTGGAACTAGAAACTTCACTGGAACTAGAAACTTCACTGGAACTAGAAACTTCACTGGAACTAGAAACTTCACTGGAACTAGAACCGTCACTGGATGATTCGGACGAACTAGACTCAGAACTGGAATCACTGGAATCATTAGACAATTCATAATCAATTCCTAGAACTAAAGGTACATCTCTACAAATAGCACAATTATCAGGTCTACTCGAAGATGTTGCGGGTACACCATCAATGTAACTAACTGCTCCAAATTCAATAATAAAAGACGCATCATCGTAACCCTCTCCAATATCAACGGCAGCAATAAGATTATTACATGCATTATCTTGAATCATATCACACAAGTACAATACAGACTCTTCATATATAAAAACCAGCGCCTCATCACTAACTTGTATTATGTTCCCATTACCAAACCCTCTTACTTTAATTGGAGACTCATTACCAGAAGCAGGTGATGAAATTTCTAAAGTTGAAAAATCTGTACTCAAGAAGATAACTTGATTAGGATCCATGCTCGAGGAACTTGATAAATCAAGCTTCATAGTTGATCCAACACCAATATCAATACACCCAGAGCCTTCAATAGATGTAGTTGAAATGAACCTCTGTTTAACTAAACAGATAGTACCATCATTCTGAATTTCACTAAGTCCAGACTCCGCAGAATATGATCCCAAAACAAGGCCACTTTCCAGTTGTTCAACAAGAGAGAATACCATCAAACCTGAATTAATCCAAGAACTCCCCACTACCAATTCCATAGTTGCACCATTAGCTCCTCCATAAGCAGCCCACCAGAAATTTCCGATGTTTTGGAAATTGTCACCTTGAATTGAAAATGTAGAAATGGCCGAATTTCTAGAGCTGTTCCAACTCCAATTTCCCACATTTAAAACCTGAACTGGATATCCTTCAATATCCCCGGGTTGGACTATTACTTGGAGGGAGTCGAGGGAGTTATCAGCTGAGATAAAAAAGTGACCTTCGTTAAGAAGAAGACGATTAAACTCCGTATACGGGCAGTCAATGATAGACCAATAAACTCCTGGATCAATGTGGACGTCACCACTAGTTGAATACAGAAGAGTATTCCTGTCGATAGTATTCTCTGAGATATCCACAGCACTAGTATAGCTAGCCATTACAATTGCAGTCAAGCCTTTTAACGTAAATTTCATCGTTACACTACTTATTGGTTACAAAAATACTAGACTTTTATAGGTTTATATAAAAATCCAAACAGAAGATATAAACACTCGTAATCGAACCATTTGGGGACCCAAAGGCTACCAAATGGTACAGGATAGAAAATAATCGAATTTTCAATGGAGACAAAGGGGGTTTTTAGCGTATATGCAATTTTGAAAATAAATCCATGGTTCTAATCCGTGAAGTTTGTATACTTGAGGGGAATATTTTCTAAAGTCTCTGATAATATTCTCAAAGTTGATGATCATCGACTAAAAAGATCACCGTAAATAAACAATGGTTCACCTGAATTGAGACATGTTTTAAATATTGCATGGAAGGGGCTTCAAAAAGTCTAATCGGCTTAGTCCTAGAGTTTTACTGTCTTAGGTCTAAGGTTTAATCCAAAAAGGTTGTTGAGAGGCGTAAGATCCTTCAGAGATTAGCCGTTTATCGACCAGTATTCAACTTCAAACTTAAACTACATAAGACAATACCCAAGACAAAACTAAAAGACAAAACATACCAACAACAAAACATGGACCATATCAATCCAATCTTTTCTCAAAACTGCCTTTAAACTTGATCTATGTTTAAATAGTTAATATTTTTTTAGTCCCCTCTAAATGCGGAATATTATTTGATTATGCTTGATTCGTAACCAGGGAGATTTTCTTAGATATACGAGAAATAAGGCAACGACATGAGGTGTATTTGAGTATGTGTGGAACTTTAGGTCTCGTCCGGAGTTCCCTCATAAACAAGTCAATTTAGTTCATACCAAGCATGGTCTTTGTTCTGTATGCGATATGACTATGCTTGAAGTGATGAAGATCATTTAGTATTGATATTCGTACCCATGTATAATGACTAGAACATGTGGTTTCGCTCAATGGTACGACTTTTAAGCCTTCTTTGTTAATTGAGGCTCCGTGGGCTTTGAATTAAGCAGACGATGAACCAAAAGTTTCAAGAACCCAAGTATTGGATACCAATTAGTTGATTTTGTCACCTTATAAGAGTTGAGCCGTCAAAGTCCTATCTTAAACCTTAATCTTGGTATAAATCCTGACCATCTCGTAATTACATTGATTATAGACTGTGGACAAATTACGAGAATCATTCCCACTTCACGGCTCACAACGGCCGTATCCACCATCCGCAACGGCTCATTTGGGTGCAAAAAACAATGGCAGACGTTGACGCGGCTATATCTTCATCCACCACGTGTATTACGAAAGCACTCCTATTATGTGGGTAACTACATTCCCATTCTGGGATATGTAATTGGTATGTTAAATCCGCCACCATTGGACAATAAGATGCCGAGTATTGTTTCGTCAAAACAATATAAATTAGCTCTATTATCCTTTCCTTTATCATCACTTTCGCAAAATGGTTGCAATTTCTAACTTATTATCAGGAGCTTTATTATCATTTACACCTATCAATGAAGTAGCCACCGACTTACTTTCCAATATTCACGAATCAAGTCTTTCTAAGTACTTATTCGCATCTGGTCCATATTTCGAATTAGATGGGTTCGGAATTTCTACTGAATTACCTGATGGCTGCGATTTAGAACAAGCCCATATTTTCATGAGACATGGTGAAAGATACCCAACTAAAGGAACAGGTAAAGGGTTTCAACAAGTTATCAACAAAATTCAATCTTACAATGGAACTTTGACTGGTCCTTTAAGTTTTGTTAAAGATTATGAATATTATGTTCAAGATTCGGCAAATTTAGAACAATTGACTACTCCACAAAATGCTAACTCTCCATTCTTGGGATCCACTACTGCTACTAAAGCTGGTATCTCTTTCAGAACCAAATATGGAAGTTTATACAATACTAATGAAACTTTACAAGTATTCGTTGCTGGACAATACAGAGTTTTCCAAACTGCTGAATTTTTTGCCAAAGGATTTTTGGACATTGACTATGTGAAGGAAAAGGTTCAATACAATGTTATAAGTGAAAAAGAAAGTCAAGGGTTCAATTCCTTAACCCCAACTTCTGCCTGTGCTAACTTCAATACCAGTTACAACTCAGAATATACTGATGAATTCCCAACTGAGTATTTATCAAATATTGCTGACAGATTAACCCAAGGTAACCCAGGTTTAAATCTTTCTAATAATGAAATTGGTTCCTTAATATCACTTTGTGGTTATGAATTCAGTAACACTGGTAGTTCAGATTTCTGTAGATTATTCACTCAAGAAGAATTGATCACCTATGATTATACAAACAATTTAGAAAAATATTATACCCAAGGTCCAGGTAACCCTCTTGCCAATACAATGGGATACGTTCAATTAAATGCTACATTAGCCTTATTGAAAGAGACCAATCCAAGTAATAAACTTTGGTTATCATTCAGTCATGACTCAGATTTAGCTCATTTATACAATCCTCTTGGATTTTTCGATACTGTCAATCCAATGCCAAATGATAAGGTGATTTTTGACGATGCTTATAAGTATAGTGACCCAATCAATATGGGAGGTAGAGTAGTCATTGAGAAATTTTCATATAAAAATGAAAGTTATGTTAGATTTATTGTCAATAATGCTGTCAAACCAATCAAAACTTGTATTAATGGGCCAGGTTTTTCATGCAGTTTACAAGACTTCGAAAAAATGTTCAACGATAAATTTCCATCAGATTTCAATTTAACTGAATCTTGTGGTGCCAATACTTCATACCCTCAACACTTAAGCTTCTATTGGGATTATGAAAATAACAGCAATTACGGCCTTAGTAATATTAGTCCATAGATAATTTATGTTTTTCTATACGCAAGCGATTTACATAATCACTGATTTACATAATCACTGAGAAGGTGATAATTAAAGTTAAAATTTACTGCAAAAGATTTAAACTTTGCGGATCTCGTAAACTGAGCCAGATAACGAATCTCGAAAAATATACATCCGCACCCTCATTAATGGTTAAGAAAGTTATTGCAGCACTCCAAGTAGGTTCGGAAAAGACCACCAAAGAAACACTTACAAAGATATTAAGTTATGAAGAACAATTGAAGAAAGCCAAAGTCGACTTGGTAGTCCTTCCTGAAGCCACTTTGGGTGGTTATCCTAAAGGATCAACATTCGGGGCTTACTTGGGTTATAGATTACCTTCAGGACGTGAAGAATTTTTTGAATATTTTAAACAATCAATTAAAGTTCCAGGTCCAGAAATCCAATCTTTGGAAACCTTAGCATCCAAGATTGATGCTACTATCGCGATTGGGGTGATTGAAAATGGTGGTTCAACTATGTATTGTACAATTGTCTATATTGATCCCAAGAAAGGTTATGTAGGTAAGCATCGTAAATTGATGCCTACAGCCACTGAAAGATTAGTATGGGGATCAGGTGATGGATCAACTTTACCTGTTATTGAAAGTTCTGTTGGTAGAATCGGTGGAGCTGTTTGCTGGGAAAATTACATGCCATTACTTAGACAAACTTATTACTCAAAAGGAATCGATGTGTGGGTTGCACCGACCGTAGACATGAGAGAAATTTGGAGATGTTCAATGAGAACTATTGCATATGAAGGTCGTAACTTTTTAGTAAGTGCTGTTCAATTCCAACCTGCAGTCAGTGATGAAGAAACCCCAGTGGGTTGGAAAAAAGGTGACAATCTCATAAACGGTGGAAGCGTTATTGTTGACCCAATGGGAGAAATAATTGCAGGACCTTTAATTGGCGAAGAAGGGTTATTATCAGCAGAAATAGAAACCGATGATATTATGAAATCGAGATTTGATTTAGATCCTGCAGGTCATTATTTCAGAGGTGATATTTTTAAATTAACCGTAAACGAAACTTCAACTGATGTTAAGTACGAATAGTAGTTAGATGTTGTTTAGATCCAATAATATATAAAATGACGTCATCGGCTTTTGAATACGTAAATCCGAGATCCACAGAACACGAGTCTTAATAAACCGGCGAGCCTTATCTCAAAATAGTAACTGATGTAATTGCTAGTAGTTTAGTTGCACCAATCTAAAAGTTTGAAAAAGCGATAAGTGATAACGTCAGCGCATAAAGTGCAGAATTCCGAGATCTCGTGGCCGGAATTTCAACCTTAGGTGGGGATTGCGGTGCATCTACAGGAAGATAATAGGAGGGGGAGGGGAAAATGCCACACGGTTCTCCAGACATCATGAAATGTATTAACCTATTTACCATTTGTAACGGAAATCTTTGTTCTCAAGATCAGTCATATCAGCAAGATCAGATTCTTTATTAGCAGCTGGGTCTGGTACACCATATAATCTATCTCTCTTTTTGTTTTCCCTATAACATATCAACATGTAAACACACATGGAGAAAATAGTAAGGGCATAAGCACCGAAAAGGGCACCAACCCCTAATGGGTAAGTTGGAGATTGATAACTTTTGAAAAATTGAGGACCAATAATGTTACTTACTGAATAAGCTGTGAACATAATAGCATTAGTTGTAATTTTACGGGTGAAACCAGCAGTGTTACATGTAATCAAATTCAAGGTAATGATATAAGGACCTAAGTATGAAAACCCAAAATAAAGGGAAATAAGTCTTCCAACATAATCAGTGGTTGGAAGTTTATATAAACAACCAGTGGCAACAAATGGAGGAATTAAGAATACACAAAGGACGATACCTCTAAATTGTTTCTTGGGCCAAAATCTCTCTAAAAGAAATACTGCTAAACTTGTGATATAGACTGAAAGGGTTTGTGAAATACCATTTGGAATAGTAAGTAAACAGTTTGTACGGGTAGACCAGCCGAACCCTTGAACAATTAAAGTACTGAAATTAGTTAAACCACCATTAGGAATTGAAATGAAAATTTGAACAAAAAACATAACCCAAATTTTTGGATCTTTGATAGTTGCTAAGAATTGATCCTTTTTAAAATGATTATTCTTGATACCAGTTTTATTCTTTCTAACTCTATCAATAACAATAGCCTTTTCACGATCACTTAAAAATCTACATGAGATTGGAGAATCTGGTAATAAAATAAGCATCAAAATACCATAAACTGAAGATAATGCACCAATAATGAAATAATAGTATCTCCAGATTTCTAATGCAGTATTATGGTAGCCACCAATAGCATAACTGATAGTACCAGTGAAAACAGTTGATAAACCAGTATAAAACAAACCAATACGGAATGTTTGTTCTGGACCTTTGACATACCACATACTAATGATAATTAAATTGATTGGAACAATAGGAGCTTCAGTAATACCAAGTAAAATTCTAAGGGAAACCATAGTGGCGAAATTCTTAGCAAAACCTGAACCAATTAAGAAAAGACCCCAAACAACAAAGGCAGAACCAGCTATCTTTGCTACAGGTAATCTTTGTAAAATAATACCAGCAGGGAAACACCAAAATAAATAACCAAAGTAAAAAGCGGAACCAATCCAACTATATTCGTCACCTTTCAAGTGAATATCTTCTCTCATACCATAAAGAGCAGCTTGACTATGACTGACTTTATCCATAGCAGCAAAAGTAACATTAAGCCATAAAAATGGGATAATCATCATATCAACTTTTCTCATAAGTTTTTTCTCTTCAGCTTTAGTATAACCATCAGTTATCATGTCGGCATATTTTGCACCAATATCATCGTAATGTCCGCCTTCACCTTTATCGGTTTCGATATCACTTACTTGTGAAGTACCGACCATAATATTATTCTTTTGCATATCCTTGGGTGTTTCAGTCGAGTTTTCGTCTGTCATCAGCATCTTGAAAACAATTTCCTCTGGGGAAAATGTTATGTTTTATAGGTGTAATCAATTCCGTAAATGGTACTCGGATAAAATCATAATATCCGCTCGCACTAGATTTTCCAATCTTATCATATTACCCCACAATATCGGAATGGGTTAATGTAATCGAAGTTGTAAAAATAAAAAAATTTTGAAAATATTGACATCATTGGGGTATTGGAATTTTCCTGATTATACTTGTGATTATCCTATTTCCAAAACTCAAATTGAAAACTTTTTTTTTCATTAATAATTCAATATACTGTCAACTCCTATTCAATCTGATAAGAGGGAAATTTCCCACCTCAAAACCATAAGAAATAAACGCCATTTCGCGATAATGGAAGATCCAGAGGCACTTACAAAAGTCGTTAATAGGAAAAGAGGGTTATTTAGCTGTGATCTGTGTAAATTACGGAAAGTTGCCTGTCATCGACCTAATAAAGCTGATAAACTGGAATCATGTTTAGAGTGTAAAAATCGTAATTTAGAGTGTAAAACCACGATAAAGAGAAAGAAAAGGTCATTGAATCCGAAATTAGAATCTCCAAAACAAGTGGAGTTGATAAGCAGGATTTTGGATACGCTATGCTCCGGGTTGGATATTAACGATACCTACTCCTTACAACAATTTTATAATATTATTAAGACTAAAAAGATCCTTGATCTAGATGATGAAAGAGTCAATGGGCAGTCATTTTCTGTGGTGTCAAGTGGGAAAAGTGGGGACACGTTTGAATCTTCCATCGCCTCCTTGGATAAACTGTTGGAGAACTATGATCGAATTATTTACGACAATAATGGTACGTCCCACTATTTGGGGATATTTGGTTTTACAAGTGCTTTAACGATTCTATTAAACAATTTAATTAGAATGACTAAACGGAAGAATTGGGGGTCAATAGAATTTATTAAGGAAATGACAACTAGGGGTTCAATCATTTCATCATTTTCTGAACCGATAGACCCATCAGTGATTAATACAGTTGGGGATTCTTTCCCAGTATCATGTCATTTTTCAAAGGCGGAAGCGGATTATTACGTAGACAATTTTTTCAAAATGGGGGAATGGCTTTTGATTGGATTTAGCAAGGAAGAATTTTACGAAAAATGTGAAATTTTCTGGAAAATTAAAGACCAACAATTACCTCCATCCTCACTAAATTATGTCCTGTATTGTTGGATATATATTGTTTGGATAATAGGAATTTCATTGGGATTATACCAGGAAGCTTCTATGCAAGCGACTTATGAATATGTTGGCAAGTACATTAATTTGATTAAGTTAATGCTTTCTGATATTTTGCTTGTACCGTCTGCTGATGGTATAACATGTTTGCTTTTATTGTCTAAATTCTTTGAACGTAATATGCAAGTTGAAACTGCTTACACTCTTTGCCAAACTGCCATTTGTCATGCCATGTCGTGTGGATTCCATCGTCAATCGATTGCTAATGAGAAAACATCGTACCTTTGGTGGTCATTATTTGATAGGGTGGTCAAGCTTGATTTATATTTGGGGAGATCCTCTACTATCCCTTTGAAACAAGTTAGTTTAAACTATCAAAGAGATTTCAATAATTCTACTAACCCTTACCTGAAATATGAACTATTATCTACCGAGTTGAATAAATTAACTCATGTTTATCTTCAGAATAGAATTAAATTACCATTATCCCATAAATCTTTAACAAAAGAACACATCAAAGCTGCTTACCATATTACTGATTTGTTAGATACTTTTTATAGTAGTATACCAGTTAAGAATTTTGCAGAGATGCAACCGGTTGATTATGAGTTGATGTCAGGTTATTTACTGGTTGAAATATCTGCTCATATGCCATTCGTACTATATATGATTGAAGATGGTGTCAAGGTGATAGACCACAAACTTGTAGATAAATGTCTTGAAAAATCATTAGCTGCTGTTAATATGATTCTGTATTGTCCTCGAGAATCGGGTCAACATATTGAATATGAACAAACATCAGTCTGGGGTCATGTCATGGTTGTTTTTGTAGCATTTGCATTATATTACACCAACGAATTTGATGCATCTACTAATGAAGCCCAACACAAGAAACAAGAAGTGTTGGAATTAATCCAAAATGCTTCTTTGGTATTAAAAGTTCATAATCAATCCAAATTAGGTGACTCTAGTGGAACCTTAAGAGTTCGTAGATATTGGATTGAAGCATTAAATCAAGATTTGATAACTATTCTTCAAGAAGACTCTTACACCAGGGAATATCTTGATCATGAATTACCACTTGGAGATCCTGTTGATTTTTCAGTGTTATTCAGTGAACATTTCAATCATTTACAAAGAGTTATAGATGATAAATCTCAGCCCCACTTTGAAGAAAACCTTATATATTCAAATTTAATGGCTAGCATTGAAAAATAAGCCATAATAATACACTTATTCACTATCAGCAACCTCAATACAACTAGTAACAGCTCCTTCAGATACATCTTTGTAAATATCGTGTCTTCTTTGAGTTGTAATTGGAATTTGTTGTCTGAAAGTTGTAATTAATTCTGGATCAAGTTCAGCATAAATGATTTCTTCACCATCACCGGCTTCAACAACAATTTTACCACTTGGATCAACTACCATGGAATGACCATAAACTGGATAGTCAACTGCATTGGTAGCTGATGGTGAACACATAATAATATACATTTGATTATCGAGTGCTCTTGCTCTGGCTAATAAGGACCAATGCATTGGACCAGTAGTTTGATTAAAAGCACTTGGATAAAACATGGCAAATGAACCAGCTCTTGAAGCAATAGTAGCCATTTCTGGGAATCTGATATCATAACAAATACCTTGACCAACTTTACCATATTCTGCAAGATCAATTAATGTAGCACAATTACCTCCAGAGAAAGTAGCACTCTCTTTAGCAGTCATTTTACCTGGGATATCAATATCAAATAAATGTACTTTTCTATGTTTACCAATAATGTTCCCGTTCTTGTCAAAAGAAAGGCAAGTGTTGTAAAGTTTATCACCATCCTTTTCAGGGAATGAACCACCGATGATGAAAATATTGAATTCTTTAGCCCATTGACTTAATTGATTAGTTCTTTTACCTGGAATAACTTCAGCTGAATCATAGTAGACTTGAGTTTTGATGACATTACTGAAATGTTCAGGTAATACAATCAAATCGGTTTCTGGTTTTTCCTGTTTAACCTGTTTGATGAGCTCACCAACTCTTTTTAAATTAGCGTCAACATCTAATGTACAGATAGTTTGAATACAAGCGATATTTAATTTTTTGTTTAAGACGGCCATTTTTAGTTTCCCCTTTAATTTTATGCCCCTTTAAATTAACGGGGTCAATGTATTTATATTGGCGATATCTGCCATGGTTCGGATATTTAACAAATATCCGACTTACCCCATACCCCATATTTCGATAAGGCTCGGAAATTTTGATTTCGGATAAAATGATTTTATCCATTTCTCCCCAGATTCACGGAATTATGGACTATAAATAGGAATTGACAGATCCCGGGTTGAAAACTGGCATTCACAATACTTAATTAGAATGAGTTTAGAGGAAACATACCAACAAGATATCGAAGACATCAAAAAATGGTGGGCTGAAGATCACAAAAAACATTTAAAGAGACCTTACAGTGCTGAAACCGTTGCCAAATTCAGAAACTCCATAAAGACTGAATATTTTTCATCAATTCAAGCTAGAAAATTATGGAAGATCTTAAACAAACATGTTGAAGAAAAGACTCCAGTATTAACTTGTGGATGTGTTGATCCACTACTTGCAGCTCAAATGACTAAGGGTGGTATGGAATGTGTTTACGTATCAGGAGGTGTTTCGGGATTTTCAAGAGTTGAAGAAATCGGAGTTGATCATGCTGATTACCCATGGGATACTGTTCCTAAGGTTGTCAACCAAGTGTTCAAGTCTCAAATGTTTCATGACAAAAGACAAAGACAACATCTTCTTTCATTACCAGAAGATAAAAGGAAAGAATACCATCAATTTGATCATCTTCTTCCAATTATTGCTGATGCTGATATGGGGTTCGGTGGTATGACCACTGTTTCCAAAATGGTCAAACTTTTCGTTGAAGCTGGTGTTGCTATGTTCCATTTAGATGATTTAGCTATTGGAGTTAAGAAATTCACTCAAGGGATTGGTAGAACCATTATTCCTACTTCTGAATACTTGAAACGTTTAACTACTGCTAGATTTCAACTTGATGTCATGGGAGCTGATACTCTATTAATGTCAAGATTAGACTCTTACCAAGGTCAATTCATTACCTCAGTATTTGATTCAAGAGATCATCAATATGTTATGGGTGCTACTAACCCAGATATCGAACCAATGGTTGTTGTGTTGAACAAAGTCAGATCTGAAGGTGGTGACCTTGCTGCAGCTAAATTACAATGGTTTAAAGATGCCAAAGTTTTAACTTTTGATGAAGCTGTCGCTGCTCAATTAAGTGAAAAGGAAACCGAAGAATATAACAAATTAATCAAAGACGACAGGTTCGCCAGTTTAGAACAAAGAAGAGCTTATACCAAGAAAGTCTCAGATAAACAAGTTCACTTCGATTGGGATGTAAGTAGAAATACTTACGGTCACTATCTCTTCAAGCAATGTATTGAAAGTGTTATAGATAGAGCCATTGTCGCTTTACCATTATCTGATTCATCATGGGGTAGACTTGATACTCCAAATTGGAAAGATATTAAGAAATTCCATGAAACTTTAACTGCCATTGATCCAAAGAGAGCTTATTGTTTCGGTTATACTGGTACTTATGATTACCTTAAAAACGGTTACACTGAAGATGAATTCAAAAACTTCCATAATAACCTTGCCAAATTGGGTGCAGTCTGGCAAGTCCAACCAATCTTTGCTCTTCAAGGTATAACTGACTACAGTGCTAAATTCACTAGAATGTTTAAGGATGAAGGTATTTATGGTTACGTTCGTGATATTCAAACTGCGGCTCTTAAAACTGCTCCTTTCAAGCCAAACACTTTTGAAGCTTGGGGTGGTGGTCAATATGCTGATTCTTTATTGGATATTGCTGATGGTTGTGATGTTCAACTTAAATTCGATTAACTATAGAATATATATAAAGTTCTTAATATCTTTGTATTGTTTCTTTCCCCAGGGATTGTAAAAATTACTCATTATTCATTAATCTATATACATGACTTTCTATTTTTCTATGAACTAGACTTTATAGCAATACTATAGCGATTTTGACTTTTATTGCATCTCTTAGTAGCTCAGGAAAGTAATAAGGGGCCCCACTACTCAAACATATTATCACAAACTTTCTTCTGAGACCCTAAACTTCTGTTCATACAATGATCCAATAATTTAGCATGTTCTCTTGCAATTGCAGAGCTATCATCAATATATTGGTTCCGAAACAACCTTAACAACCCTACAATATTTTGTTTACCAGGAACAAACGATAATACATCAGCAAACAAGTCAATGTTTTTATTAACATTTTCTTTGATGAACTCTTTGGTAGCAAGAACTGATAATTCATTCTTGATACGAGCCAAGTAAGAATGTCCAGGTTCAACATTAGTAACGTGATGATAATTCTTACTCCATTTGAGACTATGAGATTCAGGCCCACTGCTATAATAACACCAACACCAAAGTATCACTAACATATGTGATATCATTTGTTTCCTATAAAGACATTTATCTTCTTTAGGGTTATATACTAACGGTTTATCGCCATCGAAAAGTAACCTGCAGAAGTAGGAGTAAATCAAAATAACTGCTCTTCTTCCATGAGTGCTATTAACCCATTCAATTACTCTGGATGTTACGATTTCAAATTCCTTTTCACTAATAGATACATTCATTCTTCCTGGTGCTCCCACGTAAACCATGAAATCATAATGTTTTATTTGCGTATAACTCTCGAATAGTTCACGTAAAGGTATGGAATATGTTTCTAACCACATCTTCTCCTTAGTACAAGATGAAAAGTTCAAATCCCATACTTTAAATGCATCTTTTATTCTTTTCTGCCAGAATTGTTTAATACTAAGTAATTCAGGTAAAGAGAATTCAAATTCACGATCTTTGATCTCGAATGATAATGCAATTAACCCCGATAAAAGTATAGATGTCCCAAATCCATGGACTTTTATAGGTTTCCTATGTAGAATGCTTTTAATGGCTGCAAGTAGCGTTACATTCCCTTGTAAACCTTCTTCAGGAAGTGATCCAGTTTTCCAAAACTCTTCATTACATGGGAGGGTTGGTTTGACTTCATGCAAGCCAATATTCATATCATGACCAAACACCACTGCATGTAAAACTTCCAAGTAAAATGTTGCCAAAGCACACCGTTTCATTGATTCTTCATTAATCCAATTTTGCCAAGACTCTCTTGTAGAGAAAGGAGAAATTGAATCTTTGATATCATCATCAGAAGATGAATGCCATGGATTACCACCAAACATTGGACTTCTCTTTAACATCTGGATCGAAATACCACGGTGTAAATTGGCTCTTTCATGCAAATCTCTAGACGAACAACTGATTTCGTAACATTCTAATAATAACAAAGATTGCACTACCCATAATTTAGGAGGAGGTTTGAAATCTTTAGAATTATAAATTATCAATCTTAATGGTTCAGCGATCGAATCTGAGAACTTCGACGACTCTCTATTAGAAGTACTGGCAACAAATGAGCCAATCAAAATCATCGCCAAAAGTAATATAGGGTGGCTGGACTTTGTTGAAAACGATGGATAATTTAGAATAGGAAATTGATGATGATAATATTTCCAATAATTGTCCAAATAATGATTCAACGTTTTATTTGTTTGATACTCTATAGTAGGCAAATAATCTGCCAATTTTTTACGTATATAGTCATCCATGTACATCTGGTCATTGCTGAAAGGAAACCCAATAGCCTTTGACGAAGACTCGTTAATAACACCTGGTGTAGGGATTGGGTACTCGAAAGCACCCAATTCGAAGCCATCATTATTAGGAGAAACGCTTGAATCGTTAAGCGAAGAAGTCTCTGAAAAATTCGACTCCATACCTCCAAATAACCATTTGATCATTTCATTAGAAGATACGAGATCTTGAATCGAGAAATTCATATCATTCGAAGGTTCCGCCGTTGGACTTGATGCTGGTACTGTAGATTTATTATAAACAATCATAGATTTTGGTGACGGTATAGAATCTACTGGTGATACTACCATTGGTTGATCTTTTTCTTGGTACTCTTTGTCTTGGTGCTGCCTATCATTTTCGATATCTGAGTCCTTCTCTACTTCTTGTTTGACCCTAGTTTCATCCATATAAATGAACTTTATACCTCTAGAATCAGGTTTAGTTATTTTAGTAGGGGTCTGGCCTTCATGTTTTTCCTTGTAATGCTTTCGATATACATCTTGTCTCATGAACGACTTACCACAATTAGGCCAAGAACAAGTTCTTTTAACACCAGCATGATTTAATTGATGTCGAGCAAGGTGATCTGATCTCGAGAAAGTCTTCCCACAGTCTTTGAAACTACACGTATACCGAGGACTAGCGTAAGGTATATCAATAGTTGTCATTACTAAGTGCAATAGATACTAAGCGATAAAGAAAATATGGGGTCGCGATCTAGAGATTAATAATGAAACCAATTCCGGAAATACCCCACCATCCGTAAATGGTAACCTATTAATATGGGGGAGCGTTTTTTTTGGTACCTAATTTTTACGTGGAGTATTTATGGGGGGTTAACGGAATTGGAAAATTATGGGGTTGGATTCTTGAGCCGCGCAACCCCATTAGGCAACTTGGTTTAATGGGGGATAAGTGCAATCAAAGATTGAGTGGGGTTATATAAAATATAATACTTATCCAAAAATCATTATCTTATTTACATGACAGTAACAGATTTTAGGTATGTATAGCTTGAGCAATGATGTATGAATTCAAAACTAACTCAATAGGAAAGTATTGGTAACAGGGGGAACGGGTTTCATCGGAGCTCACATAGTTGATAATTTATTAGCATTAGATATTAGTGTCAGACTAGCATCAAGATCTCTTAAGAAAGTTAACCAATTCATTGAAAAGAGAAGTGAAAAGAAACATCTAATTGAAGCAGTTCAAATCAATGACTTCACCCAATTAGGAAAAGATGAAAATCCATTTACAGAATGTGTTAAAGGTGTTGATGGGATTATCCATGCTGCGCTGCCTTTAGATTATACTGTAACTAATGTTGAGGAAGAATTGATCAAACCCGCCATTTTAGGGGTCAAACTTTTATTTGAAGCTGCTAAAACTGAAAATCAGATCAAGAGAATTGTTTTAACATCATCATTTGCTTCAGTAATGGATGTTTCCAAAGGTCCTGGTCCTGGGTTTACTTATACTGGTGATGATTGGAACCCATTGACCTATGAAGAATCTATCAAAGCTGAACCTGTGATTGCTTATAGAGGGTCTAAAAAATTTGCTGAAGTTGCAGCATGGGATTTCATCAAGAATAACAAGGTTTCATTTGATTTAGTTGCTATTTGTCCACCTATGACATTTGGACCTGTAGTTCACCCAGTTGATTATGTTGAAGACTTGAATTTATCCAATGCTTGCTTATGGGATGTTTATGAAGGAGTTAAACCCTTACCTGTATCACGTGTCCCTGTATTTGTGGATGTAAGAGACTTGGCTTTGGCTCACGTTAAATGTTTAATCATTGATAAAGTTGGTGGTAAAAGATATGTTCCATCTTCACCTCAAAAATTCTCCTATGCTTTGGCTACAAAGATATTAAAGGACAATGGGTTGGGTGAACATATTAAAGATGTTCCTGTTGAACCTATTGAAGGTTATGATTTGGATTATAAAGCTCTTGAAACTGACTTGGGTATAAAGTTCCATGATTTCGAATCTTGTGTTTTAGATTCTATTAAACAGTTCAAGTCTTTACCATCTAAATCTAAGGCTTAGATTATATCAGAGTGTGTAGATAATAAAAGTTCTATTACGAAATCTCCTGAGAACTGTAACTTATACAGTATAGAGGAATCTTTAGAGATCTTTTTACTATCTGTATTTTTAGCGAAAAACTTCAGTGCCTATTCACTGAAAGGACAAATGGATAACCAAATGATACGGCTACCTCAACGGTTTTTCTTGTCCCAAGAAAGACACCCCCATAATGACCTCCGCTTTATTTTATCAGACCATCAACCTATCAACAGCCAGCATAACCCAACGAACGGCAGAAAACCAAGGATCGGCCGATTGTCTAGTGAGCAGAAATGTTTTGCGGAATTCTGAGGAATCCTGTACCCCAGATTTATCCCCTCCCCCACAATCTCGGGGTAAATGAGTAGTACACGATTGCACCACTAGATCTTGGTTAGGTGCTATTGTATCTCGTATCTAAATTAAATAAACTGACAATGCGTTACAGAAAAAAAGTATAAAAGTAGTTGGAAATTCCGTTCATTGTTCGTTTAACACTAACACAAAAATATAAATCATGAAGAAACATTTAGGTTTATCAGGGACTAAATTAATGGTCCTCTTCACAGCTGCTCAGATGTTAACTACAGCTTGGTTCGGTTATGATCAAGGTGTTTTTAGTGGAGTATTAATTTCTGCTGATTTTTTGGACCATTTCCCAAGAATTAAAAATGATAGTAATATCGCAGGTATTAGTTCATCATGTTTCTCATTAGGAGCATTTTGTGGTGCTATATGTGCATTTACCATTGGTGAAAAGATGGGAAGAAAGAAAACTATTATTACAGGTTCGTTTTTGAATCTTATTGGTGCTGTGCTCCAAGTTGCTTCATTCTGGTTACCAATGTTAATCATTGGAAGGGTCATTAATGGATTTGGTATGGGGATGACTTCATCAACTTGTCCTTTATTTCAAACTGAATGTACTTCAGCCAAACATCGTGGTCGTTTAGTTATTGCTGGTTCTGTTGCTAACACTGCCGCTTATTGTTTGTCCAATTGGATTAATTTTGGTCTTTACTTCAGTAGCGGTCCATTACAATGGAGATTCCCATTAGCACTTCAATTAATTTTCCCAATTTTTTCAATTCCTATTATGTTTATTTTACCTGAATCTCCACGTTGGTTAATCAATCATGGAAGATTCGATGAAGGTTTAGAAGTTATTTCTGTTCTTAGAGGTAAAGATTTGAAGCTTGATGCTGAAGAAGTTAGAAAGGAATACTATAATATCTTGGCCACTATTGAAGAAGAAAGAGCTGAAGATGTTCCTTTGAAACAAGTCTTATTTGGTAAGGATAAGAACAGAAACTTCCGTCGTGTTATTCTTGGTATGGGTACTCAATTCATGCAACAATGGACTGGTATTAATTTCCTTGGTTACTATTTGCCAACTATTTTACAAGGTCAATTGAAATTTTCCACTGAAATGTCTAAACTTTTAAGTGCTTGTAACGCTACTTCATATTTAGCTGCTGCTTGTATTTGTTTATATATTATTGATAAGGTTGGTAGAAGAGTTTTGATGATTTATGGAGCAATTGGATGCAGTATTGCTTACTTGATTGCTGCCATTGCTTTAAAAGTTGGAGAAACTGGTGATACTAAGAAGACAGGAGCTTTAACCGTTTCAATGTTTTTTATTTACTATTTCATCTATGGTACAAGTTATGCTAAAGTTCCATGGGTTTATGCTCCAGAGATTAACTCAGTTGGTTGGAGAACTAGAGGTGCTGCTGCTGCCACTGCTACTAATTGGATTTGTGGATTCATTATTACTCAATTCACTCCTAAAGCCATTAAAAATTTAGGTTGGGGTGTTTACTTATTATTCTCCATGGTAATCATGGGTTATCTCCCAGTAGTATGGTTCTTTTATCCTGAAACTTCCAAGAGAACTTTGGAAGATGTCAATCATATCTTTATCGAATATGACACCATATTCCTTGGTAAACATAAAGAACTCAGACAAAGAGAAAGACCGTTATTCTTGGTTGAAGCTGAAACTGCTAGAATTAATGCTGTTGCACTTTCTAATCTGGATGAAAAGTTCGATAGTGTTCATTTGGAAGTTACCAGTACTAGTGATAATGTTTAATTAATGTATAATTATGGGTATTTTGCTCTCCTCTTTCTCTTGCCTTTATTGGACCACAGCACCGTGCCATCAACTTTATTTCCATCATGTGGCCTGTTACAGAGCCATCTATACAAAGTCTTTGTTGTAAGTGTTGTGGAAAAAGCAATTATAGTTCTTAGTCATTTCTTAATCTATTTATTCTACTATAAACTATTTTCAACCTCTAATAACTTCTTGAAATCAGGAAGATACTTATTCCATACATTAATATCAATGTCTTGATTCAAGGGAGGTCTTCCATGAACAACTTCACCAAAATCTTTGATGTACTTAAGACTGTACTTCAACCCTAAGATATTCAAAATAGCTGTCATTTCATTGACTTTGGTAACCAAGTATTGTAATTTTTGAACTTCCTTTAAATTTCCCGCTTCATAATCTTTGTAGATTTTTACCATAGCCTTGGGGAACACGTTTGATAAGCCATCAATAACACCTTCAGCACCAACGGAAAGACTGGGGAGAAACACTTGTCCTACACCAGCTAATATTCTGAAATTATTCGCCTTGATTTCTTCACTTTGTCCTAATAATGTATAAAGTGGGAAATTGTAATGTGTCAATTTACAACCCACAATATTGGGATGCTTTGATAAAGTCAAATAGGAATCAAACGTTAAATCTATGTTGTTCTGAACTCCAGGATAGTTGTAGATTATGATAGGTAACTCTGATTTATTAGCGATTTTGGTGAAAAAATCAATTATACCAGCTTGTTTGGTCAATGTGGTACCGTAGTAGCCTGGAACTAATAAGACGGCATAGTTGGCGCCCAAATCTTTGTTGTGCTTTATGTCTTGCAAAATTTCTGGAATGGATACACCTATAATTCCTGTCATTATAGTGAACTTTTCATCTGGGATTTTGGTTCTAACAGCCTTAACCACCAGGTACCTTTCCTCCCTAGTTAAATGAACGGCTTCACCATTAGATCCACTGATTAAAACCCCACTGATTCCACCTTCATAAACGTACTGTAAATGTTTCAATTGAGTATCAAGATCCAAAGAATAATCTTCATCATTTTTGAAAAATGCTGGGAGTGGTGTGTAAACACCTTTTGGAGGGGTCACGCCTTGCACTGGAGTCATAATTATTTTTAAAAGATGCCAATGTCTTTATATTTACCTATATCAGGTCATTAGGTTGTAGTGATCCAAACTGGTAACTCTAAATTATGGGGGAGGGGGTATAGACTTGGCCTGAACTCCACATTTTGATTTTACGAGATTTCGGCGGAGGGGATTAAACGAATGGGGGTTCCTATTTAGGTGTGATTTATGGGGGTTCGTTAATAGATTGAAGTAATAGAGAATGCCTAAAATGATCAGGCAAGACCAAAATTATGAACGGCGTGAAGTTTGGGGCATGCATTTTGGGGACAATATGGGGGTGGGGTTGATGTCAAAAATATCTATTCAATAAATAAACTAACTAGTTGAACTCAGCATCATAATCAGTTAAGACAAATCTGTAACGAATATCATTATCACGACATCTAGTTAAAGCTTCAGCAATACCTTTTTCACCGACTTTCAAGTCTTCATGCCATGTTTTGATACCTTTTTTAGCAGCCAATTCAAGCATATCTAACATTTCTTGTCTATTACCTAAATGACTACTTCCTAACATAGTACCGTTTTTGAGGAAATTACCTGGACTAACAGTGAAAGGTTGCTCTGGTAAACCAACACTGATTAATTTACCGTGTACTCTAAGACAGGCAAGGTAACCGTCTAAATCGAAGTTCTTAGATGAGTTACCGCATGAGATGATCAAGTCAAGTTTTCTTGCATATTTAGTGGACCAATCCTTGTCTTCATGAGTGGCAATATAATGATCAGTACCTAATTTCATAGCATCTTCTTTCTTACTTTGTGTTCTAGAAAATGTGTAGACTTCAGCCCCTAAAGCTTTGGCGAACATGATACCAAAATGACCTAAACCACCAATACCAATGATTCCAACTTTTTTACCAGGACCAACATTATTTCTTACTAATGGTGAGTAAGTAGTAATACCAGCACATAACATAGGAGCAACATCAGTTGAGTCTAAAGCTTCTGGAATTGGGAAAACGAAATGTTGATGAACTCTAACGTGAGAAGAGTAACCACCCCATGATTTTGATCCATCTTGATAACGATCATTGTAAGTATCAACCCATTGAGGACAGTAAGTCTCATTTTGATCTTTACAAGTATCACATTCTAAACAAGCCCAAACTTGTGCACCAACTCCGACTCTGTCACCAACTTTAAAGTCAGAGTTAACTTTATCACCAACTCTAACAATAGTACCAATGATTTCATGACCAGGGATAACTGGTAAGTCAGGCTTGGCCCATCCAGCAGTAACACAGTGGACATCACTACCACAAACCCCACAACAGGTAATTTTAACATCGATATCTTGAGCTTCAAATGGCTTTGGTTTGAAGTCGATCTTCTCAACGGTACTCCATTTGTTAGTATCTTTAACAGCGTATCCTTGGAAAGTTTCTGGGTACATGATTTAGCAATTAATTAATTTTCTAGTGAATTGAATTGAAAGAATTGAGTCTTTTTTTATAGAATATAATAATTCCACTTATTGCTCCATGGACAACGGGTTTGCTGCATGAGGCGAAGAAAGTGCATTGTTTTTGTCTCCCCCATATCTAGATTACTAATGCGGAAATCCCCCATAATTTTTTCCATGGTAAAAATCGCAGTTTGGCAACCCCACAATGTCTATGTACGGAAATGAAAACCGTTGAACACGATTCCAATTCCTATTTAAATAGTCAGTAATCTTCAATTCAATAGTCATTGAGTAATAATAATGTCATTAGAGGATATAAAAATTACAGGATATAAAATCTACGACATCAGATTTCCTACTTCATTGCTTGGAATTGGATCAGATGCTATTCATAAAGGTACAAATGGATCTCACCCATACATACAATTTTTCACCAACAAACCGGATTTGATCGGAGAAGGGATGGCTTTTAGCAATGGTAGAGGTAGTGAAATTGTTTGTGCAACCATTGAACCATTTGCTGAAAGATTTGTAGGTAAAACCTTGAAATCATTAGTTGAAAATATGGGGGTTACTTGGAGATATACAGTATCAGACAGTCAATATCGTTGGATTGGACCTGAAAAAGGTGTAACACATTTAGCAACAGCAGCTTGTCTTAATGCAGTTTGGGACCTTTGGGGTAAAGTGACTAATAGACCGGTTTGGAAAATTGTCACTGACATGAGCCCCGAAGAAATTGTCAAATGTATTGATTTTAGATATATAACTGATGCTATTACACCTGAAGAAGCGATTGAAATATTAACTAAAACCCAAGTTGGTAAAGAGGATAGAGTTAAAGAAGCAATGAATAATGTTGCAGTACCAGCTTATACTACTAGTGCTGGATGGTTAGCATTTGATGGTGATAAGATGAAAAAAATCTTAAAGGAAACCATTGACCAAGGGTTCAAAGTATTTAAGTTTAAAGTCGGAAATGATTTGACGGCCGATAAAGAAAGGTTAAAGGCTGTAAGAGATATAATCGGATATTCTGATGAATACCAATTAATGATTGATGCTAATCAAATCTGGTCAGTACCTGATGCTATTGAATGGATGAAAGAATTAGCTGAATTTAAACCAATCTTTATTGAAGAACCAACTAGTCCTGATGATATTTTAGGGCACGCAGCAATTAGAAAAGCTTTAAAACCTTATAATATCGGAGTTGCTACCGGAGAAATGGCTGCAAACAGAGTCATTTTTAAACAATTATTACAAGCTGAAGCAATTGATGTTTGTCAAATTGATGCAGTTAGGTTAGGATCGGTTAATGAATGTCTTGCAGTTATGCTTATGGCATTAAAATTTAAAACTAAATGTGTACCACATAATGGAGCCATGGGATTAACGGAATTAACTAGTCATTTAAGTCTTATTGATTATATTGCCATTACTGGTGAAAAATCTATGCTTGAAGCTGCTGACAGTTTTAAAGAAAATCTCCGTCATCCTTGTGAGATTAAAAATGCTCATTATGTTACTCCGTTAGCTCCAGGTTATTCAATTGGTTATGTTGATGGTGTATTAGATAAATTTGTTTACCCTAATGGAAGCTTCTGGACTAGCGAAGTTGGTGAAGAAATCAAGAAATCACCAAAGGGTGGTGAAGAATTAATTCCATAGTTTTTGTTTAGTAAATGAAAATTAACCGCTCATAACTATCTCATAGAATCGTATAGAACAATAATGCATACCTAAAACGATGTCGTGGCATTCAAGGGGATGTCTCTCGTACGGCAGAATTTCTAAACCTTAACTATGTCAAAATTCGACCCCGAGCCTCGCGTGTCGTAACTTTCTTTTCCTTAGACATTCGCAGTGATTACTAATCTTTATTAATAGAGTTGTATCCCCCGATTTTAAATTAATTAAATTATAATAGTGAGAAGGTAGGATGAATACTGATAAAAGACAATTTCATGATTTTTTGGATTCTCCTGAAACTTTAGATGATGCTAAAAAGGCTCATACTAAACCAGGTAGAAAACCCATTGATACCGAACCAAAACTGAAAAGAACTGCTCAAAATAGAGCTGCTCAAAGGGCTTACAGAGAACGTAAGGAAAAGAAAATGAAAGATTTAGAAGATCAAGTTAAAGATTTAGAAGATGAGAATTTAAGAATTAATACTGAATCCGACTTTTTAAAAGCTCAAGTTGATATGTTAAAGAATGAATTAATCAAGTTTAGAGGTGGCAAAGATATCGATTTTCTGTCAATTAAATTGCCTACTAAAGTTGGTAAATTATCCGACACTTCCTTAAATAAAACCAGTAGTGAACTGGATAATTATGATTCAAGATCAAGTAGTTCGGTTAATGATTCAAGCCCCGACACTGAAGTAAGTAAACCAGAATACCCATGGGGTAAGAATCAAATTGAGAATATCCCAGATTTAGTGAGTGGATCTTCAAATTCTACTTCTCCATTGAATGATAATATTTTATCAGAAAATGATTCTAAATTTGATGAAAAAGTCGATCCATTCTGTAGTGAATTAAATCAAGCTTGTGGAACTAAAGATAAATTAATACCCCAATATCAAACTAAACATGATTTTAAACCTGAAGATTCCGTATTCGCTAAATATTTTGAAGCTTCCAAACCTGATGATTTATTTAATGATAACATTTTCGATAACTCCACATTGAATTATAATTTCAATTTATCAAGCCCCAATAATATTGATAATGATCCATTATCTTTCTTGAATGACAATAACTTTGATGTTGGTTTGGCATTTGATGAAAATAAATCCGAAACTAATAAGAGCACAATAGACAATTTAATCACTGAAGAATCAGCTTATGATCCATTGAAAGATTATGTTAATACCAATTATAACTTCAATGATTTTATTAAATCATCATTACCTTCTGTACCATCTGTACCTTCCACCACATCAAAAGCTAATGAAGATGATGAAGTTGTACCGGCACCTGAAAGGACGTACAAATGTTCTGAAATATGGGATAGAATAACAAGCCATCCAAGGTATACAGAGATTGATATTGATGGTTTATGTTCAGAATTAAAGAGTAAGGCTAAATGTAGTGAAAAAGGTGTTGTAATTAATGCTACTGATGTAAATGCTTTATTAGAAGCATCTGCTCAAAAACGTTAATTTTTATAGGTTCATTTAGGTTGTACATAATGGGATATGTTTTTTTTTTTACCTGGCTCTTATACTCTAAGCTGAGTATTGATTACGTATATGCTCACTAGATCATATATACGTAATCAACACTCGCGTAAACTCGCGAATGAACCTCTTTAATAAAGAACCTGAATTACCACTTTATAAGGATAAACCCAATCAATTAAAGCCAAGGTCGAATAAAAAGCTCAAGATGTTATTTCAAGGATTTGTTTTTTCATTGGTGTTATATTTCCTTTATTATTTCTATACTAGTGGACCTTCTAGTACCACAGATTGGACAAAAGCTCAATTAGAAGTTAAACAAGCATTTTTAGAATCATGGCACACATATGAGAAATATGGATGGGGAAAAGATGAATTTCATCCAATTAAACAAAAAGGTAATAACATGGGACCTCAACCTTTAGGATGGATGATTGTTGATTCAATTGATACATTAATGATTATGGAATGTGATGAAGAAGTTGAAAGAGCTAAGCAATGGATTAAAAAAGATTTGGATTATAACTTCGATTACAATGTCAATGTATTTGAAACCACTATAAGAATGTTAGGTGGGTTATTGTCAGCCTTCCATTTATCACAAGATGACGTTTACTTGGATAAAGCTGTTGATTTAGCCAATGCTTTATTAGGATCATTTAATACCGAATCTGGAATCCCATATTCTTCAGTTAATTTAATGACAGGTGAAGGAATCAAAAATCATGTTGATAATGGAGCTTCATCAACTGCTGAAGTTGCCACTTTACAATTAGAATTCAAATATTTAAGTTATCTAACAGGAGAGACTATGTATTGGCAAAAAGTTGAAAAAATCATGGAAAAATTGGAAGCAATTACACCACCAGGTGGGTTAGTACCAATTTATATTCAACCAGATGAAGTAAAATATCAAGGTGGAGTAATTAGATTAGGTTCAAGAGGTGATTCATATTATGAATATTTATTGAAACAATATTTACAAACAAGTCAACAAGAACCGGTTTATTATGATATGTACAAGGAGTCTTTGGATGGGGTTAAAAAATACTTGAGCAAACATTCTAAGCCAAATAATTTATTATTTATTGGAGAGAAAGAAGGAGGTCTTAATTCAGCTTTGACTAATAAAATGGATCATTTGGTTTGTTTCTATGGTGGATTAGTATCAATGGGAGCTACTAATGGTTTACCATTAAAAGAAGCCAAGAAATTACCTGATTGGAATAGTGATAGACAAGCTGATTTTGAATTTGGTGAAAAATTAACCTATTCTTGTTACAGAATGTATAAGGATACACCAACTGGTTTAGCCCCAGAAATAGCAGTTTTCAATACTGATTACACCCAACCACGTGATTTCTTTATTAAACCTTTAGATAGACATAATTTACAAAGACCTGAAACGGTCGAATCATTATTCTATTTATACAGATTAACAGGAGATGAAAAATGGAGACAATACGGGTATGAGATTTTCCAAAGTTTTGTTAAATATTCTAAAATGGTTAGTGATAAAGGTGACGTTTCATACACTTCATTAGATGATATGACAGTTATACCACCAAGAAGAAGAGATAATGTAGAAAGTTTCTGGTGGGCTGAAACTTTGAAATATTTATATTTATTATTCGATGATAATAATAAGATTCCAATAGATCAATACGTTTTCAATACTGAAGCTCATCCGTTCCCTAAATTTGAATTGGGGACATTATTCAAGACTGGATTTAGAAGAACCAAACCTTACTTAACTCCAAAATCAGACCCAGTTAAGGGCAACCAAATTCCGAAAGAAATTCCAAAAGAACTTCCAAAAGCTCAACCTGTTGATAAAAATGCTGAGCAGCAAGCTAAGGAGATTCAATGATGAACCTGAAAGACCTGAAGGAGACCCGAGCGAAGTGAAGGGCGAGAGAAGGTGAAGAAATTCTCTTTTTTCCACTGGTACAGGAACCACCGGAACTTGGTACAGAGCCACTCAAACTTGGTACAGGAAACCCTAAATACCGGGCCGTTTAACTCAAATAGTAAATAGGTACTTAGGCAATTATACGATTACAATAGGATATGAGATAGCAAGTATTGATAATAACTCTTCTTATCAATATCTTACGAAACAGGTTTTTTTAAATTTTTTGAACCACTTCATCATCGAAATCAGAAAGTAACATAATATCCCTGAGTCTTTTGGTATTCCTGTCAAGAGATCAGATAGGCAGGTTCAAATCAACTTGGGAATTAGGCTTAGCTTCACTCTCGCTTAGCTGGAGTTCAGACTAGCTGCCTGCAGGAAAATCACCGACGTCATGTCGTAGTGTCGCGCGGTGCGAAAATTTTTATATCCAACTCAATCACAACATCCTTAGCAAATCTTAACCATGTCGAGTGATGTATGTATTGCTTAACGGGATAAATATCAGGCTCCCCCAGAGATATTTAATGTATTGACTATGCGAGGTATTGGAGAGGTTATTGCAATGGTTTGGGACGTTTTAACCCGGTTTTAATCCAAGATATAAATTTTAGATTAGTAATTACGTCACCACTGCAATTATACGACCTTGATATCTATAGTAGTAATGTGTATATCAAATATCCCAAAAACACTATCAAATACCACCAAACACAATACTAACCAGATCTAGTCTAAAACCACATCGTTTGATTTAGAACCAAACCCTTTTGAACGATCATTTGCCACTAAAGATGAAGATACCACCAATTCCATAAAAACTGAAGAATCTAAACCTGATGATAAAAACAAACATAATTTACATATTCCTAATATTTCAAGCTTAAGTAGCTTACCCCAGAAGTTACCGGGTGCAACACCACCTTTATTAACCCCTGGTGGTAGAAGGTTACCACCGATAAGTTATAGTCCTGAGAATCTTACCACACCAGGTGGTACTTTATGGAATAGCTTATTAACAGCAACTAACCCAGATCAACCTGGTCATCAACGTAGTACCAGTAATGTACCACATCAGCTCCCTAATATTTTACATAATGGCCATTCACACAGTCAAAGTAATGATTATAGTCAATTTTTAAATAGTTCACGTAAGTCTGGTTTAACTCCCAATGATTCAAATATTAGAACTGGATTCACTCCTGGGGCTTTACCACAACATAATAATAGTAATGGATTCCCATTTAATAATCAATTAATGACTTTAACCCCAGGAATTTTAAATAGTCCAATGACTCCAGGGTTATCAAGTTTATTAGGGTTAAGTCATAATTCTTCCATAATGACCCCCCAATTACAACAACATATTCAAAACCAACCACCACACATCCAGCAGCAGGTACAACAACAATTACAAACTCAGCAGGTTCAACAAGCTCAAGCTGCTCAGGCACAAGCTCAAGCTCAACAAACTGCTCAGAATCAACCTCAAGTACAGCCTCCATCACAACCACAACCACAACTTCCAGCTCAATCACAACCACAGGCTCCAGTCCAGCAGCAAACGCAACCCCCACCACAACGTCAAACTCAAGCTCCAACAGAAGTCAAACAAGAAACACCAAAACGTAAATTATCAGTTGACAAGAAGAAACCAGCGGCTAAGAGACCAAAGAAAGTCAAAACTCAAACTGAAACTCCGGATGTGGAGTCTACATCTTCCGAGTCTAAAACTCCACTTTCCCCAGGTGATGATAAGAAAAAACCATCAACTGAAGGAGAAAAACGTCAACACTTCTTGGAAAGGAATAGGTTAGCAGCTTCTAAATGTAGACAACGTAAGAAACAAAAAGTTGCCAAGATGGAAGATGAATTGAAATTTTATTCAGCTGGATATCTTAGATTAACAGGTCACGTTAATCAACTTTCAGCGCAATTACTTCAAGTACGAGATATCTTACAAAACCATAAAACATGTCCTTTATTGAATCAACAAATTGGAGGATATGATCAACTCAATAATTTAGTTCAACAAATCAATTACATCACTTCATTGGAAAAACCTGGTAATGATATGGTATCTGATGCCAATGTGCCAGCCTATAATCAACCAGTTGAATATATGGCTAATGGTAATAGTATCCCACCAACATTGCAAATTACGGAGACTCATGGAACTAATTCAGGAGCAGGGTCAGCTAATACGGTAGGAAATGGGTATGACACAATTCCTGGGTCAGCTAATATTTCGGGACATCCATCAACAACAGATTTAGCAGGTAGTGCTGAAATTAACCAACATCAACCTCAAGCATCAGATATAAGAGCTATCCACAGTATGTCAAATTTAGCATCAATGAATGGTATGCCAATGGAACAAAACGTCCCTAATCCTAACTCCAACCCAAGTAATGAATTCAATTTAAGGACTGTTAATTCAATGGTTGACTTGCATCATCATCACAATAATAATAATTTAGTTGATTTACCTAATTAACATACAACACCCGTACATCTATAGATAAATATATATTCTTTAATACACTACGACATCCAATGTTAGTATAGATTCACGTAGTTGATGTACGACACCAACAATGCGATGACATATGATTCGCGACATCTCAACTTCTTATGCGCCTTCTAAACTCTACTGCGCGTAAACAACTAAGTGAAACACAGACATAATATGGTGATAAATACTCATCAACTTGATGATATGGAGCTTCCTAGTATTCCGGGAGGGTCTAGAGTCAATGACACTGGTGATATCACCTCGGATCAATTCACTAGGAAAAATCTAAAAACTTTATTACATGTTATTACCGGAGAATTGAAAAAAAGAGGTACCAAAACTCCACATATTTTCTTACCATTCAGGTCAAAAATAGATGATAACAAATTAGAGACATTACTATCATCATTATTTCCTCATGGGCAAGTTCTTAAACATGAAGAATCCATTCAAGACGTTTTGAAATCATTTGATGAGTTTACTATAACTTGTGGATTAAAATATTTATGGAGTAGACTACCTAATAATGAAATTATTGGATGGGATGTTTATTTAGAATTCAAACGTAAAGAAAAAGAAGCAGGGTATCCAAAAGTGGCGTTCTTGAGTATAATGCCTAAATGTTTATCATCACCAGCTCATGCTTCTATAGTTTATGATTTCTTAGACTTATTGATCAATATAGCATCTAATTCTCAATATAATTATTTAAGTGGTCGTAAAATAGCTAAAATGGCTAGTATTTGGGCATTTAATAATTTGAAAAATGATTATAAATCCCCATTCTTTGATGCTACCATAGTTAAAGAAAACAATTTTGTTGATGGATTAAATGATTGGAAGAAATCAACTGATGCTATATTCCATTTACTTCTTTCATTCTTGAGAGCAATGTTACCTGAAAATGAAATGGAAACTTTAAAATTACCTAAAACTTTGCAAAGTTTATTGATCACCAATAGTTATCCACCGTTAGAAAATACTGATTCAATTAAATCAATAATTACTGTACCGTGTGTTATAGTTAAATCCACCAAAATATCATCCACTCCTTATGAATTGATAAGTAAGGCCAGGCATGCCTTATCCTTTGAACAGAGGAACGCCTTTTTATCGACGGAGAATTATACGATCCTTAAGAATATCTTTGAAAAACAATCTACTGGTGATATAATATCATCATTAACTGAAGAATCTAGAAGGGTGCTAAACAGTTTAACAGCAGATCATATTAATTCAAGTTTCAATCTTTACCCTGGTTGGTTAAGAGATCAAGATCGTGCTCAAACTGTTGATCCTAATATCCCATTATTCTCAGAAGTTGCAATATCGAATGTTTCTATACAAGATTATTATATATGGGCCTGGTTGTCAACATTAGCTTCTGATCAACCTAGTAATAAGAAATTATTATTCGGTAGATCTTTGGTAGTAGAAGCAGGTTTGAAAGGATTCCAAAAATGGATTATAATAAGTGAACAATTGATTAATACTGATGAATACCTTGCAAAATTTAAAAACAAATCATTACCTGTGGTACCTGAAAAACCTCGTAAAGTTTCCAATGAATCTTATAAAGATATGCCATTACCACCTCCTCCTCCTCCAGCCCATGATACTTCTTATCAAGATAATGCATATGAACATAATGCTGAAAATGCTCGTGAAGGATTATTACCGGTCTACAACTTTGAAGATGAACCTTTAGATGTAGTGGAAGGAACTGAGTTCAATGACTATTCAAGGTACTTGAAAAATTTAAACATTGACGATGATAATGGTTCAGTTTCAAGCAGTAAGAAGAACTTCAGGCCGCCACCTCCAAAAATGGAACCTCAACCACAATCATATCCAACCCCCTCTGAATCTTCAAGTGTTTATCCTGATGACATAGGGTATCAAAGTAATCCACTGTTACCAGCAGTAAATGATTATGATTCTCAAGGATCTCCTGGTAAAGAGAGTAGTATAATTCAAGGATACTTTGATCCGCAAACCACAGAACCAATTTATAATTATAATACTTCAACAGATTCATTGCCTAATAATTATCAGCAATCACCTGGCACCCAACAACATTCATATTTCCCACCAGTACAAGAGCAACCAATCCAAGAGCACCCAGTATCAATCCAAGAGCACCCAGTATCAATCCAAGAACAACCAGTACAAGTACAACCCCCAGTTTTATCTCAAATTCCTGAATTACAACCAGTTCCAGAACATGAACCACCAGAGTCTCCAATTGATTCGCCAAATGAATCACCGGTTGAAAACGATGATAATAAAGAGAATGAAGAAATCAAAAAGAAAAAGAAAAAGAAGAATAAGAGAAAGTCAGATAAAGACTTACAATTTCCTTATCCTTTCCCGGGCCCTTTACCGCCAGGCATGATGCCCCCACCCTTTATGGATGGTCAAAATATGGAAAATATGCCAATGGGGTTCCCTTTCTTACCTCCTGGGATGGAACCACCTACTTCACCAAAGAAATCCAAGGATAAAAAGAAGAAAAAGAAGAAGACTGATGAAGAGAAAAAGAGTCCACAAAAGCAAACTATTCCAACTTTTGAAGTGACCCCAACTTCTCCAGAGGTAAATGGGAAGTCTCCTGTAATTGCTCAGCATGTTCCTATTCTGGTCCAGCCTCCTGTTCAACCTTCGGTTCAGCCTCCAACTCAGTCATCACAATATTCTCCTCAACAACGGCCTGCTCAACAGCCTGCTCAGCAAGGTCCTATTCCAGGAACTTCTCCAGCTCCCCAGGCCCCTGGTCAACACAATCCTCAACAAAGACAAGTAGGCACAACTCATCAAAGTGCCCCTGTTCCTCAACCTCAAGTTCAACCGGTTCATCAGCAACCTCCAATCCAACAGCAACCTGCAGTCCAGAGTCAACCCCCAATCCATCAACACCCCGTCCAAAATAGGTCTCCTAGATTAGAATCGCCCCACAATGTTTCTTCAAGAAACCCCGAAATCCAACAAACTCAAGTCCCCATGAACCCCCAAGCTAGGTCTACTGATATAAGAACACCTTCTCCATCAAGAGAAAAATTCAGTGCTAGTCCACAACATCCGTCATCCACCAATAGCCCCAGATCTCCTGGTCGTTATCAACCACAAATACCAAAAGCACCATTAGCCAAAGATTCTGCAACTACTCCTAAAACTAGTAACAGAATTCCAACTATGTTGACTCCTAATTTTGGAGCTGCTAGTCCTGTGGCTACACCCCCAACTATGGATCAAAAGCCTTATAGTGTGCCTAAATTGATGCCAGAGCCAGGTCCACCTACTCCACCATCTAAGGATAATTCACAAAAGCGTTCACCTGAAAAATTTTCTCCAAACCATTCTCCTAACCATTCACCAGGACATTCTCCCGGCCACCCAGGTCCAGGGCCCTCAGGTAACCAAAAACATTATACCACTGAACCAGAGAGACAAGTGAGATCTCAATTACAACCTCAACCATCTTCACAGCCTAATGCACAGTACCAAAGGTCCCCTAAAGTACCCCAAGGTATTTCACAGCAGGGAAATCCACAGGGAACCCCACAGTATCGCCAACAGTCTCCTTCCATGCCACAACAGAGACAACAATCACCTTCGCATCAACAAGGTCCACCCCATGGCGTCCCTCAACAACCCAACGTCCCTCAAGGTCAATCAGGTCAAAGAACATCACCACACCATCCAAGTGCTCAAAAACCTGTTCATCGTCAACCTAAACCACAAGCCTCGGGGTATCCAGCTACTGCACAAATGACATCACCACAACCACAAATGGCTCCTCAAATGGCTCCTCAGCAACCTCAACAGCCACAACCTCCACAGCCGCAGGCAGTTCCTCCACAACCACAAGCAATCCCTCAACAGGCACCACAAATGCCACCACAAGGAGCCGTGCCCGGTCAAATGCCACCTCCAGGGACTGTTCCCCCACAAGGAACTGTACCCGGCCAAATGCCACCTCAACCTTATGGGTACCCACAACCATACGCCCAAGGTTACCCACCTCAAGGATATCCTGCATATCCTCCACCTCCCCAAGGCTACCCTTACTACCCACCACCACCACAAGGATACCCATATTATCCACCCCCACCACAAGGGTATCCTAATTATCCACCACCAAAACAAGAAGAAAAGAAACTGTCAGCATCTGATTTCCAAGTCAGAAATATGCCCACAGCCAATAGAACCAATAAAAATAAAGGAGCTAATAAAGCCGACTTAAGAAACGCTTTCACCCTGGGATTTGGAATTTAATTTAATGTATAATGAATTAGAGATAGAATATCTGCAAATATATAATAAATAAATAATAAATAAATAAATAATAACGTACCTGTACGTACAAGGAGTTTAATACTCTGATAATCTTAATTTCTTACCGATTTCTCTAATGGAGAAACCACTATTGTTTCTATTCAAAAATGGTGGTTCAGGACTTGGACCTCTTGATTTAATATCATCATCACCCATATCGAAGTAACCATATCCACCTAATAAAGTTGATAAATTGCTTGGTTTTGGAGCTTCAAGAATAGTTAAATCATTAACACTTGAAGTAGTGGTGGTGGTTGATGAATTATTGTTGGTGTTGGTATTGGAAATGTTAAGATGGGATAACCTGGTTTCTATAGGTGATGAAAGAACTGCTTGTGGGGAGTTAACTTCTTTATAAAGACGATAAACTTCGTTCAAATAAGATTCTAAAGTGGTTAAGAATCTTGAAGTTTGTCTATGTTTAGAAGAAGCACAAATGGAAATAGAATCATCTTTGATGATGTATCCTATACCGAACCCACTAGCACTTACAGGTCCGAAACCAAATAATCTTAACGAAGGATTACCACAATTGGAAGTTGACATTATAGTATTGTTCAACTTATCCCAACCTGAATCGGCAAAAATTGATGGAATTTCTTTGAGATTAGCTTTAGTGGATGTATTATCATTACCAATAGTATGATCGGAATCAGTATCATCAGTTGATTCTTCCTCTTCAATATATCTTTTCCAAATACAGAATAACCCATATAAGTATCTGTCGACTCCTTCACCATTTGAAGCCAATTTGGTTTGTTTAGAATGGTATCCACAAGCATTCGATAAAAAGAATAATTTATCCTTAGAAGATACGGTAGAATCAAAAAATTTTCTAACGAATAAATTTGATTCTTGACTAACAGTTCTAATAGCTTCAGTCCTACCATGGAAGAAATGTTTAGTCATAGCTGGTTCATAAGTGCATTCGACCTTCCCATATAAAGCATAATAAGTTGCTTGGAAAGCCATTTGAATAAAAGCATCCGGACTAAATTTCATATTTTTGATGGTGGAAGAACCATAATTTTTGAATTCTAAATGTTTGAATTCATTTTGATTGATTAAATCACTTAATCTAGTTTCAGCAAATCTTAAAGCTAATGAGAGATCTGGAGTCAAATTCCATTCTAATTTTCTTGGAATTGTGATTAATGATTCGGTGTTATCGGAATTCTTTTGATGTTTTTCATCATTCCATAAGTTTGGAGCATTCTGATTGATTTGACTGGCAAACGAAAGAATTGAATCTGTATAAATATCACTAACAAATCTTAAAACAGTATGACCATCAACCCCAGTATGTTCAAAATTAATACCAGCTTTACCATTCTGAGTAATAATGATTTGAAGCTTATCGTACCATCTGTTAGTACAAGTACCAACTTGAACCCCCTTATCCAAGATTGATAATCCACATAACATATTTTTAGCTAAATCACTTAAATCATACAATTTAATATCATCCAAGCATAAAACAAACAAAGCTGAATCAACTATAGACAAAATTTCTTGATTAGTTTTGTTATTACTTATATTGGTGTTTCTTAATTTAGACCAAATTCTTCTGTTTTCAGTAGTTAAAATCCCAAATGAAGATTTGGCTACGTCATTAGCGTTGACATTTAAGGAATCCTTGATGATACTATTAAAATTAATAATCAAATCTGATTCATTCAAAATTAAATCATTGTTCTTATTCAAAACATCGAACCAATAGAATTGAGATTTGGATAATACAACTATATGATTAGAATTAGTATCAGTTTGCATAACACATCCACTATCAGTTGGAATTCTAGAAGCTCCAAACAATCTACTATATTGGTACATATCCAAAACTTGACCATTCTTCAATCTATCAACTGGCAAAGTTTCATTTTTAATGGCTCTAATAAATTTTAATGATGATAAAGTTAATGAAGCTGCTCTTTTAACTTGTGGATTAACTGAATTTGATTCATTATTGAATGGATCGTCCTCCAATAAGAAAAATGGATTCAAATTCAATACAACTGGTGAATCATAATTCAAATATGAATCGTACCAGAATTGTTCAATATAACTATTTCTAGTTTGACCATATTCTCTTAAATGTTGATCTAAATATTTCCCAGTTCCATCAGTTAAAAACTTTCTAACTGCTTCAATTGTTCTTTCATGTTCTTTTTCAGTTTGTAAAGGCTTTAAAACATTTAAATAATTCTGACAAGTTTTGGTCAAATCAGGAATTGGTAATTTTTTCAACTCTCCTTGGTGGGCATAAGTCATGTCTATTAGTAACCAAATAAATAAATAAATAAAACGAAATAAATAAAAAAATGTCAAGAATGATTTCTAAAAGGAACTTGTACCTTAATATATGGTTCGGTGACTAAGTGAAATGTGTAAGCAAATAAAACAGGCAATAATCTGGGGATCCACCTGTTAAACTCCGAGCCTTAATGACGCTACTTTTGCGAGAGTTTTTGTGGGGGTATTTGGTTTCACACGACACCTCGTAACCGTACCATCCACTTGTTAAGAGGTTGAAGAATCGATCGGGATTGGTTCTTTTGACTCATGTATTACTGTATACTCGAAATCTATATATGGTTATATCGATTTTAAAGATAACACCTTAACTCCATGGAACGGAGTCAAACTTATCCGGTCAGGACAAAGGGAAATTTTTTCGCAGTGATTAACCATGGAAAATAAAGATAAGCACTAAAGGATGCACTTCTAAGGTAGTTTATCTGTGGGAGTACTTAAATTAGGCGAATTTACTTACGGAGGTAAGGATTTTTCTAATACCCATCAGCCTCAGCAAACTTCCTCCAGAAATCACCAACTCCTTGAATTTCCGTATCGGTGTTGTTAACTACTCTTTGTATAGCATTCATAGCAGTTTCTACACCTGTGTGTTTAAAATCATGACCTAAATCTAATAATGCTTCGAATGTTCCTTCACCAAATTCCTGAGCTAATAAGTTGGAATCTTCGCTAAATACATAATCAGGGATTAATTGGTCGTGGATCCTTGGATGTGCTATACTGTCCAATAACGTGTAGTTAAAGTAATATATTTTAACAATGGCTTGGAAAATAGCAGTTGTAATTCTTGATCCACCAGCTGCTCCAATCAATAAATCCGGTTTACCATCTTTCATTATTACAGTAGGAGCTGTGGATGATAAAGGTCTAGTAAAAGGTTTGACTAAATTGAATTTAGATGGGGCTAAATTGAATGAATTATTGAATGATTTGGTCAGGAAATCATCCATTTCATTGTTAATTATAATCCCAGTCACTGGATCGTAAACTAATGAACCGAATAATAAATTCACAGTAGTTGTCATACCAACTGCATTATCATGTTCGTCTAAAATCGAAAAATGTGATGTTCCATGAGGGTCAACCATTTCAAATAATGGATCATAATGTTCCCATTCGAATGTCCTGTTATCACTATACTTGTTATCCAAAATGTCCTGAGAAAACTCTTGCAGGGTATAATACTTTACATGTTCCGTGTAATTCTTATTGCCGTTCCCTAATCTTGTTCTAACTGACCCCATCCATCTCATGGTTTCAATAATCTTATGAACCACAGTTGTGTTATTATCTTGGGCATCATAAAGTTTATGAAACACATTCAATCCACTTAGTAACACTAACCCTGAACTGACTCCACTGGATGTGAAAACTTGAAAGTTATCATCGAGAGTTAAATTCAAACTTGGTTCAACAATTGCTTCATACTTGACAAAATCTTCATTAGTGAAAATACCACCAAATTCATTATTTGATTGGATCAAGTTCTTAACTATTGGCCCTTGAGGGTCATAGAAAATATCACTTGATCCATTTCTAGCAATCAATTCCAAAGTATTAGCGAGATTTTCTCTTTTAACTAGATCCCCTCTCTTCTTGAAACTTCCATCGTCATTATAAATGAAATCCCAATTCTTCAATATACTTGGAAACAATGGTAAGTATCTTGTTCTTAACACATCAATAAAGATCTCCAAAACAATAGTGCACTCAAACCCATTTCTATTTAATTCAATAACAGGTTCAAATAACTCATACCACGTAAGGTTTCCTGAACCATGACGTTTATATAATTCGTCCAATCCTTTTAATTCACCAGGAATACCATTACTTAAACCACCAATTGTAGCTAAAACAGGATCGGATAAATACATGTCTTCCCAAGATTTCCCTGGTGCCATTTCTCTTGCATCAATACTTAAAACTTCCCCTGTACTGTTGAGTGAACTGAGAATAAACCCTCCTCCTCCTATCCCTGAAGATGCCGAATTTATACTTCCAATACAAAGTGCAACAGTGATAGCAGCGTCAGCAGCATTGCCTCCCTTCAAAAGAGTTTCTTTACCCATCTTAGAACATTGTGGCACATCTGAACTTACCATGGCCTTGCTACCGATATGTAAATGACTTTTGGCTGGATTAAGTGTAGGGTTTCTTTCAAAGTTCACAGTAGCTGTATCTGACATTCTTATATCATAAATCTTCTTATCGAGACCTTTCAACTCCAGACCATATTTTACCTTAAGTTGTGAAATGTATATACATCCTAAAAGTGTTATAAGTATAATAGTAGGGAAATACCGAATGATATTCCACTTCTTAACGGGAGTTTGTTTCATGCTCTTATCAGAACTTCTCACTATCAAAAGTGCGGCTCTTGAAAAGTTCCGAGTGCCGTAGTTCCTTTACCGGGTATTAACTTACGGGGTTTCGCTAATGAGATTCCATCATATTACGAATAGTCCCTAAACCCCATACCATTTTTGTTCTTAAAGGTACCTTAACAAGAATCAATTACTGGTGGGAACACTCACTAAGTATATAACAGAACTTTCAATCTAATTGGATACAACTCTGACAGACCTCACATATTGTCTCATCAGCCGCACACCCTCAAATTAATACTCATCGCAATTAATCGTATCATACAACAACAATGCCTAGAGCTGAAAAACCTAATGCAGATGAATTGATCACTAATATTCTACCCTCGTATCAAATGTTCCAGTCCACCGTATCTAAGGTTCTAGATTCCCCCGATGAAGACTTCTCACATGAACCTCCAACTTATGAAGTTGTATCCGATCCAGCCTTCACACCAATATCAACTATGCCATCACCATTCAGTCCCACATCCCCTGATCAAAATCCTAATGAGTACCCTTTCCCTGTGGTTCCACAAAATGAGAATGAACAAATCGAAATATGGGAAAACACTATCATTGCCAATATGCATAAGTTAACCAATCTTAATAAATATGAAAATAAGATCTCCAAAGATCTTGATATACAACTCCATATAACCAAAGATGTTTGTCGTAAAGGTATAGCGCCTGAAATAATAGATCCATCGAATATTGAATTCAAACAAGGGGATTACATCCATGGTTATGTTACTATGGAAAATGTGACTAATAAACCAATTAGTTTTGATATGGTTTACGTGGTTTGTGAAGGAGATTTGGTAGTTTTGGAGAATAAAGATGGATTTGTCGATACACAAACGCCGTTAATATTTGAAAAATTCTTGAACATGATGGATCTCTATGCATCATGGACTTTTTCTAATATTAATAGATTAAGTACTGACGATGGTGATCCTCATGATTGGTGTCCTGGAGAGAGTGATCCTTATGATAATACGATATTGGCATTAGATCTACTGAAGAAACTTTTACCTGGAGTAAAGTACAAACGGTATTTCTCATTCAAGATTCCTGATAGATTGTTAGATGATATTTGTATTATTCACAATCTTAATGGTCATACCCAGTTACCTTCAAGTATGGGATACCCTAGATATAATAAAAGACCATCATCATTATTAAGTGAAAAGAGAACATCACTTCAAGATCTTTCATTTCTTGATACTTCAGTTGATTACCATATAGCATGTAGAGTTATTGGTAAATCACATGATTATGGCATGTTGGATAAAAAGAATCAGTATATCATCCCATACGAGTCTGTCCTATCACTTAGAATTGTACCTGTGCAGAATTATTTCTATGTGGAAGATACTGCTGAAGTTATGAGATATTATAAAGGGTTTATTAGTTCCATAAAGGAAAGAATAGAATTTGGAAAGGCTTTGGAGAGTGCTAAGAGTTCATTTAGTGATTTAACTTTAAGTCCTACTACCTCATCCGATTCAAAAATTCGACAGTTATTTAGATCAATTGATTCTAAAAAATCTTTGACACCACCTGTCTATAAACAATTCGATATATCATATAGAAACATCATCCCATATAAGAAGAAATCATTGATATATGCTAAACCAAATCATTTCATCTCACTTTCAACCCCCAAAATGGACTATAAGATTGAATACGTTCCACCTCTAAGGTATAGGAAATCACCTATTGATGAACAGGATTTGAAACTTGTGTTGCCTTTGCAGATAGCATACTATGATACTAATGTTAAAAACTTACCTGAGATTAAAAGTGTTAAAGCAGAATTGATAGTAGGGTCATTTAGATCAAGTAAACATTACATCCCTATGGAATTCTGTCATGAATTTTTCATTCGAGATGAAGAATTTCAAATCATTGGTAATAAGACTGAAATGTCATTATTCCAAGAAAGGTTTAATAACCCACATAAGAAAGATTTAAAAGAATTGACTGATTTAGTCAAAAAAGTTGGAGGTGAAAATATTCAAGTTGATAAAAAACTTTATGATGATTTGAAAGCTTTAGCTGATTTATATAGCAAATTTTCAGTGTTTGAAATAGATGACACTCACTTAACAGTATCCCATAAGAAAACAGATCTTCATGATGTTCAATGGACTAAAGATACTGATTCCTTCACAAAAACGTTTGATCTCCACTTGGATTTACAAAGTTGTCATTCCAAAGCTTATGGAGTGACTAAAAATTCCAAGTTTTTTGATCATGTAACTTTAGTTCCTGATTTCCAAACTTGTTTCGCTATAAGGTTATATTATATTAAGGTTATAGTGAAGTTAATGAATAATGATAGTCTTGTTGTGAGGGTACCCTTGAAGGTTGAGAGGGTTCTTCATTAGCTTGACTGTGTATAGTAATGTAAATATTAATATTTATCTAAATAACTTTTTTCATTTATTTAATTTTGTTTTCTTTAAGCATTTCATGAGATGTATTTGATGAAGTTTATACGATTTTGGGAAGAAAGTAAAAATCACAAAAATGAAAAAAATTCAAGAAAATCTTTGACCTCAAAAGACTATCATGGAAGGCAATAGAATGTGGTAGAAAATCCTATCAGGGTTTATAAGAAAGAATTAATTACTGATAAGTAAAATTGGCCCTATAATATAATCTTCATAATATGAGGTAAGGCTGAGATTTGCAACTTAAGATTTCTGGAGCGAATACTACAAATGATATGACACCGAACAATCCCCCAAATGATACACCGAAACGGGAATCACTTAATGAAATAATTAATATCCTTCCATCGTATCATATGGATCAGTCCACACATTCAAAATCTATTTACACTACAGAAGATTCAAGTTCAGAACCTCCTGGTTATTTATTCTCACCTACTTCATTAGTACTGGAGTCATCTAGTTATATTGATCCATTGCATAGTCCTATCCAATCTCCACCTATCCCCAATGATTTACTAAGTTCGAGTGAACAACACACCCCTATAGAAGAAGAATCTGCATTTTTTTCAACTTGGGATGATAGTATATTGGCTAATACTGGGAAGTTGAAGGTACTAAATAAGCATAGTAATAACATATCCAAGTACATTAAAGTTCAAGTACACTTAACTAAAGAAGTTGGTAAGAAAGGAGTCAAACCAGAAATCATCGATGCTTCTAAATTATTAGTCCTGCAAAATGAATACCTTTATGGGTTTATCACTATAGTAAATGAGAGTAACCAAATATTACCATTTGATATGTTTTATGTAACATTTGAAGGAGCTATAACTTTAGATGAACATAAAGTTCCATTTGTCGAAAATTTCTTAACAATGTTTGACTTTAATGCTTCTTGGTCAGATGGTACTTTAGATAGGTTTCCCGAAGATAATAATAATCCATATCTACCAATGAATGATGAAATTGATCCTTCTGATAATACTACCCTTCAATTCAATTTCAGGAAATGTATGCTCCCCAATATAACTTATAAGAAATTTTTCGTATTTAAAATGCCTGAAAAACTTTTAGATGGGAAATGCAATTTCATCAAACATTTACAAATAGCTCCAAGTTTTGGAAAGTGTATGAATGAGACATTGAATGAATTCAAACGTAAAGATCAATTCAATGAAACTATTCGAATCAATCGAGCTCCAAACCCCCCCGATTTCTCGTTTAGTACTTCAAGTATTTCCTATTGTATATGTGTACGGATGATAGGTAAATCCAGCGATTATGAAATAGGTTCAAGTGCCAACAGTCTTGTGATTGTCAACCAAACTCGTCAATTCATTCAAGTAGCATCACAAGATCATCATTTATTCCAGTTGAATAGAAAGATGATGGAAGAAGAAGCTCAGTTAAATCACTTTAACAGAATTCGTAAGATTGAAGAATTCATTCAAAGGTATAAAATATTAGGTTCAAGTCCAAGTATTGAGCAATTACACCAGGTCAAGTCAGAGATTTCTGATATGAATAAGTTGAAAAATAGTTATTATGAAACCTTTGATGAACCTAGGAAACAGATTTATGAAGTTTTTTTACCTTATAAGGCCAAAAAGAGTATATTGTCAAAAACAAAAGGATTGTTGGCCTTATCTACACCAAAGGTCATTCATTACGTGAACTTGGATCGTCATGTTAGTTTCAAAGAGCTTGCACCGTCACCCAAATCTGAAATTACTATCCCATTGACGTTATCATTTGTTTCACCAGATTTGTATTCAGAACCTGATATTAAAGGCATTGAAGTGGATTTAATTGCATTGAATATCCAGTCCAAGAAAATGCCAATCCCATGTATATTTCATCCTGATATGATATTTGAAAACAATAGTAAACCAGATGATGATTTTGATCATTTAACTATCAAAAGATTTCAAGTTTATGCTAAGGAAATTAGTAAGATTTTACAACAGAATAGAACCAATGAACTTGGAATCAATGCTAATTTACTAACTGATATTAGAGTTTTATCCAATCTTAAGACTTTTGCAACCACTTTGAGGATCAATTCGCCAAGTTACCCGTCTTTAAAGAGTCTTCAATGGGAGAAACTGGCCAAATCTAGCAATGGTACAGAGGAGAAGTACACTAAACTGTTTGATTTGAAAGTAAATCTTGCAAATGTTATCTTGAGAGAAGGTAATTTCAGACTTGTACCCGACTTCCAAACTTGTTATATGTCAAGGATATATTATTTGAAAATTAGGATCAATGTAGGGAACGAGTTAGTTTTGAAAGTACCAATTGTTTGTCAATACGATGTGCCTGCGAGTAAAAGCGAAGTACCTTCATTTGATCAACCTTTTTGAGAAAGCTGTAAATAGTGACCCAATATATAAGAGAGTAGTGCTCTAGAGAACCATGTCTAAGTTCTAGGACATTCTATCTGATTATACTTAATCGCGCACAAGCTTAATCTCATCTCACACATCTCACACATCTCAATCTCACTCATCGCATTATCACCTAAATACCACATAGAGTATGTCTGAATGGGATAAGAAAAGATACGTCCCCAAACCAGGGGAACCAGACCTTCCACCACAACTTATGGAATATGCCGAGAAATCAAGTGAAGATGTAATGAAGGAATTGAACAGATTACCTTTCTTCATGACAGAACTTGATGAAACTGATGGAGATGGTGGTGAAAATTCAACTTTAGAAGCCCTTAGAAGTTTGGCTTACGAAGGTGAACCCCATGAAATAGCAGGAAATTTCAAGAACCAAGGTAACGATCATTATAAAGTTAAGAATTATAAAGTCGCCGTGGATTTTTATACTAAAGGTCTAGAAGTGGATTGTCAAGATGATACGGTTAACCTTCCATTATATTTAAATAGAGCAGCATGTAATTTAGAATTAAAAAACTATAGAAGATGTATTGAAGATTGTAAAAAAGCATTGATAATAGATGCCAAAAACGTCAAAGCTTGTTATAGATCAGGAAAAGCATTTTTCATGGTAGGAAGGTATGAGGAAGCCAAACAGATTTTAGATTATGGGTTAACTATTGACCCTGAAAATAAACCTATACAAGAAACCTTAGCCAAGACTACCGAAAAGGAAAACCAAATCAAATTAGCAGCTGAAAGGAAGGAAAGATTAGAAAAGGAGAAACAAATGAAAAACACAATCTTAATTAATGCTATAAAATTAAGACATATGACAATTTTGAAATCAAGTAAACCTGCAGAACTTCTCGAAGAAGCCAAGATAAAGCTTGAAAATGAAATCGATTATGAATCACAGTTATTGTTCCCAGCTATGGTATTGTACCCTACAACTGACGAATTTGACTTCTTACAAGAAGTAGGAGAGTTAACCACTCCCAATGATATTTTGAACACAGTCATGGATAGACCACCCTCATATTTCCAAGATCCTAAACATAAGAACTTTGCTCCACAGAATTTACAATGTTTCTTGGAGACAGAAGCCGGTGGATTAATCAAGGTCGGTAAGAATGTTGCTATTAATGAAGCATTGATGAAACAATCACCAAAAGTTCCATTGTTTGATAATTCCTTGAGGTTATACGTTGTACCTAAACAAGAGTCAGGAGATTGGTTGAAAACATGGAATAAAGAAGCAGTTCTTGCTAAAAGGGCTTTATAGTACATTAATATACAATTATGGTTATATGCAATTTATCTACAAGGTAGTGTAATGTAGGAAAGGTGTTTTGCTAATTATGTGATTTTCTCATTTCTCTTAATTTCTTCATATCTCGATGATTCTTTATAGGTGAAGGCTCACCTCTTAATCTAGAAGCTTCAGATTCAAATGCATCTTCAATACGGAACACCGGTACTTCTCCAAAGACAGTCTTAGGGTCAATTTGTTTATTCTCCATAACTAATTTGTAAAGTTCAGGAGATTGAGCCCACGACTTTAATACTTTTTTAGAACTTTCTTCATCATCAGTATCGATGTCAGGTAACTCATGTTTAGAATCAGAATAAAGACTGAATTCCGGTGCTTTTGATTTAAGCGGAGTTTTAGGTTGAATTTTGAAACTAGGCGTAGTTATAGTACGGATCCCCAGAACTGTTGTGGGTGGATTAATTGAGGAGTTATTCGAAGTAGCAGGGGAATTTGATGTGTTAACCATGACCGGACCGCTTCTTAAATGTTGAGGCCTTGCTGCATCTGGTAATGCTACCGCATTTCCACCTAGACGCCTTCTTTTATATTCTGTAGTTGTAGATGGATGTTCCAATTTATGTTTGACAGCATTGCTAGAATTTAAGGTACTATCTGAAGCCAATGGTTTCTTCAGATGAAGAGAAACAGTAATTCTCTTAGGTTTAACTTCATTTCGAGGCAACAACAAAGATTTTTTCTTTAATAATGGAATACTTGACGCTTCAAGTGATCCCTTGGATCTTGTATCTTTTTCAATACCCAATGACTTTTGCCTTAATTTATCAGGTGAAATACTTGGTTGTGGCTGCTTAGATGGTAATTTTGATAATGTCATACCAGGATTCAAAGTGGTGGTTAAAAATTTGTTCTTACTAACATCTTTCTTTATAAAACCACGGGCTGAACTTGCATGAGTGGGACTCATAAATCTAGCTGGAGTTTCGGTTGATATAACTGGACCAGACAGTTTATCAATATAGAATGATTCTGTATCATCTCTAGTTGATGCAAAAGAGCTGTTTTTGGAAAACTTAGCCCCGTAACGAGTGGGTGATCTTGAAATTAACTTGTTCGTATCAGTTGATGAAATTGAACCTGTAGTAGTAATAATTTGTCTACTAGGAGTCTTACTAGGTCCAAGAATTCTTCTTACTGGTGAAGGACCATTAGATTTATCTGCACGTCTAACTAATGATTCTCTATTAAGTTCTACGAATTCTCGATTGAATTCTTTAGTGACATCTCTACGACCAGTATTCAGAGATATTTCACGACCTGTGTCACGAACTGGTGAATTTTTAGCAGGTGCAGGTTCATTTTGTTCAATGAATGATGGGTACCTCCTTCTGATTGGAGAAAATGTTTCAAATTCTCCAACGGAATCTTTTGATACTGTATTCTTCCTACTGACAGACTTTCGACTAATCTGTGATAATGAAGAATTTATATTCAAAGGTTCTCTTGGTGGTAATGATACAAACGGTGATTTACTTGGAGTCTTAGTAGGTCTTCGTTCTTCCTTTATCAATTTTTGTTTGACTGACTCTGAAGTTTGTCTTCTAACTGACATTTGAATCCTTTGTAAAGAAATATCATATTCTTCTGTTACACTCAGTTTATTCTTAGGACTACTCTTATTTTTAGGACTACTGGGAGGAAACGCTTTTACTTCTTTGAAGGAAACCCTTTGAACAAAATCTTTCAAAGGCAGTGATTTCTGTGAAACTTTATGATTATCGTTTCTGGGTTGAATTTGATTCGGTTTTTGATGGTTTTGATGGTCTATTTGTTGTTGTTGAGGCTGTAATTGTGATCTTTCAGCTCTTTCAGGAGATTTTTTTGTTCTAAATACCTTCAATTCCTTACCCAATTGATCCATATAAGCATCCACCAAGTCATCATTAATGATCAGATGAACGGAATTCCCTAAGGCTGAAATTTCGGTATCGAACAGTTTATAGAACCCATTAACGCTATCTAGCATAAGTTGACTCCAATCATAAAGATGACCAGCAGTCCACTTCGAAGACCCCGGCACCACTTGGGCTTGATGATTCCCTTTGAATGCCCAAGATCGTGAGGTCATACGGGGCGTGTTACGTGGATTGGGTTTATTGCAACGTAGTTTGTAAACAGTGCAAGTGCGCACCTGTGTAATAATAAATTTTTCTTTACTCCTTCATTTAGCTGCCAAAAGATAAATTCTCTACTCCTGGACACATGGCAAAAGAGGCCTCTCCTACAGGAAGGAGCACCCCAGAGAATTCTAAAGCAGGTAATGACAAGAGTAATATTATGAGAACAATCAGAAGTAAAGAATCGTCACCAAGAAGTGTAGGCCCAAAGAATGCCCCAACAATTAACCGATTCGGTTTGAACCTTAGTAAGCATGATATGAGACAAAAACCTTTCAAACCAACAGATATTCAACCTATGGTATCACCGAGTTATGAAAATGTATCCATGTGGAATATTTTGCCATCTTATCAAATGTTTGAGTCTACACTTTCTCAGAATATTCAACCTAGAGAAACTGATGATGAAGTTACCAATAACCCTCCAGTTTATGAAGAAGTTTCACCATTCCCATCCCCAATAAACACGCCAATCAGCACCCCAATTAGTACTCCTATGTCGCCATTTGGCCCTGATTCAGATTATTTCAATTCCGTTCAAGTTCCGTCTAATATGAATGATTTACCTACCAGATTTGAAAATAGTATTTTAGGTAACACTCATAAGATGAAAAATCTCTCCGATATGAGGCCCGCTATCCCATCGGATTTAAGATTAGAAATTCATGTCACTAGTAATAATGAAGAAGTTGATGTTAGAGAATGGGAATATCAACAAGGAGATGTTATTAAGGGATACGTAATCGTTGAGAATTTATCCAAGGAAAAGTTGAAATTTGATATGTTTTCAATTGTTCTTGAAGGTAAACTTTCAGTCATGGGAGATTTTAATGATTCTAAAAAACCAGTTATTTTTTATAAATTTTTGAATATGTTTGATTTCAGTGCATCTTGGTCACCAGCTTATGTTGATCAGATAGAAGGTCAAGATCCTGGTGATGGGACTTGGCTCTCACTTCCTGGGGAGAAATATTTTACTCCAGGTATTGTTTATAAAAGGTTATTCAACTTTACATTACCTGATAAATTATTAGACTGTTCATGTGAGACTCACGACCTTGCCAGACATTGTCAAGTTTTACCATCGATTGGTTTGGCTAGAGACCAGTTCATGCAAGAAAGAAGAAGGTTAAGGTTAAGAAATGGTAAGGGTAAAGATGACAAGAGAAAGACCAATGATAATGAAAGATTGAAAGATTTATCATTTGCTGATACGGCTATTAGTTATAGTGTAGAAGCAAGAGTTATTGGTAGAGCTTCACAGGTGAAAAGCTTAAAATTACCACCAAAACCTGATGAATTTATTATCATTGAGAATTCAAGTTGTTTCTTAAGAGTTATTCCACGAAATGTATTAGGTAAAGAAGTTGAATTTGTCAGTCTCGAAGCTGAAGCTAAAATGATGTATAGAAATCTCATTGCAAGAATTAAACAAAAAATCGATTTAGGGAATGAATTAGTTGGAGTTGATCAATCAAATGTTAGTGACTCATTAGCACGTAAACTATCAATTTCGAAAAGAAGACAACTTTATGGAGCTAGTGTTTCTCCAATTTCATCAGAATCTAATGATGACAATCTCACTATGGTTCAACCTTTCAAAAGAAAGCAAACCATTACATCATCAGCTAAGGTTGTGGGGATTGTTCAATTGAGTACCCCGAAAGAACAGTACAGGTTGAGATACTTCCCTGCCAAGAGATTCAAATATAGAGAATGTAAATCTCCTTTAGACACTAGGATTTCATTACCAATTGAATTGATTTGTAAACAGACTGATGTTAAAAGTAAAGCACCAGAAATTAAATCGGTTCATGCCGAATTAGTGGTATCTACTTATAGATCAAGAAAGTACCCAATTCCTATTGAACTCACTCCAGATTTAATCTTTAGTAATGACGTACAAGATGGATTAGAAGTTAATGTATGTCAACCATTCAAAAAATATATTGATGATATTACATCATTAACCAAAAAACTCGGATGTGATGTACTTGATGTTGATAGTCAACTTATTATGGATATTAAGGCTCTTGCTAATTTATCATGTAAATATCATAATCTTAAATTAGAAGATGTAAGAGTTATAACTGATAAGGGTCTTGAAAATTGGAATTTTGAGTCTACTAATAAACAGTATAAAAAAACCGTTCAACTTTCTACTGATTTGAAGGATTTACTTACTAAAGAAATCAGTGGAGCTGATGGTCTTCAAAAAGAATTTTACAGTTTAGTTCCTTCATTTCAAAGTTGCATTTTAGGAAGGTTTTATTTTATCAAAGTAATTTTCAGATTCCAAAACTATGAACCTGTTTACTTAACAGTTCCAATCACTATTGAACATTGAACATTAGTCAATAATGATTTCTAAAAAATAATGTATATTGAAAATTGTACTTTAGCCTCTAGAAAACCCGCACCCCAGAACATGTGGAGCATATCGCACTCGTATTCTTTAAGTCACCCTCAAATAATACGTATCGTTAATATGTTCACCAGAGATTTTGACCCAGAAATTTGTTCCAAATATGAAGGTGCTTCATTGACGAACTTCATAATTGCTATATTCATAACGGTCGGGATTTTCATAAGTTATATCCCTCAATATAGAAGAATTTATATCAAAAGAACCTCAGAAGGATTATCTACCCAATTTCTTTTATTAGGGTCGTGTTCTTCGATATTCACCATTACCAATATTATATTGATAAGTTCAAGTGCTAGAGAATGTTGTAGAGCAGGAAAATTAAGTGCTTTCAATTGTATCAATTCACAATTGAATCTTATCCAAATTAGTTTGCAATGTGTTTGTGCAGTAATGATATTAGCATTAGTACTCATTTGGACTAGAAATTCAATTAAACAAGATAAATTTGAATACTCCAATAACGTTCAAGTTGGTAAAATTGTACTTGCTCATATTATAACATCCGTAGTGGAAATCCTAATTGGGTTCTTTACAAATGATAATGTTCTTATAATTATTGCTAATACTAATGGATTGTTATCAACATTATTAACCATAATTAAGTATGTTCCTCAAATTTGGACCACTTATCATTTAAAACACCCAGGTACTTTATCTATAGGAATGATGTGTATCCAAACTCCTGGTGGGGCAATTTTTGCTGCTACTTTATTCTTTGCTAAAGGCTCTCATTGGAGTTCTTGGGTATCTTATGTAGTTGCTGTCATATTACAAGGTACTTTACTTACGATGTGTATTTATTATGAGTACATAAGGTCGGATGGCCTCGATGCTGAAGTACTTGAAAGAAGACAAGTCGAGAGAATTATTGAACAAAACTTACATGAACATCCTGAATCGGAATCAGAATCGGATGTTCATGTGCGTGACTCAAGCCCCTTGTTACCAAATTAGGAACCAACTGAACCTTGAGTGAAGTTGGAGTTAACCTGGAGTGAACCTGAAAGAAGTGACTATTCTGAGTGTTTGATAACATTCAGTGTTCACTTAGCTCAGGTGAAGAGTAAAGAGCAAAGAGAAACACTGCTTACGGTGTACTGGTACCCCGTTGCTTGTAGTACTAGGAGACTATTGGTTAAGATGTAGATAATGCGGTTTTAGTTAAATATATACGATGTAATGCTTTGGATCATATAGTTCTCATAGTTAAAAGATCTCTAAGCAACTTAACTTATCTTATATAGATTTCTGCAGAAATCAAGACATTATATATGTGCTTATATAAACTAGAATTATCTGAAACATACCTTTTCTAACATTAGAAATCATGTAGAATGCAAATGATGCAGATATCAAGACACTCTCGAGACGCTTACATAATCCAGAACCAATAGAATAGTCGCACAAAAAGTTGAAAAATTTTTCAACTTGCGTACTATGTTTAACTTAATTAAATACCGTTCAACTTTACAAGTCGCTAGAAAGGCATTCCCTAACTTCGTCAGAAGCTATGCTGCCTTCGACAGATCCAAACCTCATGTCAATGTTGGTACTATCGGTCACGTCGATCATGGTAAAACTACCTTGACTGCTGCCATCACAAAAGTTTTGTCTGCGCAAGGTGGTGCGAACTTTTTGGATTACGGTTCGATCGACCGTGCCCCAGAAGAAAGAGCTAGAGGTATCACTATTTCTACTGCCCATGTTGAATACGAAACTGATAAGAGGCATTACGCTCATGTCGACTGTCCAGGACACGCAGATTACATTAAGAACATGATTACTGGGGCTGCCCAAATGGATGGAGCCATTATTGTTGTTGCAGCCACTGATGGACAAATGCCTCAAACCAGAGAACATTTATTGTTGGCCAGACAAGTCGGTGTTCAACATTTAGTTGTCTTTGTTAACAAAGTTGACACTGTTGATGACCCTGAAATGTTAGAATTAGTTGAAATGGAAATGAGAGAATTATTAAGTGAATATGGATTTGATGGTGATAATTCTCCAGTTATTATGGGTTCTGCTTTATGTGCTTTAGAAGATAGAGAACCAGCTATTGGTAAAGAAGCTATTTTGAAATTATTAAATGCTGTTGATGAACACATCCCAACTCCAACCCGTGATTTAGAACAACCATTCTTATTACCAGTTGAAGATGTTTTCTCTATTTCTGGTAGAGGTACTGTTGTTACTGGTAGAGTTGAAAGAGGTGCTTTAAAGAAAGGTGAAGAAATTGAAATTGTCGGTGGTGCTGATAAAACTTTCAAAGCTACTGTCACTGGTATTGAAATGTTCAAAAAAGAATTAGATTCAGCTATGGCCGGTGATAATGCTGGTATTTTATTAAGAGGTGTTAAAAGAGATGAAGTTTCAAGAGGTATGGTTTTAGCTAAACCAGCTACTGTTACTTCTCACAAAAAGATTTTAGCTTCTTTATATATTTTAAGTAAAGAAGAAGGTGGTCGTCATTCTCCATTTGGTGAAAACTATAAACCTCAATTATTCATTAGAACTACTGATGTTACTGGTACTTTAAGATTCCCAGCTGGTGAAGGTGTTGACCATTCTCAAATGGTTCAACCAGGTGATAACATTGAAATGGAAATTGAATTGGTTAGAAAGACTCCTCTTGAACTTAATCAACGTTTCAATTTAAGAGAAGGTGGTAAAACTGTTGGTACTGGTTTAGTTACTAGAATCATTGAATAAATGTTTTTGTCACCATGTATATAGTGTCCATATTGTTTTATAAATATTCTCTTTATCCATTTTGCAACCATTGAGATATTGCATACAATTATGCGAGATATTGCATTTAATTCTGCATGACGATCAGTAGCCGGTGTACGGGTGCTTTACCTCAGAGATCAATTCGCGTTACACAAACACAACCTACCCCAGACACCCATCATAATATCTACCTAATTCAGTGGTAATGTCCAACTCAGTACCCAAATTATCACTACCGTTTATAGATTGTACAAAAGATATAAATATACCGTATAACGATGGAAGAATAAGTCTACATTCAAATCATAAACAACTTGTTGTATATAAACGAGAGGTTATTTTATTTCAAGGTTCATCTATAAGTAAGAAGTTCACGTTTGATGAAGATGTTATATTTGCTACATTCACAAATTTTACTAATGAACTGAATCCGCCTACCAAAGAATCAACAACCTCGACAAATGAGAAAGAATCACTTGTGATATGTTTATCTAAATCAGCATTCATTTATGCTAATGGTAAAGATCATCAAGTAAGTTTTCCGTTCTTATTGAAAAGAGCATTGGAGTTTGAGTCAGGTATTATACTAGAGAAAGACCAAACCCATTCTATGTCAATTGGCAGTCCAGTCCATCCTTTACAAAGTACAGGTAAGTTTATTTCTTTAGTTGATCCTATAGGTGAATTTAGAATCATTACATCGTCTTCCACATCAATAATATCACCTCATGAAGAATTAATCTGTTTTCCCGTCGAAGGATTGAATAAGAAATTATCATTATGTGCAACTTACCATCATCAAGACAAGTCAATCATTTTATATCACATTAAGAGTTCTCATAGAAATCCTAAACGGTCTAATTCTTATAAATTTGTTAAGAGGAAGAATACTTTTCTAACCCCCAATCCCAATAGAACTATAGATGAATCACACGAGTCTCTTAATCCTCCAATGACTGTACCGTCCCATAATATCATTGGATCTATAAATATGGAGAAAAAGAGAACAAGCACCCTCTTATCAGATGCTTCATCCATTGCAAGAATGGGATCAGAAGTCACCATACCTGAAATCACCAAATCTTTCGAAATCAATGGATTAAGGAAAGATATGATTCTAACCAGAGTTGAAATATTCAACATCCATCTCGATCGAAAAGATATTGAAATGTATAATTTATATTTCAGTGATCAAGAAGCATTAGTTATCATGAACAAAGCAAAACAAGAAGCCAAAGTTTATATTTTCAATCAACTGATAACAACCATACCCCAATTTCAAAGAGTTTATACCATAAAATGTCAAAGTTGTTATCCTTTGAACTCATCGTTTGACGGGTTGTTAGTAGTATTGACTCAAAATAGATTTATACTGTTGGTGAATCCTTTCGTCGATGTTACATCAGCTCCCACTGACTTATCGTCATCAGGTCCTATGGATTCTATTGAAAGTTGTTGTAATGATGATATTGTATTAAGAGGAGAAAAGCCCTATATCTTGAGTTTAATACTCAAACCAACAAATAACATAATTTTAAAGTGTCTCCAATGTGTCAAATACATTACAGGGACGAATAATAATGAAACAATTTGGATGATATGGAGATCAGCATTGATGTTAGATCAAACCAGAGACGAATGGAATGCATTAGTTATCACCATCTTATCGTTACTCCCAATGGAAGGGAAAATTGATTATAACAAAAATGACATCACTAAACTCCTACCATTAGCCCAAACAGTTCGTCAATATTCTAATAATTATTCATTTGGTAACCTCATACCTTACATTATATCATCATTACACCTTATACGAGAAGAAGTAAAACTTGATATCTTATCACATGATTTATTAGATAAACTAGGTTTACTTCTATCTCAAGTATGTTATTGGATAGGATGGCCAGAATCATGGTATAAATACTATATGATTGAAACTACATTAGATAAAGAAGTCAGATTAATCCTGGAATGTTTCTATAGCAATCCGCCTAACATTCTACAATCGTTGAGTAGTTTATTCAGTAATTCAATTATTGGATATGTACAATTTTCTCTGCTTGTTGAGGAGAGTTCTAGTGTTGATATGATGATTACACCAAGAACCACTGCCGTTTTGAATTTATTTGAAATGATTGTTTCTCCCAACTATGGGCCTAATAATATCGTTGATTTAATGACAGAATCGGGTCTTTCTGTTGATTCTTTAGATACATTCCCACCTGGAGTTCAAATTCCTCTAAAGGAAGCCATTCTGTTTTGTCAAGAGGAACCTAATTTCAACTGGACAGAAAAGGCTTTGAAATTAGCTGATAGGAAAGATCTTGATGTATTCTTAAAGTCTGAATCTTATCAACCTCCAACATCTATTTATTCTACGAATATCAAACCACAACCGAAAGATGTAAATCATATATTATCTAATGTATGGGAGGGCCATGAGCAACTTTTTGGATGGGATGATCAATCTGAAGCCGATAGAATTGGAATCACCAAATTGATTTTCGATCAAGATAGAAGATATTATGAAATCACCACCCTTTTACATCAAACTAAATCGCAAACTGCAACGTTGATAGTGGAAGAAGGTATACCAGAATATGATTTAGTATTATTACAAAGAGAATTAGCAGCTATAGTTGCATTAAGAACCCTTTCAATTCCATTAGGTAGAGCTTTATTATTTTATGCTGGTAGAATGCCATTATTGACTGAGAAATTCCCAATACCTAAATTTAATTTAAATACAACTATTGCACCTAAAATGACTCATATAGTATTACAAGAAGGATCAATCAGTGATAAAACTATGGAATGGGGATATTTCCATAATGGAGTGGCTTCAGGATTAAGTATTAGTAAACAATCCAAAGGTATAAGTGGGAGTTGGGTAATGTTTAATAAACCACCTAGTTTAAATGCTCAACATGCAGGGTTTTTATTAGGGTTAGGACTCAATGGACATTTAAAAAATTTAGAAGAATGGCATATTTATAATTATTTAGGGCCTAAACATCCCTTAACTAGTGTTGGATTATTATTAGGAATGGCTGCCAGTAATATGAGATCATTGGATGTTAAATTAACAAAAGTTTTATCAGTTCATGCTGTTGCATTATTACCACAGGGAGCCAATGATTTAAATGTATCAATAATTGTTCAATCAGCTGGATTACTTGGAATTGGATTATTATATTTAGAAAGTCAACATCGTAGAATGAGTGAAATCTTGTTAGCTCAAATTACTAGCACCGTATCACAGAATGACAATGAAACTATTAATGAGGGTTATAGATTATCAGCAGGAATTGCTCTAGGGTTTATTAATTTAGGTAAAGGTAGAGATCTTAAAGGTTTGAATGATACTAGAGTTGTTGATAAATTATTATCCTTAGCTACAGCTATGAAAGATTACCAACCAATTCAAGAATATGATAAATCATGTAGTGGAGCTATAATGGCATTAGGATTTATTCATATGAAAACTGAAGATATAGTTATTGCTAATAAATTATCAATTCCTGAAACTGAACAATTGCTTGATTATATAAGACCTGATTTATTATTATTGAGATGTGTTGCCATGAATGTGATTATGTGGAATTCTATAGGGAATACTATTGGATGGGTGGAATCTAAAATCCCCAATGCATTATTAACCAAATATGGTAAAGTCAATGGAACTTTGGATAGTGATCAAGTTGGATTTTTTAATATCTTAGGTGGAACTTGTTTAAGTATGGCTATCAAATATGCATCAACTCATGATAAGAAATGCCGTGATACATTAGTCCATTATTTAGATAAAATGATGGTATTATCAATGACCGTGCCAACTAATTATGATCAAAGAGTTGCCTGTAATAGTGCAGCTAACATTCAAAACTTGTTAGCATTAAGTGTATCAATAGTAATGGCTGGATCTGGAGACTTAGAAACTTTCAAAAGATTAAGAGTTTTATATGGATCAACTGACAATGACACCAAATACGGGAATTATATGGCAGTTAGTATGTCATTAGGATTTTTATTTTTAGGTGGAGGTCAATATGCATTTGGAAGTTCTAATTTATCAATTGCTAGTCTTATTATTTCGTTATATCCAGTTTTCCCTAATGATAATGGTGATTATGAAGTTCATTTACAAGCATTGAGACATTTCTGGGCACTTTCTGTTGAACCAAGATGTTTAGTTATTAGAGACGTTGAAACCCATGTACCTTCTAAAATTCCTGCTATATTAACTATGGATACAGGAGAAACTACAGAAATCATGACTCCATGTTTATTACCTGATTTGAATAAGATTTCAAGTATTGTAACCCAATCATCCGATCATTTCAAAGTAACTATTGATTTTGATAATGTTGATCATATTAAAATGTTTCAAAAATCATTGGTTTTATTCGTTTACAAACGAAGAAATCATCAGCTTCTCAAATCAACCGTTAAAAACTTATTAGAAATTGAAAATAAAACTCTACAAGTGGAAAATAAAGAATTGGAAATTGATAATGATGTTAAACAGATTATGGAATTGGATATAATGAAAGATATGAGTGACCACGAGAAAAAAGCTTACTTATTTGAAGCCAGCGAAACCACCGATGCAAATTTGAAAGATTTAGGATTAAGTATTTTCAACATCATTGATAGTAAAATTGAATTACAAGGTATAGCCAAGGATCCTAGAAGAATTGATCAATTATGGAATTTGAAGATTATTTTTGCATATACTGAGAGTGTAGGAGGGAACTATGTTAGTATGGAATTTGTTGAGGGGTTGAAGCATTCTATTTGGCTGAACCTGAGCCTGTCAAGACCTAATTAGGCTGGGGTGTTATGGTTGATGACCTAATCGCAGTTAGGATCTGACGGATTCACGATCTGAGGAATCCACGATCTAAGATCTCAAATTCACAGCGTTATATGTCTAGAAAATATTATGTCTCGCGACAATATCTGAACAATACGAAGTTGAATATACATCTAATAGAATCTCTTTAATTTGAGTCTTATTCTAAGACTATAGAGTGAGTACAAGTCACAGAGGTTGGGGATGATAGAAAACCCAATTTCCCCCAATTTCAAAGCAAAAGCTTTCCCCTCCTCCTTCTCCCTTACCAGACCAATTGACCAGATCTTCCTCGCACCCGTCCCTCCTCGCGCTTCACATAAAACGCACACGATATTTCTCAAAAATATTCACCCTACGTTCATTATGCCAATTAGGCCTCATATATGGAACCAGACCAAGAAGGCTAAGTATACCCCGGCCACTTACCTTCTAGGGCCACAAAGTATGAACATTGCCCAACCATTATCTAGAGCCTCAGATGTTACCGCAATGGCATTAAATGATTCCTTACCATTGAATAAGAAACAAAAGGGATTATCTAAATATTATTACCAATTCCCTAAAATCCCAAGACCAAGAAGAAACGTTTTGTACTATTCTGGTTTGAAGTATGGGAAGAAAATTCATACATTCCATAGATCATTTTCTACTCAAACCATAAACAAAACCACCAATCTTCATAAAAGATTTTTTTCAACTGAAGCTAGAAAACAAAGGCAACAACGTAGAAGGTTTATTAGATGGTGGACATTAACATCTTTAGCTGTTTTATTAGCCGGTGTAGCTGGTAAAATCAATTATGATCGTGCTTATGATGAAGATGATGAATGGACTCATAATGAATATGCCATTAAACCTGAATCTTGGAAATTATATATCTATTCTACTTTACCATTAAAGGCCATGTCCAGATTATGGGGTCAAGTCAACTCTATAAACTTGCCTGTATGGTTGAGATCACCGTCATATAAAGTATATTCATTCTTTTTCGGGGTCAATTTAGATGAGATGGAAGAACCAAATTTGAAAACTTACAGTAATTTATCTGAATTTTTCTATCGTACTTTGAAACCAGGAGCCAGACCTATCGATGAGTTTGACTTGGTTTCACCTGCTGATGGGAAAGTATTGAAATTCGGATTAATTGAAGAAGGAGAAATTGAACAAGTCAAAGGGATGAGTTATTCAGTTGATGCTTTATTGGGACTTAAAACTGAAAGGTTAGCAGCTCCAGCCCATTCTTTAGATTTCAATCATGACGAAACCACTTTCAAACGTCATGAAGAGTTTGCTCAATTGAACGGGATTAGTTATACTGTAGATGATTTAATTGGTGGTAATGAAGATCCAAATGCTCATTTAAATGAATTAAATTATAAAGATGCAGGTGACAGAGCAGTTCAAAGTAAACATCCAATCTCTAAAGAACTTTCAGTTGCTAAAAATTTAACACCAACCCCAACTGAAAGACTTGAAATTAGTGGTAAAAAACAATTATACTTTTCAGTAATTTATTTAGCTCCTGGTGATTATCATAGATTCCATTCCCCTACTAATTGGGTAACTACATTGAGACGTCATTTTATTGGTGAATTATTTTCAGTTGCTCCATTCTTTCAAAAAACTCTTCCAGGGTTATTTGTATTGAATGAACGTGTAGCTTTATTAGGGTATTGGAAATATGGATTTTTCTCAATGATTCCAGTTGGGGCTACCAATGTTGGTAGTATTGTAGTTGATTTCGATAAAGATTTGAAAACCAATGATATTTTCGAACATGAAGTTTATACTAAAACTCCGGAAACCATTGATGAAAAGACTTCGCTATTAGGAGATGATGAAACTATTACTACTTCATCTTCTTCACAATTAACGGAAAGCCGTAAACGGTTAAAGAAAAATACAGTTTATGAAGCCACCTATACTAAAGCCAGTAGGTTATTAGGTGGATATCCATTAACAAAAGGTCAACAATTTGGTGGATTCAAATTGGGATCAACAGTTGTGTTAGTTTTTGAAGCTCCTGATAATTTTAGATTTGAATTAGAAGTTGGCCAAAAGGTCAAAGTTGGTCAAAGATTAGGTAGATTTGTATAGATGAGGTTTATTTGACCTAGGGTTTCTTAATCTGAAGTTCAATAACCTAAGGTGTAGCAAAGGTGTAGCAAGGTGTAGTACGGGAAAGATGATGTTTAAGGCTTGATTTATGGGCTTGATTTGAGAGTAATATACGGTACATTGTTAAAGTTGTAAAACTCTAAATTTATTATCCTAAACTTACATGTAACTCGACATCAGCCACTTTCAGAGGATGTTTATTATCCTAATTCTCCCACCACAATCCTGTATGTGGCTGGAATCCGGCATATATTTCCACCATGCGGGTGATATCATAAAGACCTCTATGCTGTAGTTATAAGTTTGATATATTGTTTTTGGGGTCTGGGGGTGAAAATAGGTTCATTGAATAGGGATTTTATTGATAAGTGATGTTTGTTAGGAATGTTAGTGTAAATAATGGATATTTAATTAGTTAATCTCACGTTAATGATTTTACTATAAACGGAAAAATGTGTCAACGAATAAAGGTTTCGTTCGGGAAACCTTATCTAGTTATTTTTCAGTACTTTAAGACTATAAAATGACATTTGAATCAATTTTCCTGAAACGACCCCTTTCAATAACCTAGAACCCTTGAATTATCCCAAAAAAGTACTGATTATTACCAATACCAGAAATGGCCAAACCATCTCCAAAATTGGGTAAGATATAAACCAAAATCCCATTATTCATCTGAACTCATAATTCTAACCCAAAAACCACCACAAAACAAATCCGAAACTAAAACACAAAAAAACAGTATCTCCGCTACTTACCCTATTGATCTATTGATCTATACAGGAAGATGCGACTCGTTTCAAACTGAGGAAAAAAACTAGACGCAGCTCACCTACAACACCAAACAACAACACACCAAAAACACATTTTATCTTTAGAGCCACAGCCATATATATAAGAACATTCAAAGTACTGAACTCGCGTGCATCAAATTAGAACCCAACGATATAGACACTAACCAACCAACTGAGCACCTTTCATAAATAGATCAAAATGTCATTCTTAAATAGTATTAGAGGATTAGGAAGAGGCCCAAAAAAGACTAAAAAAGATTTAGAACCATCTCCATTTTATCCCCAAAGTCCAGGATCACCTGTAAGAAGGTCACAGTCGCCCACTAAATTATCTCCGTCAAAACAAGCCAGACCTAATTCTAGACAATCATCACCAACAAGAAGAAGTAGAACACGTATAAATGGACAATACCTGCCGACTAAGAAAGAGACAACTTTAGCAACAGTGGCATATGATTCTGATAATTTACCACTATTCATGCATGAACCATTTGTCAAAACATCATTAGTCAAAGGATCATTTAAAACCATTGTACAATTGCCAAAATATGTTGATTATGGAGAATGGATTGCATTGAATATATTTGAAATATTTAATAGTTTGAATCAATTTTATGGTGCATTCGTTGATTACATTACACCCGAAGCATACCCTACCATGAATGCAGGTCCAAATACGAATTATTTGTGGGTGGACACAAATGGACAAGCTATCAATTTACCAGCATGTCAATATATTGATTATGTATTAACTTGGATATCTAATAAGTTAAATGACCAGTCAGTATTTCCCACCAAAAGTGGTGGTGCGTTCCCACCGAATTTCATCAAAGACTGTAAAAACATTTCAAGACAAATGTTTAGAATCTTTGCTCATATATATCATAATCATTTTGATAAAATCGTTCATTTATCATTAGAAGCTCATTGGAATTCCTTCTTTTCACATTATGTTAGTTTTGTAAAAGAATTCAAATTAGTTGAAAGAGATGAAATGGCTCCTTTATTACCTTTAATAGAGAGTTTTGAACAACAGGGGAAAATCATATAGGCATTAAGCCATAAAAAAGTTATCATGTAGAACGTATAGTTAAAAGATATTAGTATATATTCTGTACAAGTTTTATATCTTCATTTTTACCTATATATACAAGCCTTTTCCATAATTCCTTTAGTCTATTTTTTGTCTATGTACACATCTCTATGTCTTTATGAACACTTTATAAGAGTTCACATCTATGAGAAGAAATAAGTTGACCCCTTAACTAATTCTACATCAAAGTCACCCTTTTTAGGAATAGATGGGAATTCAACTGGTGCTAAAACTTGATATCCACCTGATTGTTGAGGAATTGAAGTTATATCATAACCCTCGAAAACACTTATGGTGGTAACTAATTTCTTACCATATTCAACCTCTTCTGGATTATCCGAATTCAAATTCTTTTGTCTGATTTTTTCAAGTCTGATTTCATCAGCAACCGTTAATGCTCTACCAATATCACTGGCGATTTTTCTTCTTACATCCTGGATTTTCTTAACCAATTCATGATCTCTTGGAATATTCATAACTTGTAAGAATCCTTTATATCTTGCTTCGAATTCTTGTTTGACTTTATGAATCAAATCATCTTGATGTAAATCAACAAATTGTTGTCTTAATAATTTATTAAGTAAATCAAGATCACAAGCGTGGGTCCAATATGAATCATGAACTGATGCAAATGCTAAATTGTGTTCCTGACAACTAGATGCTGTCATCAACATATGAGTTGCATCTAATGAATGAACAAAGTTTGGTGGTAATGCAGTTTTTTGTTTACGTGCATCAACTGGTGAAGCTCCAAAAGGATCAGTGATAGCAATATCTTGTAAATTGGTACTGATGATCTGCCTTTTACTTGATCTATAAGGTTGAACACATGGTAATCCTAATGGAGTGGTCCAGATAACTGATGACAAATGATTTGGTTTATTAGCATTAGCAGCAGTGGTTTCTTCATAATCTATTCTAACTGATTTACTAATAATTCTAGCTGCTTCTCCTAACCAATCTTGAATATTGTGGGCGTTTTCGAATAATTCACGGAGTGCTGCAAATACTAGATGGGTTAAATATTGAGCATATTCCATTGGGTTTTCATTAGCAGTGAAATAATGTTTAATTTGTTTCTTGATTTGGTCTCTGGCCCCAATAAACGTGACACCATAAACATTAGTCATCACCGTTTGTTTGACAACTTTACGAGTAATTTTATCTTGTAAGAAAACTGCATGTTTCTCACCAGCTTCAGCATCTTTATCTAAACGTTTCTGTACTAAAGCTGCCACGAATGAATAAACATCCTGTGGTCTATCTGCAGGTGATAAATTAACTTGACGAGCCCCTTCGGAATCTCCCCCTAATGCCGCATAATGTTGTAATCCATTACATGATCCATCTTGATGAACAGGTATATGACTAACAAATTTAGTTGGATCTTCTAATTTATATGCCTCAGTTAATTCCATACAAACACTTAATACTTGCCATGGTTTATCACCTTTAGTCCACCAACCGTTTTTATTTAATGGATTTTCAACTGATTGTCTAATGTTTTCCATATTATCTTCAGCAAATTTTACCCTATCTTCCATTGGGACTTTATCAATACCGTACAAATTAGCTAAATGAATTTTCAACCATTTTAAACCTACTTCACCTAATTCTTTACCATCCCAGAACAAGAATAAAGATCTAGTTAAATCATTACCTAAATGATTGAAATGTGGTGAAATTGGATATGCTCTACCTCTAAAATCAATATTATGAGGAAAGAACATCTTTTCACCAATGAACGCTCTGGCGATTTCTAATTTATAATTAGTATCACATCTTTGGGATTTGAAGTTAGCAGCTTCATTTAAAATAACCCTGACTTTCTTTTGGTACTCTTTTAATTCATCAGGTTCTGCATTTGATGGAGGTGCTGGTGGCAAAACTGGATCATCTGCTACTGGTGGAATATCAATAAATTCTTCTCCGCTGTTCCAGAATTCAGTCATAATTTCTAATAACTTACGATTAACAGTCCATGCTGTGTTTCCTAAAACGTTCAAACCATCAAATACCTTTTGTAAGTCACCTCTTTCAGAAGCAGCCTTTAAGTATGCAATAGTCTCTGGTGAGTCTTTACTACGTACCAACAAATTCTGGGAGAATAAATACCCTCCTTCGTTGTATGAAGTCCAAGGTCTTGGTGGTGTTAACATTGGCAAGAAATGTGGTTGAATCAAATTACTATCAAGATGCTTCGATAATTCTTTGACGATGTTTTTGTGAACTTTCAAAACCCCTAATTTCTGACCTTGAACGTATTGATAAGTATGGAAAAATGCTGGTTGTGATCCGGTGACTTCTTTACCATTAGTTGGATCAACTCCTTTGACTGGTACCTTGGCTACATGGATCAATAATGACGTTAATACTGACCCAACTTTAGCGTGTAAAGTACTATCCCATTCATTGAATTTAGCATTATCGATATCTTTAGATTCCCTAGTCTTAAGAAGATGGAAGATCTTTTGCCATTCCCTAGCTGATCTAGATTTCTTAGAAACGGTTTTAGATTCAGAATCCAATAATTTCTGAGATTTATATTCCAATTCAATGGCTTTACCAACAGATATTAATGCTCTGGCGGTTCTCATACCATCAATAACTCCCCCCGTAGAATTAAGTTTCATGATCTCCAAAATCGTAAGGGCACACATTTTTTCTGGTGATACTAATGTCAAATATGGTGCATAGAAGGATCTTTCTTTGATCAATGCTTTATCCTTAGCGTCACATTTCTTAACACTAATTTCTCCGGTTAAGATCTTTTGACATTGATTGACTTCTTCAATGACATATGGTAATAATGATTCATACCATTCATATAATCTTACGTTAAGTGACTTTTGGAACTTCAATCCTCCTCTTTTTAACATTTCTTCATAATCATGTTTCCATTTTTCTCTGGCACTATCAGCACCTCTTACTTCAATATTTCTTTGTCTAGTCCTGTTGAACAAATCCAATGCTTCGTTAAATTTGGCCCTGTCTTCATCAGTTTTGAGTAATTTATAAATTTCAAAATAGTCTCTCTTCTCGGTATTGGAACTGTAAATTACTGAATTTGACTCTTGTTCCAAATCCTTAATCAACTTATCCAAAGCTGGCGATGATACTGTCAGGTTCAATCCTAATAAAGTGTTTCTGACCACTTTCAAACCGAAAGAATCTACAGATTTTAAATTTTCGGCTTGTTTGGTAATGGTAGGTATTTTTGAGTTTTGTCTGAAATATTCTTCTTGTTGTTTCATGTCTTCGTTAGATGTTTTATCAGTGATCTGTTTGTACAATGGAATGAAATCATTAGGTATATGATGTTCACTTATGCTAGGATTTTCAAATATCTTCGTTAAATTATCAATTCCTAAAATATCAACATTACTTAATACTTCTCTGGTGATTTTATATGACTTCTTGATTTCATCAATATACTTATTATATGTTTTGTCTTGATCCAAATCTAATGCTTTGTTGATTAAAATGGCATAACCTCTAGAATCTGGCCTTATTGGTCTGTTTTTAACAACTGTTGATAAATAATTCTCAAGATGATTTGTAGTTATATCTGATTCTTTTGCCCATACTTCCAAATACTTGTTTAATGAATACATGAAATCACTGAACGATGTGTTTAATGTATAAATGGCTTGTAATATCTTACCAGCTCTATCAAAATTTTTAGATGTCAATAAAGCATCTAATAATGATTGTAAATGAGTTATGTCCTTAGCAAAAGGTTGTCTAGCCACAGAATCATATTGTGATGTCCAAGTTAATGAATGCATAGCTGGTTCTCTAACTTTGATTGAGTTTGTATCTATTTCGTTGAAAGCTCTATTAAAAACCCTTCTTTCCGTAGTGGCATTTTGTCCAAAGTTTGTTAACAAATGACTATAAGATGGGATTTCACTCGGAAAATTCGAACTTAATTGGGTTTGTAGGGTTTTTGTCGAAGTCTTCAACTGTCTGTGATTTAATCCAGTTGCCGATACACTTACCCCCGGTACGTTTAAGTATCGTGGCAGTATATATGATTTTTTCACTCTATACATTATGAGATGATTAATTTTTTCTGCGAGCATCTCATCTCTTTGATGCTAACGGCTTTCAGGTGATTTCATTGATTAACAAGAGGGACTGTATAAGAAGGGAGTTAAGAAGCCCTAGTCATTTTGTGGTAATGGGGATAACGTTTAATTCGTAACAATACACAAAGAGATAAAAAAAACACTATTCATCACACGATCTTATCACAAGTCTCACGACCTTAATTCTCACTTAAACAGAATTAATAGGGAACAACCGAAACTACACTTTAGCTTCACTTAGATTCATCGCACAGGTTCATCGATACTCATTATATATTAAACAATACCTCTATAATCCCATTTCGGCTTGCAATGCTTTCAAAGCTTCTTCATCTTCATCTTCCTTTTCTTGTAATTTGGCTTTATTAACTGCAGGGAAATCAGGAAGTTTAGAATCCGGTATTTTGGTTTCCACTTTCTTAGCTGGTTGTTGGGCTTCATGCTGTTGTTCCTCTTCTTGTAACATTGCTAATTCTTCATCCAATTCATCTTCATCTACTAAATCATTACCAACAGGTCTCGATATAGCTTCGGATATTTCATCAGCTAATTCTACTTGTTCTCTAATATCATCCATAGTATTTTCGACTTTATCAACATCATATTCACCATGAATTTGTTTCATAGCACTTGCACCTTGTTTCATAGCTTTCATAGTTTCTAAATTCAAATTAGCACCTTCAATTGCAAATAATTGAGTTTCTAATGAATCAATTTGATTTTCAATTTTCATTAAATTACTTTCAAATCCTTTCTTACGTTTAAGTGCATTTTTAGCTAACGTAGTTTGTTTTGAACTAACATATTTCCTAGCTAAAGTGTCTTGATCATTAATTTGTTGCTCTAAATGTGAACGTTTTTTGTTCAACATTTGAATATGTTCACGTAATTCAACGATTGCCTTTTTAGGCAATTCTCTTTTCTGCTGCTTATTCCCACCGAATAAATATCCCCACATATTAGTTTAGTCTTAGTTGATCCTAGGTGATTAAGGTTTTCGTTACAGTGTTATACAGGATAGATAAAGAAAAAATCCCTGACTGAAATGATGGTGAATGCGCGACTTTTTGGTATGCTGGTGTATAGAGTTTCATTAGGTGGTATATACTGTACTAAATCAAGGGCTATATACTATATACTGAATTATGTGGTACTATATATACTGAAACTGAATTAAGTAGATGATTATGTATGATGTCTTTAGTGACCAAATATTATGTGATGATCGCTAAGTATTTTACTAGTTAACATATTGACGAGAAAGTTGATGCTCTTATGCCGTCTTAAACTAGTATACCGTTGAGGTTAAAAAGGCGGTCATTCTCCCACTCGGCCTTCACTTCTTTCATCGTGCCTCTCTAACTAACTAAAACCCATAATAAAAAGAATACAATCAATACTCCAAATATTTTAAGGAATAACCAACGATTTGATGATATAGTATTATAATATTTTAATAATTCTCGTTGAGCTCCACTTATATTTAAATTGATATCTTCGACGTTTTGATCAATTCTTTGAATGGTTTCACCTTGTTCACTAACCATAGTGGCTAATTGTTGAAATAAATTACCAACTTCATTAATGGTAGATTCTATAGTTTCAACTGCACGATTTCTTTGTTGTAAATATTGTTGACTTTGATCTTCCATCATTAACAATTGTTTGGTTTGATCTGGTATCGATAAGAATTCCCCATTGTTATAATTGGCATAAGGTACTGACGTATCAGGATCATCATCGGGGTTAACTGAACTAGATCCCAATTGCATAGAATATGGATTCTCCCCTATATTGAGACTTGATCCATTTTGATTATCTATTAATGGACTGTGAGTTTGACTTCTATTATTGGAAGTATGTGATAAGAAATTTTCAGTTCTTGATTTGTTTAAGATTTCGTTTTTTTGTCGAATTTCTAATACATTTTTAAATTCTCCACTGACATTCTTCATTTTTGAGTTTAATAAATTTATTACATTCTTACTGTATTGATTAATCTGACTATCAAGTTTAACATTGTTATCACCACTCAAATTTTTTTGTAAGAGTTTCAAGTTATTCTCAATCTTAAAGATATCTTGTTTTATAACATAAGTCAACTCTCCAATTTCAATGGGTTTATCAACGAATAATGGTTTCCTTTTGGCCAATAATGCTAATTTACTCAATAATTCGGTGGTATGTGCAATATCTTTTGCTATTATACTAGCATTCTTACTGAATTGAGATTTCTGGGTTTGGTTTAACCTTGGTGGTTGATTTTTCTTGTTGATCTTATCGAATGACGATACACATTGTTGAAATTCAAAAGTCCTATTCTGAATGTTCGACATGGTTATAATCAGAAGCTATTATTGAAGATGATAGCTGTTATGTTCAGCCTCTGAATTGTGAAAATGCGATTTTGCTGGCGCGACATCTCAGATAGGAGGTGGAATGAGGTGTGGTATAAAATCTTCACGCTAGATCCAGGCACCACCACACTTAGGGCCATTCACCACTAAACTCGGTTCCAAAATCTTTTTTAGGTACCACGATTCTGTCGCCTTTACCAGTTGTAAGACTAAAAACGAGGTTAACTATTTCTTACCCCTATACATCGTACACACATCCTTCTAGTCTTATCATGATGAGCCCCCGTATTAAAAATAACTTCCCCCAAAGACATCACCTCCTTCACATTAAACTAAATTTCAACCCTATAGTTTAATCGTTTAAACCTTTACCTTTTCCCTATCTAAGTCGTCCCTCTACCAGTAAACAAAATTTGACGAAAATCAAAACAAATCTCAAAATTTTCTCATTTATTACACGAACAAAAATCTATTCTACTTCTTTGTGTTTTTAATAGAGTTTTATAGAAATGAGAGAAATCGTATGTATAATTGAGTAGATGATGTACCAGAAACATAGCAGGGGTCATTAAGTACAATGGATCATCAATTGCCCAGATTAGAGACGCTTATTACGCGCTCTTATGGTATAGATCTGATATCAATTAATATTAAATTTTGAATCATAAACCGTGACATTAGGTCTGGTTCATCCTGAAATACGTCAAGAACAAGTCTTTTCGAATGAATTATTGCTTTTCCTGGTCAAATCATCAATGATTATGCCCGTATCCCTTACTAACAAATAGATTCATTTATCAACAGGTCAATGTGGTAATCAAATTGGTGCCGCCTTTTGGGAAACCATCTGTGGAGAACATGGTTTAAATAACAACGGACAATATGAAGGTACTAACGACTTACAAAAATCCAAATTAGATGTTTATTTCAATGAAGCATCCTCAGGTAAATATGTTCCAAGGGCAGTTTTAGTTGATTTAGAACCAGGTACTATTGATACTGTTAAAGCCAGTAAAATTGGTAATTTATTTAGACCAGATAACTATATTTTCGGTCAAAGTAGTGCAGGTAATGTCTGGGCCAAGGGACATTATACCGAAGGTGCTGAATTAGTTGATAGTGTCTTAGAAGTTGTTAGAAGAGAAGCTGAAGGTTGTGATTCTTTACAAGGTTTCCAAATTACTCATTCTTTAGGTGGTGGTACTGGATCAGGTATGGGTACTTTATTAATCTCTAAAATCAGAGAAGAATTCCCTGATAGAATGATGGCTACTTTCTCAGTTGTTCCATCTCCAAAAACAAGTGATACCGTTATTGAGCCATATAATGCTACTTTATCAGTTCATCAATTAGTTGAAAATTCTGATGAAACGTTCTGTATTGATAATGAAGCTTTATATAACATCTGTCAAAGAACCTTAAAATTGAATCAACCATCATACGATGAATTAAATCAATTAGTTTCTTCAGTAATGTCAGGTATTACCACATCTTTAAGATACCCAGGACAATTAAATTCTGATTTAAGAAAATTGGCTGTTAACTTAGTCCCATTCCCAAGATTACATTTCTTTATGGTTGGTTATGCACCATTAACTTCCATTGGTTCAAAATCTTTCAGAAACTTAAGTGTACCAGAATTAACTCAACAAATGTTTGATGCTAAAAACATGATGGCTGCTTCAAATCCAAACAATGGTAGATATTTGACTGTTGCTGCTTTCTTTAGAGGTAATGTTTCTGTTAATGAAGTTGATGATGAAATGTATAAAATTCAACAAAAGAATGCTTCTTATTTTGTTGAATGGATTCCAAATAATGTTCAAACTGCTATCTGTTCAGTGCCACCAAAAGATTTAGATATGAGTGCTACATTCATTGGTAATTCTACTTCAATTCAAGAATTATTCAAAAGAATTGGTGAACAATTTAGTGCTATGTTTAGAAGAAAAGCTTTCTTACATTGGTATACTACTGAAGGTATGGATGAAATGGAATTCACTGAAGCTGAATCTAATATGAATGATTTAGTTCATGAATATCAACAGTATGAGAACTTTAGTATTGATGAAGATGTTGAATTTGCTGATGAAATGCCTTTAGAAGATAATTTGGAATAATTGTTTTAATATATAATATTATATGGGCCATGAGACCTCTATTGTTATAGAAGTTCTGGAGCAATACCTCTAAGTTCTAATAGATAATGCACGAAAGAGATTCTAAAATCAAGACAAAAATATTTCAAATGGCATTCACGTGCTATATCACATGATACTTATGGTAATGAGCGATTTTTTCTGCATCCCTATTATATCATGAAGAAAGAAGAACGCTCCACAAATAAATACAATAATCTAATTGCTTTCTTAATTGCATTGATCACCGTAGTGTCGACTTACATTGTTCGTTGTATCATCCCTTGCAGGGATATCTCTGATAATATTAGGCCCCTTCCCAAGAGCATCAATGTACTTCCGACTACTTTTTTAATTCATCAAGTTATTAGAGCACTGGTTGAGCTTAAGGATCATCAAAGGCGACCAGCACAGGTGATTACAATAATACTTGCTATCCTTACAATTAGTTCTGATATAATTTGTATTAATGAATGTAGTTGTAGTGATAGACATGTATGTGCTAGTTCAGTAGTTGCAACGGGTATATGCTTTGTAGTTATGGGAGTTAGGTATCAAGAAACTGGCGAGTGGTGGTAGAGAAATGATGTACAAGTGTCTATAACCTAAGTCTGGAGAATAATTAAAGATCGGAGTCTGGAAGTAGGTGTAATTGATCTTTAACCTACTTCAGGTATACCCTACTGTCATCTATTTCCTGCCCTATATGACTAGATTGTGCAGGTGTGGTTGTCGATGGTAAATCCCATCGGGCCTATAAATTGTTTGTGAATCTGTATAGTATTAAGGAATGTTAAGAGATGGTCTAATTTATGGAGATAATTTGATCTAATAATTTATGAAGATTATGCCTATATACCTAGACGTTTTATACTATTATACCACTCATGTGTGTGGTACACCTACCACAAATAGTTTCCTATTGCTCTTTTTGCTTAATTACCTCTTAAGAAATTCTTTACGAAATCATTTTCATCTATAGCATTATATTGTTGTTGATCATCAAAATATCTCATAACATGACATTGTTGTTTCCAGAAGTTAACTAATTCTTGGAATTCCATTTGTCCTTTCATATAAACTACATTAGCTACTCCTAAATCAGTAACGAATCTATGTCTTTCGAATTCTTGTCTAATTTTTGTTTTGACATTAGATACAGGCATATCCAACTCATAAATGTTACTCATTTCACGTGAGTATCTCATATATTTGCGGTACAAATGCAATACTCTTTGTCTTAATTCAGCTTGGGAAGCTGAACGTTTAGTAGTTTCAGCAAATGCAGTAGCTAATGTCATTATAATTGAAAACTTTTGGTTGGTTGATTTTCGCGAACAAGAACTAGTGAGATGTGAGACCCAAGTTATTTCCGGTCCAGTGCGAAGAATATGTAGACTACTCTGTTATAGAATATATTATGCATACTTATGACCATTGAATAGTTCTATGGCTCAATAATTTTTTTGATATCTTTCAAAAAATCACTACTAGGATCTAATAATTTGACAAATCTACACAACTCAAAACACCAATCCCATCTTTTTTCATGATCTAATAATTTCATAATTCTTAAGATAATAGTCTTATCATCTTCATTCAATTTCCCGAAATTTTCTTCTTCTTTCTTACAATTTAGATAAATGATCAAAAAACTATAACATAATTCAACATCATTATTATTGTCTTCCAATAAACGATTCATCATATCAATGGGGGTGATTCCTAAGATCTTAAAAAACTTTAACCAAAAATTGAATTCAACTTTACGTAAACAATTTATATAGATAATCAATTTATCGTTGACCAATTTAATTAAATTATTAATCAAATTGTCATCATTAGTTAAATATTTAAATAATAAAAGTTCCAAACAATAATTGAAATTATCAAACTTGCCAAATTTAGTTTCAATTACTTTGGGTTCAACATTATTGATCAAATCAAACTCAATTAAATTATTAAGAATTAATTTGTTATTGGGTTTAATTTTAGTGACATTCTTATTAATAATTAAGTCTTGTAATCCTACAAGACTAATGGACATTGGTGTTTGTAATATCTTCAAAGCTTGAAAATTATTATAAGTAATGACAATCGGTTGAATTAATAATGGTAATTCAACATCTTCAATACCATCTGATACATGAATCAGTTGATCAAATGATAAATCTATTAAATTGGTTAAATTGTATATCAACATGGAATTACCCTTGAATAAGTAAATGTACTTTATATGATAAGTGGAATATTGAACTAGATCAATTTTGAAAGACTCAATTGATTCATTAAGTTTGATCAATTGATAATAATTAGTTAATAAGATTTTATTCGACTGATTCTTGAGTAAATAGAAATCTCCGTTATTAAGTAAAAATATTATATGTTCTAAATCTACCATCGTTATTCTTATAACCTTATTGAAATCTATTGATATTTGATGTGGTATACTCTTCAAATGAATTGTTTTATGAAGTTTAATATGAAACGTATAAAGTTTATCATTGATGGTAATATTTTCACTTAATTTGAAAGCCAATATTTTGAAACTCACATTTTCAAGTATAACTAATTCATCATTGATCAATTCAATTGTGAGGATCCTGTTCACGAAATTTTGTCTCCAGATAATCAAATCACTATCAAAATGAATTTGATTACCACCATTGGCAAATCTTAAATCTCCTATATTGAGAATAATCAACTCATCAATTAATTGGTCTTTGTTATTAATCTCCTTAGTAGTTCTGTTGATAATAATCAAGTAACCATTAAATGCTATGTGGTTTATAATGTTCAAAGTCTCCATATAATAATTTTTAAAGTTAAACCATATTATATGATTGACCATGTTACCAGTTTTGATAGGAGTTGATACTGATATCTCGTTACCATATGACATGATTATTTGGTTGAACATGTTAACTGATACTTTGAATTGTGCTTGTGGACTTTGTTCCAAACTAGTTAAAATATTCTTAAAGCCTGGTAGCATGGGAAATTTTACTAATTTGGAATTATTATTCAAGATCAGTAAGTAATTGAAGTTTACGAATATTAAGTCTTGATAATTATTCAACTTCGTTAAATTCACCTTATGTATGGTTTTTTCATGAATCAAGTTCAATGACATACAATTAGAATTTATAAGTATTTTATGGGCTGGGAGAAAATTGGTATTCAATTCGTGACTTATATCTAAAGTGTTGATGGTAACATTACCGAATTTTGAAACAATCATCCAATGTCCCTTATCGTTAAGGATTATGAAGAATTCCCCATCATTGGCCCATTGTACTGAAATATGATCAAATTCACCAGAATATATATCAATAGTCTGAAGATATTTAATGCATTGATCTTCGTATTTATATAATTTCAATTTGCCTTCTGTGGATATCAACAAAGTATCGAAAACGGGATTGAATTTTATGAATCCAACTTTTAAATCTCCACCAATTTTGAAACCAGTTGGGTTTAAATCTATAACATTGAACCCCCAAATTTCATTATTTTCGTCCATTAATACAAATAAACCATCCTTCCAATATTCAATAATCTTGATCTTACCACCTGTGTACCATTCGAATTCTTCAAACTTGAAAATCTCATTATTCAAGAATTTAATGTTTATCACCTGGAATAAATCATTGCTATAGACAAAAACATTATGACTATTGGCTCTTACCCAAAACTTTTCAATACCTATACCTATTTTTAAGATTTTGAAGATAGATATCTTACCAAATTCAAGTTCTTGATTCAGCTTGTCTTCTTCTTGTTGAAAGTTATTGAACTGTTCAATATTTTCTAAATTCAAAGTTGACTCACTTATCAAATTCTTAACATTTTTTATAATATTTTGAATCAGAAATTTGGAATTGGAATAACTGGTTGGATATTTTTTTTGTAAAATCACGTTTCCCCCATTTCTAGAGTTCATGCTAGAATCATAAACTTCATATGTGGATTTAGTACTATCAATTGATATTTGATAGATGATAAGGTAATTCGATGTAGTTTGGCAAAATATATTAACTTTGTTTAATTTCTGTAATTCTACATAGTTTATATTGAATTCCTTAGTACTTATATGTTGGTTATATCCATGTTGTTTTATTGAATCAGTGGTTCTACTATGAATCGCAATTGGTAAGAATGTATCTTGGTTTAATAATATAATGCTAGTTCGTGTAAGTACTGCAATTAAAGATGTATGATTGATGTCAATGACACTGACGACTTCTTCATCCGTTAGTAATGGACTTTGTGTTTCTATTGAATCAATCCACACCATGATTTAGTTGTGCGACTTTCGTATCTTTTTCTGGTATTAGGCTGCAAAATAAACGAACAAGTTGATGAATTAATAATCTCAACAATCCCCAGGAAAGTTGGGGTTTTAGCACACTCTTTTGTTAATGATTTCATTTACCATGCTTAGCTTCTATATACAAAATAAAATATTTTCAATGCCTATTGATGTTATTTATTCATGAATAACAATTTATTGTAAATCTTACATTAAGTTTTGAATTCCAAACAACTATGAAAACGTAAAAAACTATTCACTCTTTTGGAACAATACCAAGAGCATGTATTACAATTTAGATGTCTGAAAATATCATATAATCATATAATTCATTAAAAAAATAAGTGAGTATAAAGTATATTCAAAAAAAGAATGCGCACTCCCGGAATCGAACCGGGGGCCCAACGATGGCAACGTTGGATTTTACCACTAAACCAAGTGCGCATTGAAGAATGCTCCGCGACGGGGAATTGAACCCCGGTCTACCATGCGACAAACGGTAATTCTAGCCACTAAACTATCACGGACTTTGATGTAAACACTTTGTATGTATCGATCCATGTTGTACTTTGAACCAGTAAGGTCACGTGACCAAATAAAAAATAAAAAAACTCTTCTATCAACTCAGAATCTCAATTGAAATGGATGAAACTTTTGTTAAGTCGTCTGATGTTAAATTATGGTAAGAGTAGCCGGTACTATAACTCATATAGGGTTCTGACCACCGGCCAAACTCTTAAATCTATCTTTCTGAATCATTAGAAGTTTAAAGTAGTTGCAAAAGTATACTGGAATAAAACCAGTTGATTGAAAATGTTTCCAGAAAGAGATGGGGTAACTGTAATTACTGATGAATCATAAATGTTCCTCCTAACCAGACAATATGTATATAGTTGATCTATAAATATACGATGTAGTGTAAAGAAAATATGTTCATATCGAATAGTAATAAATTTCAATGGTTTAGGATTAACTTCAAAGTTTTTTAATGCATGTCTGGATATGTAGCAGAAGCTCATACAAGCATTTCTCTTACCTGAATAGGTTGATTTATATTATACAAGTGGATGGAATAATAGTCTTGAATAAAGGCTGTCTATTAGCACTCAATGATCATAATTTAGGATAGAAATACTATCACATATTATATAGCATGAGGTATTTAGATGGATCAACAACAACAGGGTAATATGGTTTTGTTTAATGGGGTTGAAGTGTTTTTCTTTAGTGGTAGAGGGTATTTTAAATTATATAAGGTTTAAGCCTTCTAAAATACCTTTTCTAGGTTATTGTACCATAAAATGGGTCATTAAAAACAATAATAAGTGTTTAAAAGGCCTAAAAACGTAAAAAAACGGGAGAAAATCGAGTTAAGAAAAGTTGACTAACGGGACTCAAAAGAAAAAATCCATTTTTTTGTTCAGAAATCGGCCATGGCGCAGTGGTCAAGCACTCAGCCTGAGCGGAGATAAGAGGGAGTGTGGTCTAGTGGTATGATTCTCGCTTTGGGTCTAAAACTTCATCAAAAGCAAAGGAACAAATATGCGAGAGGCCCTGGGTTCAATTCCCAGCTCTCCCCCATTCTTTTTTTTTTTGCTTGCTTTCAAAATTTTCTTTTTATTATTCTTACTAATTACTCCATATATTTAAGACAGTATGCATTATTTGGGCTTAGAAATAGTAGTACGCAAGATCTAGTTGACGTCAGAAAAAGTAACCAATCAATCTTATTGTCGGAAGGCAAAATCACAATAAAGAATTGCGGCTCACAATTTTCACAAGATTGGAGTGTGAGAGTTTGGGGTTGCAATATAAAAGCATTAAGTCCGTCGATACTTTTTGCCCCTACATTTTACAATTATGGCTCCACCATCAGTTGAAAAAAGCGATTCAAGTGCTAATCCTTTAATTTATACTCCATTGGAAGAAATTCCAAAAGGTGTTCAAAAATTAGTTGAATCATATCATGAAACTCATAAGTTAGATTCACTTCAATACCGTTTAAACCAAATTAGAAACGTCTATTTCGCAATTAAAGATAACCAAGATTTAATTTGTGAAGCATTAGAAAAGGATTTCTATAGATCACCATTCGAAACCAAAGCATTGGAAATCGGACCTCTTTTGAGTGAAACTTTACATACTATTAGTAGTTTACATAAATGGGCTAGACCAGATAAAGTTAGTGATTTACCAATTAATGTTGCTACTCAACCAGTTTATGTTGAAAAAATGCCATTGGGTGTTGTGTTGATTATTTCACCATTTAATTATCCATTATTATTATCAGTTAGTGCTATAGTTGGTGCCTTATCAGGTGGTAATCATGTTGTTTTGAAACAAAGTGAATCTACTCCACATTTCAGTCAATTGTTAACTGAGTTACTTAATGATGCTTTAGATCCTGATGTTTTCTACGCCGTTAATGGTGCTATTCCAGAAACCACCAAATTGTTAGAACAAAAATTTGATAAAATTATGTATACTGGTAATAATACCGTCGGTACCATTATTGCTAAGAAAGCTGCTGAAACTTTAACTCCAGTAATTTTGGAATTGGGTGGTAAATCTCCTGCTTTTGTTTTAGATGATGTTAAAGATAAAGATCTTCCAACAGTTGCTAAAAGAATTTTATGGGGTAAATTTACTAATTCTGGTCAAACTTGCGTTGCCATTGATTATCTTTTAGTGCATGAAACCATCAAGGGTAAATTAGTTGATGAATTAATTAAACAAGCTAAGACTTTCTTCAAAGATATTGACCATAAGGGTGATATTACTCATGTTATTCATGATCGTGCTTATACTGGATTAAATAAGATCCTTAAATCTAGTACTGGTAGAGTCGTTTATGGAGGTAAAACTGAAGATGCTACAAGATTTGTTGAACCAACCATTATCGATAATGTTAAATTCAGTGATTCTACCATGAGACAAGAACTTTTTGGACCAATTCTTCCAATCATTACTTATAGTGACTTGAAAACTGTTGTAAAATCAGTTGTTAAGGAACACGATACTCCATTAGCTTCATATATTTTCACCAGTGGTAAAACTAGTAGAGCTAAGAACCCACAAATTGAATTTATTATGAAACACGTCAGATCAGGAGCTTTTGATATTAATGATACCCTTATTCATGTTGCTTTACCAAATGCACCATTTGGAGGTGTTGGTCAATCAGGTTATGGAAGTTATCATGGTTATTACTCCTTCAGAGCTTTCACTCATGAAAGAACTGTTGTTGAACAAGAACTTTGGAATGATTTCCTCTTGAAGTCAAGATACCCACCATTCAACGAGAAAAAGAGTACTCTTATTCAAACTTCTATGTCACCACAACGTGAATGGTTTGGCAGAACTGGTAATGTTAGTTCACCTTCTATGTTATATAATGTTTGGAATGGTGTTGCTACTGTTGCTGTTATTGGTTATAATTTTGTCGCCAATCGTCCTTAGGTTAACTGTTTTCTAGGTAATATAAGTTTGTAGTTTATTTCTGACATTCTACGGGTTTCCATGCATCATAGTGTCTTTGCAAATTACCCTCTAAAGTACTCTAGATCAAGCCGCATGTTGATGGAACAACGCGAAATTGCCACTATCACACTCAATGACTGTAATCAAAATCAAAAATGCTGGTAAAGTATATGACATTGAAGTCCATGACTCTGCTACAGGGTTAGACTTCAAAACTGCCATTGCTGAAGCCACTAAGATTCCAATTGATAAACAAAAAATCTTGATTAAAGGTGGGAAATTGAATGACGATTCAAAATTATCCGATTTGAAATTAACTCAACCTGTTATGGTTTTAGGTACTCCAAATAATAATATTAATACCATGGAAAAACCTAAACAAGTATTTTTAGAAGATTTAAATCAAAATCAATTAGTTAAAGTTGGTGAAGAACCTTCAGGGTTGGTAAACTTAGGTAATACATGTTATTTTAACTCATCATTACAAGCTATCTTCAGGGTTGAAGATATACATAACAAGATAGAAACTTCGAATTCAAATAATTCTTTCATTAGATCATTACAAAAATTGTTTGAATTAATGAATAAAAAACAAGAAAAGATCAATCCAACTATTTTCTTGACTAATTTCAGAAATAATTTCCCTCAATTCACAGAGAAGGATAGATCTGGATTCTATAAACAACAAGATGCTGAAGAAAGTTTCTCTCAAATCCTAAACTTATTAATTGAAGATTTGAATTTAAGAAATAGCTTCAATCTCGATTTCAAAACTGAAACTAAATGTTTGGGTAACCCATCAGAAGAATCTGTTATCAAGAATGAAGAAGCTTTAAAATTAATGTGTCATATTGATATCAAGACCAATTTCTTGAGAGATGGATTATTGAATGGTTTAACTGAAACCATTACAAAATTTAATGATACTTTACAAACTAATACTGATTATGAAATCAGGAAGAAGATTATTAGAACTCCAAAATATTTAATCGTTCATTTTGTTAGATTTTACTGGAGAAGAGATACCCAAAAGAAATCCAAAATTTTAAGAAAAGTTCAGTTCCCATTCGAATTAGATATTAGTGAAATGTTAGATGAATCTATCAAACCTGAAAAAACTAAATTTAGAGATGATTTAAGAAAGATTGAAAAATCGAATGAAGATTTACTCAGAGATTTCAAGAAAACTAAGACTGAGTCTCTGAACCCTTTACAACAACAAGAAGAAGAGAAGATGAAATTAATGTCAATTAAATCAAAATTTGAAGATGATTATTCTACCTTGTTAACTAAACATGATATTTCAACTAAATATGAAGAATTGACTGAAAATCCTTCATCGGTTTATAAATTAAACTCCGTCATCACACATCAAGGATCTTCAGCTGATAGTGGTCATTATCAATGTTTCTCACAAGATGCTAACGATGAAGAAACTTGGTGGAGATTTAATGATGATAAAATCTCAAAAGTGACTAAGGAAAGAATCGAGCAATTATCAGGAGGCGGTGAAAGTGATAGTGCATTATTATTGATATATAAAGCTAGTGGTCTTTAACCATTTAAAGGGTTGATTTTAGAAAAGTGTAGTTAATTTAATAGTTGATATTATTTACTATATATATATATACGTCAAGAATTTATCTATAAATCCTTTACAACTTGTTTGAATTTTTGTACTTCATCCCAACAATTCAAACTTCTACCTTCATTATCTTTTAAACATTTAATTACAGATTCTCTAGCATTGTTAACATCATCATTAATTTCAACTTTAGTTAAATCCAAATTTTCTTTCATTAATTGTTTTAATTTTTGAATTTTTTCGTTACTGGTAACTACAGAAAGTGAATCTGACTTATCATCTTTCAATATGTTATCATTAAGAGTAGATTGGAATGATTTAATGGCTTGAGTTTCTAATTTTGTTAATTCTTGTTTGACTCTATCTTGTATATATTTTTCAGTATATTGAGATCTTGAATAATCTGATTCTTGACTACTTTCTAATTGTGATAAGAAAGACGCACTGAAATCAATTGGTGCTTGTGGGGTGAATACTTTTTGTTCAGGTTTTGAAGTTGTTGATCCCATAGTTTACTGTAGTCCAATCCTCGCAGTTTTAACTAAGTTTCATTCGCACTGGAAAAGATCGCACTTGAAAGTCGTGCTCTATCATCCATACTCAAAAAATTTTCATACCACCGATTTAATTGTATATAGGAAAATGCCACCTGTTCCACAACAAAGATATACCCAACAAGGTCCATCCAATTTTGATAAATTTAAGATGGGTGCTATTATGGGAAGTACCGTTGGTGTTTGTGTAGGAGTTTTATTCGGAGGATTCTCCATTATACAAAATGGACCAGGCCCAAACGGAGTTATGAGAACTTTAGGTCAATATATTATGGGATCAGTAGGTACTTTCGGTTTATTTATGAGTATAGGGTCAGTTATTAGATCAGATCCTGGTTACCAAGCTTACCAAAGGAACATGATCCAAAGTCAAAGAGAATTAAGAGCAATCTATGGTATTGACAATTAATGGTATGAGTGTATATATTTTATAATCCTTGAATAAGGAATTGTGTAAAATTTTTTAATGTATTTCATGTTCGGTGTTATTATCAATATCGATCAAATAAGTTAGTCCAAACTCTGGTGCCTTATAATTTGATTGTTTCCCTAAATCTTTTGCTAATTTATGTAATAATAATTTTGGTTCTAAAATTGGTTCACTACTTAATTTAAAAGTTCCCCAATGAACTCCATACATGAATCTAGATTGTAATGATTTACACATTTCTAATGCCTCCTGAGGTGAAATGTGTCTTGGTTTTTGATGCCATGATGGGCAATATTGTCCTATAGGTAACAATGAGATATTAACAGGCCCATACTTGGAACCAATAACATCGAATAATTCTTTAGAATACCCTGTATCTCCTCCATGGTAAACGATAGATTTACCATTTTGTTTAATCATGTAGGAACACCATAATGAAAAATTGGCATCTACAATATATCTTCCACTCCAGTGCATAGATGGGAGACATACAATCTCATAATCATCAGGAAGATCTTTACCAATATATTTATTAATATTGATAGATTCCCACCAATCCATTTCTATAACATTATATATTCCTCTTCTTGCCAAAGGTTTTTTCAATCCCAATGGTACGACCCACATCGTTTCATTACCAATCTTCTTTGCTAAATCCATTTCCAAATGATCAGGATGGTCATGGCTTACTAGAACGAAGTTAAGTTTATTATTAGTAGCTGTTTGAATATCAGACAAGTCCATGGGCGATTCATTTAATCTCTTTGGACCTATATGAGGCGAGAATAAATGATCACTAAGTATTGGATCTAGTAAGAAGTTTATACCTGATATTTGAACTAATGAACATGATTGCCCTAACCATGTGATGATCAATTGCCTATTGATAGGAATTTGTTTTTTCAACCAACTGGTTTGATTTAATGTTTTGAATTGACCGTTCTTGATACAATCTTGTAATATGATGGAATTGTTCTTGAATATATCGAGATTGGGTTTGTGAACTTTCAAATAATCTTCAACCGTGTGGGCTTGGTCTTTCGGCAAATGTTCATGCAATTCAATCTTGTTTCCATAAAAACTTTCAACCAATTCTATTATTCTTACTAACATGAATTCAAACCCGGTTTGTGGTCTATATTCTGGGAACGGGTTGATAAACATCCCGAGTACAGTTGCGCTTTTGAACTTATCTATATCATCAGAAGATTTGGTTTTGATTTGGTTTTGCCTAGCATTGATGATCTGTTGGGCTCTATAATGTAAGAACACTTCACTCGAGGCATAAAATGCCAATGCCCCAAAGATGATCTTTTTATGTTTAAAAGGACGGAACATCAGATCTTATCTTAGGTCATCGCGAAATCTATACAAGGTCTAATAGGGTAGGAGGAATGTATATTATAATTAATGTTTTCTAACCACACCTTTATCATCAGCTTCCAGTAAAATGTATTTCTTATAAGCATTAATATCACCAGGGAATTTCTTGACGGTTTGATTCTCAGTAACCCAAATTTCATCACAAACTTTATCAATGATTGCAACATCATGGGATACCATTAAAACTCCACCTTTGAAGTTAATTAAAGCATCAGCTAAGGCATCTAAACCTTGTGTATCTAAATGATTGGAAGGTTCATCCAAAATTAAAATATGCGGTTCTGATAAACTTAAGGCTGCAAATGCTACTCTAGACTTTTGACCCCCTGATAATAATTCCATTTTTTGTAAACCTAATGATCCTGTTATACCAAAAGATCCCAAGTGTCTTCTGTAATCTTCATCTGATTTACCTGGATATGTTTTAGACATCCAACTTACTGCACTCAAGGTTAAGTCCATTGAATCAACATGATGTTGAGCAAAATAACCAATTCTTAATCTACCATTTCTATTTACAATACCTTCTAATGGAGTCAATTGATCTAAAATGATCTTCAATAATGTGGTTTTACCTGTACCATTACCACCCACTATAGCAATTCTTGAATCCATTTGAACATCGAAATCAACATCGTTTAATAATATATCATCGAGGTTATAACCAAATTTGATACCTGACATCGACAAGATTGGAGGACTTATCAAATCTGGATCAGGGAATTTGAATTTGATGATTTTATTATCTTCAGGTGGTTCTATAACTGGTAATTTTTCCAATTTCTTGATTCTAGATTGAGCTTCAGCAGCTTTAGCAGCGTTATAACGGTATTTATCAATAAATTGTTGTAAATGTTGACGGAAAGCCATTTGGTTATCATATTCTCTTCTTTGGTTTTTAATTCTTTCTTCTCTTGTGTTATAGAAAGAATCAAAGTTAGAACCTCTATAGTAATCTAATCTTTCAGAATGTTGATGGATTATATCAGTTGCAACTTCATTTAAGAATGCACGATCATGGGAAACTACTAAAACAGTAGACTCATAAGTTTGTAAGTAATTGGCTAAATATGTAATAGATGGAACATCCAACATATTAGAAGGTTCATCTAGTAATAATAAATCAGGTTGACAGAATAATGCTCTAGCTAACGATAATCTCATTCTCCAACCCCCAGAAAATGATTTAGTAGCTAAACCTTGAGATTTCTTGGTAAAACCTAACCCATGTAAGATAGCAGCAGCTTTACTTTCAGCTTTATCACTTTCCATATCGTATAATTTCTCAGATATTTGTAATAAATGATTCTCTAAATCATCACGTTCATTATCCAATTTCTTGACTTGTTGACTTTCTTCTTCAAATTCAGCTCTTAATGCTTCAATTTCCTTAATTCTTTCATTAATTTTAGCTTCTTCTTGAATTAAACTCTTTCTCCAAACATCAGCATCTAAAACACTTTGAATTGCCGTGGTATCGTCTCCTCTAATTTCTTGTTCAACATGTAAAATAGTTATATGTTTTGGAATATCTAATTCTCTTCTAGCTAAAGCTCTTAACAATGTAGATTTACCAATACCATTCTGACCTACTAAACCGTATCTTCTACCATAAGATAAAGTTAAAGTAGCTTCACTTAAAATTCTCTTACCTTCACCAACATAAAGATCAAAGTTTTCGATTTTAATATCCTTGGATTTACCTGCACTACTACCGAATTCAAGAGGATTAATCTCTAAGAAGAACGAATCATAATCTTGTTCTTTTTGATCCAAAAGTTTGGATCTTTCATATTTGACGAATTGATTATTTCTTTTGGCAACTTTTTTGGCAATCTTACGTTCTTGTTTCTCCAATTTCTTTTTATCAACTCTAGTTTCAATTTGCTTACCAGCATGTTCAATACTAGTACTAGCATTAAGTAAATCTAATGATGAATTAATATCTCTCTTACTGTTGTTCTGTTTGAGTAAATTGATATCTAATAATCGTTTGGAAGTATCACCAGTGATTTCTAATTTAGCTAAATTATCTTGAAGCTTCTTGGTTAAATCTTCAATAAGTTTATTAGTTAAAGTTAAAACTTTTTCATCGGATCCTCCAGCATCAATTAACAATTGTTTAATGTAGTCTACTTCATTTTTGATATCAACTTGCTGACTTAAAACTATATCCTCAGTTGAGTTAGATACATGTTGTATATATCCTACGGCATAATCTGCTACAACAGTATCGACTCCTGGGACAGCTTGACGTATTTGAAGTCCAAGATTTGACATTGAGTAGATGAGTGAAAATTGAGATTGAGATTTTTAACTAGAGATTCTATATTTCTTTACTTGACAAATAGATATCATAGGAATGAACTATCGACAAGAGCAAACCAATTGGATTAATTCATTTTGAATACTAAATATTCATCAGTAAAACCTTGAAAAACCTGACTCTTGAAAAAATGGCCACTGAAAGGTTTGATCATTAAAAAAAAAGATCGTTAATAAACCAAAAGTCAAAAACAACTACTTATAGACGATTCTAAGACATTTGTATCTACTATATACTCTATCTAATACTATATCAGATCAGAACTTATAAAACAGCTTTGATTTTAGATTCTAATTTATCTTGGGAGTTTAAAGCTTGAACACTATCATTACCACCAATATGTTCACCACCAATGAAAACATTTGGAACGGTTCTTTGACCAGTGATTTCAGCTAAAGCTTCTTGGATTTCACCACCATCACTCATAGTATCTAATTCTAAGATGTAAGCATCTTTAGTAATTGAACCAATTAAATTCTTAGCTCTGGTACAATATGGACAATAAGTCTTTGAGGCAATAAAGATTGGCTTGGTTTTGATTAAAGTTTGAACTCTAGTGATAATTTCAGCAGATACCATTTTTTTAGTTGATTTTTTGTAATAATTGAATGCTATATAAATAATTAAGAAAGCAAGTATATAAGAATATTCCATGAGTTCGCAATTACTAATGAGACAGTGATGCAGCGCGGCTAGACTTGAATTAGATTAGGCTATAAATATATTACTAAGAAAATGTTAAGTTTTAAAAATCATTAGGAATGATTTCAATTGGATATCCATCAGGATCAACAATGAATGCCAATTTATCTGACATTTTAGAAGTACCAATCTTAGTAGACCATTTAATTTCGTCACCGAATTTAGCTTCTAATTCTTTACAGAATTTAACTGGATCATCACATGTAATACAAACATGACCATACCCTTGAGTGGCACCATTAGCAGTAGAATTACCGTTATGATAAGAGAATGAATCATCATTTTCAGTTCCCCAATTATGAGTTAATTCAATTAAATTATTCATCAGGTGTCTTTCCTTTACTGGCATGGAGTTCTCTACAAAATTATCATCATGAACATAAGCTAAGAAGTATAAAGTGAATTTACCCTTTTCATTTTCATTAGTAGCTATCAATTTCAAACCTAAAACGTTCTTATAGAAGTCTAATGATTTTTGAGCATCTTTAACACGAATCATAGAATGATTGAATTTGTAACCTGATTTATCAGTAGAATCTTGGACTTGGTTTACTCCATGTTCAACCAATTCGATCCAATAATTATCAGGGTCTAAAGCAAACGCAATATTTCTCATAGACCCTTGACTTAAAGTCTTTTGAAATTTAACATTACTGTTAAGTAAAGTTTCTTCAGCTTTAGCAATGTTATCAACTGAGAAACAAATATGACCAAACCCTCTGAATTCTGATCCATTACCATTGTTAATTTTGTAATTATCATCTTTTTCAGTACCATGATTATGAGTAAGTTCTAAAATACCTTCTCTGGCAGCCCAATGCTTTGATTTATTTTCAGGAGTTTGAATATTTAAGAAGTACAAACTGAAATCACTATACTCGAGGGAACTGACTAAAGTCATACCAAAATTCTTCTCATAGAAAGGAATTGAAACGGCTGGATCTTTAATACGTAAACACGTATGGTTCATAATGAATGATTTATCAATTGTAGCCATAGTAAATGATCTTGTTATTGATTTCGATATTGAATTAATTGAAAAAGGAGAAATTCTCATAGCGGAATTGACTCAGTAAATCCGGAGTGGTGTTAATGGCGGCGGAAGACAATTTCTCATTTTGGTCTATACGAGCCGCCGTAAAGATCTAATTTATAGTGCGGTACTTTACAATGAGATGGGTAAGATTATTTAGTAATACTACCAGAGTTTCATCATCATTTAAGCATGAAACCATAAGGACTACATTAAGTGATATACATAAATTATATCAGAATAAAAAATCCATATCGATGGTGACTAGTTATGATTTTATCACTGGGAAATTGGCTGAACAAGCTGACATTGATATAAATTTAATTGGTGATTCTTTAGCTATGGTAGCCTTGGGGTATAATGACACAAATGAGATAACACTAGAAGAGTTCATTTATCATGCCAGAGCCGTTGAAAGAGGGAACCAAAAGTCATTACTTATAGCAGACTTGCCATTCGGATCTTATGAAATCTCATGTGATCAAGCCTTACAAACCGCTATTAAAATGATAAAAGTTGGTAAAGCTCAAGGTATCAAATTAGAAGGTGGTGAAGAGATTGCTCCAACTGTTAAAAGAATAACTGATGCCGGTATACCCGTAATGGGACATGTTGGATTAACTCCACAACGTCATAATAGTTTAAGTGGGTTTAAATTACAAGGTAATACCGTGGATAGTGCCCTTAGAATTATGGATGATTGTTTAGCACTTCAAAAAGCAGGAGTTTTCTCAATTGTTCTTGAATGTATCCCAACTAAGTTAGCTCAATTAATTACCAATAAATTATCAGTTCCAACTATTGGTATTGGTGCAGGACCCTATTGTTCTGGTCACGTTCTTGTAATGAGTGATATGTTAGGAATGAATGGTCCTGAAGGGTCCACTAAGTCTAAATTTGTTAAAGAGTATGCAAATTTCTATGATTTAGGAATCAAAGGTTTGAAACAATACAAACAAGAATTATTAGATGGAACATATCCTAATGCTGAAGAGCACGGATATAAGATTAAGAGAGATGTGCTTCAAGAAATTAACGAGAAGTTTAACAAAATATAACCAAATGTAACTCAAGTCATGGTCCGTGTAGATAAATATGAAATAAACATGCTAATGCTCATGTATGAGTAAAAAGTTCGGTAATATACTTTCATTCTAAAGCTCGCTTAATATATAATTGTGAATCAGAATCAGACAATGCGAATAATGACAGTTGATATACAACAAAATACAGACCCTAATATTGTTCGTCTTTTCTTTATAAGACATGGTCAAACCAACCATAACCTCAATAAGATTATGCAAGGACATACAGATGTTGATATAAATGAACTTGGGACCAACCAAGCCAAGTTAGCTGGGAAATTTTTATCATCAATCAAATTCGATAATTTCATCTCATCTGATTTGATAAGATGTGTTAATACCCTGAAACAAATCATGGCATATCAAGATTGTGATTTCAGTACCTCTTATGATTTAAGAGAACGTAATATGGGACCAGTTGAAGGATTACATGTGAAGCAGGCTATTGCCAAATATGGGGATGATTTCCGTAATATGGGTGAAAAGCACGAACAATTAGTTTCAAGACTCCAACAAGTAGTTAATAAGGTTATTGAAGATAGTAAGAAGAGAAATTTTACCAATGTGGCTCTTTGTTCTCATGGTGGAAGTATTACTACTTTTTTTAATCATGCTCACAAAGAAGGATATGAATTGGATGGATTAACCAAAGAAAACTTAAGGGTTCCTTATAACACTTCAATATCTGTGATTGATATCGATAAAATCACGGGCAAGGGAGTTATTAAGATGTTTGGTAATACCAAACATTTGGGAGCTGATTTAGAAGTAAGTGATCAAAGATTAAGATAATCAATGTTAGTCTTAAAGTATGGTAAAAAAAAAGGTAAAGTATAGAATATAGAATAAATGTTTATATAATAATGCAAAGAAATGAGTCTATAGTAATTATGATTGAACAACTGGGTTCATTGTGTTTGATCTTGAAAATGAAGCGTATCTTTGGAATGGATCATTTCTTTCCAATTCATATTCGGGGTTAACATTCTTTTTGGCAACTCTACGTGAATAGATTCTCTTGGCCCATTTCCAACCTTCAGCACATAATAAGAAAGCAATGGAGAATCCAATAGCAACACCCCATTCGTAACCGATTGGTTTATGTAAAAATACTTTAGTGTTAATAACAGGGATATAAATAACTGGGAATACAGTAACAATACCAGCAACAATTGACCAGAATAAGAATTGGTTACCCCATAAATCAATACATGTTTGTTTCCACCATGGGTTTTCGGAAGTAGGTCTCATGTAGAATAATGAATTAGTAGGATGAATACATTCCCAAGCTAAAATTAATGCACACCATGTCATAGTAGCAAAAGAAGCAGCTCTTCCTTTGAAGACTAAATCACAAACGTCAGTATCGGCTGAAGTAGAATTACAATCGTGACCCAAGTAACCATCACCTTTACCAAAAACAATAACCACATAACATAACAAACAACTTACAGCCATCCAGAAACCATAAGCAATCATATCAATAATGACTTCCCAAGTGAAAATAACATTATTTGGTGGTTTTTCTAAAGTATCATCACTAGCCTTTTCTTGACCTAATCCCATAGCTGGGAAACATGAAGTAACAACAATAACCCATAAAACTTCAACTGGTGATAATGGGAATACAGAATATCCAGTTTCATCCATAAATGCTAATCCAATCATTAAGTATAAAGCTTGAGCGACATTTTCAGCTAATAATTGCAAAACGAATTTTTGAATATTAGCACTCATTCTTCTACCTTCTTCAATAGCGTTCAAGATAGAAGCGAAATTATCGTCGGTTAAAACAACATCACTGGCGTCTTTGGCGACATCACTTCCGTTTAATCCCATAGCGATACCAACATCAGCTTTCTTCAAAGATGGTGAATCATTAACACCATCACCAGTCATAGCACAGAATTTATTACGACGATGTAAAGCATCAATCATATTAACTTTAGTTTGTGGAGCACAACGAGCTACAACTAATGGTAATACAGGCAAATTATCAATTTCTTCGACTGATAAACTATCGAATTCACTAGCAGTCATAGCCATAGACTTGACAACATCTTCACTATAGTGATATAAATTGTGGGGTAAAATTCCGACTTCTTTAGCAATAGCAATAGCAGTACCTGGATGATCTCCGGTTAACATATGAACGTTAATACCAGCTTTATGACAAGCTTTGACACTAGCAGCAGTTTCAGTTCTTGGAGGATCATAAATACCAATTAAACCTTGGAAAATAAGTTCACATTCAACGTTTTCTCTCTTTTCTAAATCAGTGTTGGAGTCAATATTTTTAGTAGCAAATGCCAAAACTCTTAAACCCTGAGAACTCAAAATGTCCATATTTTGTTCAATGAACGCTTTATCCTTTTCAGTTAATTCGATAGGTTTAGGATCAGAATCTTGATTATTACCATACCAATGAGTACAACATCCTAAAACTCTTTCAACAGCACCTTTAGAATAAACAGTAGTAGAATCACCATGTTGGTAAACAGCTGACATTCTTTTGATCGAAGAATCAAATGGGAATTCAGCTAAATGTTTATATTTATCACCAACAACATCTTCTCTACCATAACCTAATCTTGAAGTAAATACTTGAATAGCAATTTCGGTAGCATCACCATGACCTTTCCATACCAATTCACCCAGTTCCTCATTTTTAGATTGAGTAATTGTAGCAATATTGGCTAAAGTAGCAGTGTTTAACCAATTGTTGAAAAGGGTAGGATGAGGTGAAGGTAAGGTTGGCATGAAATCAATTTCTTCGTCACTTTCTTTAGCATAATAAGGATAATGTTTAGTAAAAGATACATCACCAATAGTTGGATTAAAAGCTTCATTAGAATTATCAACTTGATAAGTTCCAACACTTGGAACCCAAACTTTTTTAGCAATCATTCTACCTTGAGTTAAAGTACCAGTTTTATCAGAACAAATATCATTAACACCTCCTAAAGCTTCTAAAGAATCTAATTTACGGACAATGACATTTTTCCTAACCATAACTTGAGCACCTACAGCCATAGTAATAGTCAAAACAACAATTAATGAAGATGGGATCATAGATAATGCAACACAGATGGCATAAATAGCAACATCTCCATTAACATGGAATTTTTGTGATGCCATAACAACAATAGCAAATACAACAGCTACCCAAAATAAAAGAATAGCTAACCATGATAATCTTCTTTGTAATGGAGTACCAACAGTAGTACCTAAAATATTGCCAATAACATTATAAACAGTTTTACTCCAAGCAATTGGATATTCTCTTTTCTTAATATCTCTATCTTCCAGTTTATCAACTTTTACAATAATTGAGCTTGTAGATCTTAAAGAACTAGCGATTTTACCAATTTCAGTATTCAACCCAGTACTGATAACAATACCGGTACCTCTACCTTTTGAAACAATCGATGAACTATAAGCTAAATTCAATCTATCACCAACTGGAACCGGGGTAGTGTAATCTTCATAAACAAGTTGATGATCTTTACTTACAGGTAAAGATTCACCAGTTAATAAAGCTTCATCAGCTTCTAAATTCATTGAATCAATCAATCTTAAATCAGCTGGAACTGTATCACCAACTTTGATATGGACAATATCCCCAGGGACAACTTCCTCAGCTGGTATAGTAGTATCATCACCATCTCTAGTAACTCTTGCAGTTGGTGAAGATAAGGATTTTAAAGACCCCATAGTTTTTTCAGCCTTTAATTCTTGTACAAATCCAACTCCTATATTAATACCCACTACACCTGCAATTACCCCACCACTAATCCAATCTTTAATGGCTAATGCAATTACCATAGATATAATCAATACTAAAATCATAGCATTGAAAACCTGATGGGCCATTATTTTACTATAACTAATCTTTTCATCTTTACCAAGATTATTCTTACCTAAAGCTAAATTATCTTGTGCTTGCTTTGAGGTTAAACCATTATTTAAATCAACGTTATATTTTTTTGCAACTTTATCGATTGACACTCGATAAGGGTCAAACGAAATGTCAATAGACGACACATCTGTATTAATCCTTTCCTTAATAGAAGACATGAAATGTTCTTTAAAAGAGTTCTAGAAGCGGGCGATGCTTGTCTATTTATAAAAATTTATCGCGATTAGATAATACAACTACTATCTGACAAGAAAAATGAGCCAAGAGCTGCAAAAAAATCTTGAAAATTTCTTGACTTCTGGGGCATTACCATGAGGTGATATCAAATTAGGGGATTTACTAATCAAGGGATTTAATAATACAATAGCATAATTAGATTAAGTATATCTTATACTTGTAACCAGAGTTGCGGGATTTATTCATGATGTTCAATCACTTCAGACAGGACTATTCACTTCAGACAGGACTATTCACTTCAGACAGGATTATAGTCTTCACACAGGATGGATAACGACGATTGACCCGACCATGGTTATTCCCCAGTTATGAATTATCAACACTTATCACCACGTTTGCGGCTATGAATAATTATGCTGCCGACTAATAATTATGCACCCGACTTAGAATGTATGCAGACTGGTCTGATAAATGACTGAATTGGGTCATAAGATTTATCTATTATCTTGGCTGTTTTAAGTGTGGCTCTTAACCTGGAAAAGTCGTGCGCGAACCGATGCTCTCACCATTTCCGTTGGAAAAACCATCGAAAAACTTCACACTAGAGTTAGTAGACGTACGAAATTAGTACTAGTGATTAGTGAACTAACAAAACATATACCATATGGATTAATAAGATTAAAGGAATAGTAGGCTTCACATGGATTCGAACATCAGACTCTTTTGAATTCAACTAATCTTTAAGTCTATTCACAATTAGCTAAACGTCAATTGGCTAGTTTTTCATATCTTACTATCAACTCAATGATCAGTTTCATTTGCATTTCGAAGGTTTTCTTACCCTTTATGGTATCCAAAATTCAAAAAAATGCATAGATAAAATCATCCCTAAATGGAGTTAATTTATTGAACTATAATTTATTAACCAAAGGCTTGGGATCAAAGCTGGGATTATATTTCTCTCGTCTCTATGGTACGTTTTAGTATCTCTCTTAATGATTTGCATCATCTTCAGCTAATTTCGGGGTATTGTACCACAAGTATAGGAAGATGAGATGTAAGACAGCGCTCGGTAAATTGATAAATTCTTGATGGAGGACACTCAAATCATTGAAGCTATTGAACAGGGTTCGTTCCAATACGCCAAGTCTTTAATCAAGATCAAGTCATCAAAATATCCACAACAAAGTTATTATCCTGCTTTAAGTGCATTTTTGTTGTTTAGTCAAGGTCAAACAGTTGAATGTTTAAAAGCTTCAACTACGTTATTAAACCAAGTCCCAACTGATCCTAGAACCACCGATTTATTGTTCAAAATATTCAATGACAATAGTAAAGAGAAAGAAGCTCATCAAGTCTACGAGGCATTGGTCAAACGATTCCCTAATAATTGTGAACCTAATCTCTTACAATGGTTTGAGAATTCATTGAAGCTGGGTAATTTGAAAAGTTTACAAAAGGCCAGTCTCAACTTATCTAAAGTCAAGAGTGAAAGGAAATACAAATTCTGGTGTGCATTGTCATGCTACTTATTATCTGAAAGTTTAGTGGATGACCAAAAACAACATCAATTATTTAAGACTTTAGGAAGTAGAATTATAGGGGATTTAACCCCAGAATCTACTCATGAATTATTTGTGAAAGCCAAACTTTTGGGTCATGAGGCTGTTGATGCTATTGAGCAATTTTCAACACTGAAACCTTTAGATTTAGATATAAAGTTGGAATTCCTCGAAGCTTTGAAGGCATACCCTGAAAAGTTATTTGATTATAGTCGTCAATTATTGTTCCATGAAAAGTTCAATGATTTCAACACTTGGAAGTTATACATATCATCTGCTAAACAATTGGACAAATCCTATGAAGATGTCAAGAAAACCATCACTGATTACGATAAATCAAGAAACTCCAAATTGGCTTTGGTGGAGTTGAGCAAGGTTTACGAAACAGATTTCGATCAAAGTGTGCACGCATACTACAAAGAATACAAGACCAAATTATGTTGCTTCAATGACTTGACTCATTATGATAATAAATCTATAGTCCCAACCCTCCATTCCCTGAATAAAGAACTCATAGACCAACCTGTCACCATACAAAATCTAAACAACTTTGTTAATAATCAAAAGTTATTACTTCATTTTGGGGAAATTGACAAAGAATATCACCAATTGAATTTGGATATATATAAGAAATTTCTCCCATTGATTAAAGACAAAGTAGATACAGATTTCTATATGGCTAATGATTTAATACTTATCAACTGTATTCATGAATTATCTAAATCATTAGATCACAAAACCATCTTCAAACAAATGATTGTCCTCAAACAACTAGCGACACATGATCCTTTGGACTTTAGAGTCCAGTTGTGGTTACTCAAATTATATTCATTTGTCAATTTGAACGACCAAATGATGGGAATTTTCGAAACATTGAAAATTAGAATGTTGCAACTTGATTCATTAGGATACATGGTTATTAGTAATTTATCAGTTCAAGCCCCATCTAAAAATAACCTTAATTATCTTATAAATGGTTACAGGTTTTATTTAACTAGTGAACAAGATTTACTGGAGAATATCATGAAGAGTTTTGACAAAGAGATTTATAATAAATTACCAAACTTTATTCTGTTTAGTAAAAAATTATCAAATTCAAGACAATTTTATCAAACTTTCATAGAGATTTGGAAAATGATAAGAATTTTAGGTGATAAGGGCTATGAGAATTATTTCAAAGCAAAATTAAGAGAAATGGCAACCAAATGTGTGGATAGTGACCTTAAAGATAACTCAGATCAAGAAATACTTTGGAAGAATTTAGGGTTTGCCAAACCCTTATTAACATTTGAAATGGCACCATCAAGTAAATTAAAACTTGAATACTTAAAGGAACTTTACTTATTAGATAGTAAAGAACAACACTTAAAACAGTTCAATAAACTTTTGGAACAAAATAAGTTCAATAAATTCGATAGTTGGTTATATAGAATTTACTTCAATTTGTTCAAATTGAGAACCAAGATGAACGAATCAGAATTACAATCTATTAAGAATTATCTTTTGAAGAACTTTAAGATCACTAAAGTTGAAATACCAGATCCTTTAGATGCCAATTTTAACTATGTTTGGGTCAGTTTAATGGAATTGACTAAAATTGTAGATTATTATGTTAATCTGATTGAAAGTAATATTGGTAAAGAAATTACTAAGTTAAATAGAAACCTTGTGGGTGAATTATATAGTCATGAACACAAACTGAAACAATTGAAGCAATTGGATGACATATCGAAACAATTAATCAATGAGTCTTGGGATTTAGAGATTAGTAAAGATTTTATTAAATCGCTGTTCGATATATTTCATGATTCATTAGTTAAAAGTTCATACACACATATTAAATAGATAAGTAGCAAAATAAACCTTCTTATTAGGTATAAAATCTTATCCTGCAAAATTTCCTTACTAGATTCGTATGTCCTTTGATTATATACAGATTTTGAGTGTAGCTTTTCTTTACCCAACATTAACCTCCAGGTATCTGCCTTGAGCGGATGCAAGCCCATTTGAGGTAGAATTCATGTCTATAGATTGATGTTTATACCCATCATTGTGGCCATATCATTGATTCTTGCAATACCTTGGTTCAATAAATACTTTCTATAAGTCAATTCATGGTTTCCATTAATTTTGAATTCTGATCTTAAAAACCCCATCAATTCCTTCTTCTCATGATGTTTATAAACAACTCTAACTACTTCTCTATAAATTGATCGTATCTGTTGACGAAAGAGAAACTCTTCTAATGATAATGTTTGACGTAATTTGAGTGTTCTTAGTGAAGGTATCATCGCAAAATTGAGACTGAGAGAACTGAGAGCGATGAGATTTAAAATTTCTATGGGGTCAATCATTATTCATTTATTCTTATTTATGTTTTTATTGAATGATGGTAAGAGTCCGTTTAATCTCCACCTCCATCTTAATTTATGCTGTAAACTAGTGATCCAATTCATATCTTGATCCACAAAACCCGCAGAGTTTAATAATTTTAAACGATCTACAAGTTTAGAGGATGGTTTATTGGATCTTAATTGGATGGACTTAAAGATATTCAACAATTTCAAATTCTTCAGTTCACTGAAGTTATCAATTTGTTCAGTTTGGTACAATTCATTCAAGAATTCTTCATAAGTTCCAATACATTCAAAGCAAATAAACTCATTAAAGATGTTATTGACATTACTAGCACCTGTATTATTTGCTTTTAATCTTTTATTACTTATTATAGAACTGATTTCATATAATGGTTTATCACATAAATCACAATGTTTTAAAAGGTTTTTCCCTGGTAATTCACCAAATATTGTCTCTAAATTTTCACTGCCTGTCAAACTGTCACACGATATTCTCCTCTTGTTTCTAAATATATCTTGAGGTTCACTATTGATTCTTTGTTTGAAATTAGCTAATGATTCTTGACGATGTATGGTGTAAGTATTACTAGGCATGGCGGGTTTCAAATAATCTTCTATTAAAATTATTGGTTCTTCATTTTCTTCAAAACTTTCATCAAATTCTGTAGTCATATTAGTATTATTTAATGTATCAATTGATATGAAACTTGCATCTTCAATTGGTATATCCTTTATTCTTTGATGTCCAGGACTTTTATACGATCTAGGCAGAGCCTTGATTCTTGATCTGGACTTTTTCAATGGTGGTGGGAATGGTAACGAAGTCAATGTGGAATTATCGATGAGATCAAGTCTAGAAGGTTGACGTTGTATTGATCCAGGACTTAATGATGATTTATGATGTAAATGTTGGAGCTTGGATGATTTATGTTGAAGCCTAGAAGGCAGTTCCACTAGAGAATGATGTCGAACCGGACGTAGGCTATGTGGGTCCATGAGGTGCTTGGATCAATGCTTGATTACTCGTCTATATTGTTTATTTACTGTGCGGATTTTGGGTTGTGGAGTCGATTTATAAATAAGTTGAGTGTGAGGGGCGACCTATAGTTTAGAGTCAGTTGCTTACTACCAATAGTTTTGGCAAGCAATTTTGATTTAAACATAACATGTTGCTATGCATAAACATGCCTTCCTTTAAGCGCTTGACATTGTATTTAAGTATTCTAGTCATCAATGAAAAAATGCCTGCGACATGTTGCAGGTGAGATATTGACGACATGTTGCAACCTAACACTTTACAAGATTATCAGAAAGGAAAAAGACAAACCAATAAATAGGAAACATAATGAGATTAGAGTAGAATCAGAATATGCATATATTAACTTCTTGAATTCAACAAAGTTAAGTAACAAGAATCTCCATCGTCTTCCTCATTGGCCCACTCTTGAATATCTTCAAAAATTCTAGCACTAATGAGTTTATCCATTTCGACTTCTTGTTGTCTCATTTTATAACAAAGGTCTTCACAAACTTCAATTAAGATTGGTATACCTTTAAATTCTTGTTTTCTTTTGAATTCAATAATTGATTTCAAATTTGTTATGTTTGTGTACTTCATTTCTAAGACATTCAAATTGTCCAAGTAATCAGTCATTAAAATGAGTGGTAAACATTGATTAGTTAATAATGGGCAATTGTTCAATGATAATCTTTCTACATTATAATTACAATGGATCGAAATATCCCAAACACTTTTATCAGTTATATGACAGCCAGCTAATCCAATAGTTGATAAATTTTTATTGTTTTTAACCAATTTCCCAATACTTGCATCTGTTATAAGATGTCCTCTATTCTTTCTACCGAGATTTACGGAGGTTAATTTAGAACAATTACTTGCTAAATAGTAAATCCCAGCATCGGTAATCATTTCACAGCCTCTTAAATCGATAGTTTCTAAGTTTGGACATCTTGAACTAACATTCATTAAATAATTATCATCCACTAACTTTGATCCACAGAGTACTAAGTTTTTGATATTACTATTTACAAAAAATTCACAGCCTGGTATAAATTTTGGACACATAAAGATTTCCAAAGTGGTTAAATTTTCAAAATTGAATTGATTCAAGTATTGACTAAATGATGAATTTTTTAATTGATATAATTTGCTTAGTTTAAACTCTTTAGGTCTGATTGGATTTTGATTTGTGTTTAAGAATTGGAATAATTTGGTTTCATCATCAAATGAAAATCTTTTACTTAAGATTTCTCTGGTGACTTGATTGAATAACTTATTAACCATTAAACAATTACTTAAGACCTGTGAAGTTGTGGTTAGTTTTACAGTTAATGATTCTTTAGCGATTTCTTTATCACCATGAATTAAAAACGCATGATTGAAACTTTCAGGTCTTCTTCTTACTGGTGATTGAGGGATATCATTTTGAAAGGATGCAAATTCAACTATTTTGTGTACTATTTCGGGGATTTCGAATATATTAACTTTTGGTGGAGTAAATTTTATTGGAGCTTCAACTTCAGCAAGGAAGTTTAACTTTTTAGGTTTCTCTAGGAACAAAAAATCTGTGGATGGTACTCTAATTGAACTTGGCGATGCCATGTCAGTAACATCAGTATCATCATCCATCAAATCTGGTAAAGATTCCAAGTCATAATCAGATTCACTACTAGAATTGGAATAAAATGAACATTCGGAATCTGAATTATTATAATTTATCTTGGTAGTAGATAATTGAAGCAATGGCTTCTTTCTTCTTGAGTTTCTTCTTTTTAAAGATGATTTCTTACTTATGGAAATATTACTAAAAGATTTACATGATTTTATTCTTTTCATACCATGATCAACTAAACTTGCTTCATAAGCTAATTGATGTTCATTTGGATAATGATCATATATTCTGTTAACAATATTTTTATATTGTGGTAATGGTTCGGTTTTATTATAACAGGAATTCATGCTATGATATCAAATTAATTATTAAAAAAAGGAAATGAAAGAACTAAAATTTTATACATAAATTATTAAGGATTGAATAGGGTGAGTAAAATAAATAGTGAATTTCAAGTAAATGAGTCCACTGAACAATTTGATTGATACTAACTGGTTGATAAGTAACTTGAACTAATATGTCAAGTTTTAATATGTCAAATAAAATACAACAAGTATTAAAAATTCTTGGAAGTTTGGTTCAGCAGGGGCTTTTTGCTTGGTTTTATAAATTTTTACTGATTACAAGTACCTTAAGTTTAAGATTATTTTCTAAAGTTAATCGAAGTGTTTAATCAATTATTGGGTCGACCAACCAGCAAATTCCAATAAATTTACTTAGTAAAAATTATGTCGCCAGCATTTGGTTGCAGTTCAAGTTCTCAAATTTTGCAGTCATTATCAACAGTGCTGGCTCACTTTTCCTAAAAAAGTGCCGCACTTTGCACTTTATGACAAATCTTGCAGTACAAATTCCTAAATGCTCATAATATTACATGAATTCAATGGGTTACAGTTGCAAATTTAGATTCTTTTCAAGTAAGCTTATTCAATAGAGTTTATTATTTTTTATTGACGATATACTATTTTCTTTCGTTTACGGATATGTGTTCCACTTTGTGCATAATTGTGCGTTAAACTGGCTCAATGATGCTTACGTGTAACTGGTTATACAGGTACTGGTAATCATACAGGGTACTAGTGCCTTAACTTTGATAACGGCCAGGTACGTAGTTTTTGTTGTACAATTAACGATTATTACGAATTGATCCCTACCACGTTAACCAGTCCATGTATAGATCCCTATATATTCTAATATCAATGAAGTCAATGAGTGTTTTATAATTTTATCGTACGACTGGGGTAAAGATTTACAACTATTATCAACATTGTTCATAAAATAAACACAGGCTGTCAAAATTTAGCTGCAAAAACTGAAACCTGCGAAAAAGGCTGGTCAAAGCCTCACAGTGTTTTGACAGACACAAACAATATTTTACAAAGATAATTTACTGGTTTTCGTGTAATCATAACAATAACACGTAAAGTTACTGGTGAATCATGAAAGCCGTATATTTGTTTAATAGCAAGCGTTATGCATAAATGTTGCTTAATTTGGTGGTTTAGAGCCTAATTAGGGTCCGTATAACTAGCCATCTATTCTTCGTCTAAGAGTTTATAGTTTAAGTTGTGTTAATTGTGATGATGGGTGTTACGTCGTATGAAGAATAGGGTTCTGGTAAAGATAGACCTTAATTGAATAAGTTGGAGAATGCTCCAGCAATATATCTTATCCCTCAGATCAATAAAACTGGTTGAATATTTAATGTGTGAAAATCGCATATGTGATTATTTTAATTTTATCATAAAAAATTCATTGACAGGGTTTCATATCACAAACCATCAGATACCGGTACTGGTAGTCACCTAAACCCCCAAACCTCAACGGAAAGGATAAAAATTCAAAGATATGCTCTGAAGAGTATAGAGAATAAATTTCTTATCTATTCAACCAGGCGCTGTGCGTGTCTCGACGAATTTGACATGGCGATTAACGGTATTTCGGCTAGTTAAAAGCATAACTTTAGAGTGATATTACATCATGGCATTCCGTCCTACCACAATATCATCGTACCATAACACCATAATACCACAAGAGTACACAACCCACTTTAAAATCTAATACTGCAGCGTATAGTCAATGCACTAAGGTGCAAACTCTTATCTGTTTAATGGACCATACACTGCCGATCTAGCGCAGCTCACTTATCATAGTTACAATAGCCAACTCTAAATAAGCCATGATTTTTCAACACCTATACACTCAATCTGAGTACTTTCTTTGATCCATCCCTTGCTCTAACCCCAAATACTCCTATTCTGTCTCACGTGTGTCCCGTACGTAAACATTATTATTTAGTGGTTTTTCCGAAAAAGCAATTTATCCGAAGTCATCTGACCCTTGATTTTCTTTTCTGTGAGACTCACATACAAAAGTTTTTTTGTAATTGTCCCCCATTGTACTAGGACTAAAATATAATTAGCACAATACTTCAATCATTTAAGTTTTGGTCATTTTCATTAAAAGTTACCGACCACAAATACGTCAACACGAGGCATCAATAATTTAAAATGGCAAAAAAAGCAAGTAACACCTCAAAACAGACCTCATTATTTGATATCAGATTAAAGAATCATGATCATGATGTGTTGGTTTTGAAAGGTACACCACAAGATGCAGCATCAGCATTACTAACCGGGAAAATAGCGTTATCAGTGAATGAACCATTCACCATCAGAAAACTATCTCTTAGATTATATGCTATGATAAGATTAAATTGGAACGAAACTGTAAATGCCACAAAACCATATGAACGTAATATTAATCATGAAAGAAAGATTTATGAATACAATTGGGATAATATGGAAATATCCAAATATTTAAATAACATGTATGAAAATTCATCTGCCAGTTTAAACGATACTGGTGCATCCATTGGAAATTCAATTGGATTATCAAGAAATAGTTCATCAAATTCATTAAAAAGTTTAGGACATTTTAGATCAAAGTCGTCACAAAATTTATCAAGGATATCACCAAATGGATCATCATCTAACTTGTCAACCTTATCATCATCTAGTCATTCAAAACTGGGAAGTCATACTTTAGTTCAAGGTAATTATGAGTTCCCCTTCAGTGCCATTTTACCAGGTGATATTCCTGAATCTGTTGAAGGATTACCAGGAGCATCTGTTATTTATAAATTAGAGGCTACAATTGATAGAGGGAAATTTCAACATCCAATGATTGCTAAAAAACATTTAAGGGTAGTAAGAACTTTGACTACCGATTCAGTTGAATTATCTGAATCTGTAGCTGTTGATAATACTTGGCCTAAGAAAGTTGAATATTCTTTAACAGTTCCATCAAAAGCAATTGCCATCGGTTCAGGTGTACCAATAACCTTATCATTGGTACCATTATTAAAAGGATTAAAATTAGGTGAAACCAAGATAACTTTATGTGAATACTATTCTTATATTGGTTATGTTCCACCAGTTCATAGTGGTGAAAGAGTAATTGTTAAGAAAGTTCTTCCAGCTCCTGGTGAAGATGATCCAGAATTTCAATTAGATAAATGGCAAGTTGATACTACATTGAGACTTCCTGCTAGCTTATCAAAATGTACTCAAGATTGTGATATTTCAACTAATATAAAAGTACGTCATAAAATTAAATTCGGAATTGGTTTGGTTAACCCCGATGGACACGTATCAGAATTAAGAGCATCATTACCGATTACTTTATTTATTTCACCATTTGTAACCGTTAGAGCTGCCCCTGATGTTGAACAACATGTTGCTGAATCACGTTCTAAGACACCAACTAATATTCAACCAGAAGAAGATGAAGAGGAAGAAATCTTCACAACTGATAATTCACAGAGTCATACCAATTTAGCTAACCTCACATCAGCTAACACATCAGGAAATAGTTCATGTACTTCATTTTCAGGTATCGTAGCACCGCCATTATATGAACAACACATTTATGATAGATTATGGTCAGATGTATCACCACTCGAATCACCAATAAATTCAGGTACTTCAACTCCAAGAGGAATAGCTATTCCGGGTCAACTGGCACTGGCTCCAGGTGGTGTTAGAGAATTCAATATGTCACCTATTGATACAGTTCAATTGAATGAAAATTTAAGGTTATTAAGTTTACAAAGACAAGCACAAGAGAGTCCAAGACCATTACTGGAAAGTCCAACTTTAAATAGATCGTTAGAAGGAAGTATACATTCCACGCCAAATGAGAGAGCAGTATTTAGCTTGGATGGTGAAAATAATTCTACGGACTATTTCAATAAAAGACCAGAATTATCAAGTCGTAATACCACTAATTTTGGATTGGTTTCACCCGGAGTTGTATCACCAGCTATGCATTTATCAAGAACACAATCGGAAAGTGTATTAAATTCATCAGAGATGTCACAAGTTCCTTCATATAGTCAAGCCATGAAATCAGATGCTAGTGAAGATGCTTTGGCACCAGATTATTTACCACCATTACCAGGATCACATATAGATTTAGCTGCTATAGCTAAAAACCTTGAAGAATCTAGAACCAAATCCCCATTATCAGGAGGTTCAAGTTCTGCAAATCTCAGAGCTAGATCAGATAACTCATCACCATTATCATCAGCTGAAGCATCATCAACTAATTTATCAGCTTTAAGCCCTACAACTAATACACCAACAGCTACTACAAGTGTTGCTAAACCTTCAAGTAGTGCATCCGATAGAACTGCAGCCATTGGTCAACCGATAAGATCCAATTCCAGTTTATCACTTCACAATTTACATTTCTTACATAAGAAGAAGGATAAAAAATAGATATTTATATACGATATATATGACGATAAACCGCGACACTCTCACGACATGCGTCATTACAACTCAACTGCAGTTAACACAATGCGGCAAGTGCGATCAAGTCATGTTTAGGGACAGAACCAATTTATACTTATCGTATCGTAGAACCATCCCTCGTGGGGACATAGAGATCAATCGGTTCAATAATCTAGCCGATGAAGAGGAAGGATTAATGGGGAGAAGAAGAACCACAAAGTATCGAGATGAAGGAGGATCAATTGAATTACAGCCCATAGCACCATCAATATTTGATATTTCTAAACTGTTAGATGATGGGTTAGTTCTGATTAAAAATCAAACTACAGAGTTGAATTCCTTATATAAGAAGTTATTGATAACAAGTGTCAATGATAAACCTGAAATTGAGAGTAAAATCGAAGAATTGAATTATCAAATAACCAAAAGGTTTGAAAATTGTTATGTTTTAATTAAAAAATTTGAATTTCTAGAAAAAAATCATCATAGGTTAAATTTGAATTATTCAAATACTGAATTATCAATGATTGATAATTTTAAGAAGAATTATGCATTAAAAATTCAAGATTCTTCATTAATTTTCCGTAATTTACAAAATAATTATATTAAATTCTTAAGAGATGACGATTATGACGATTCTAATGATACATCCAAGCTTTTATCCAATCCTAGGTCGGAATTGCTTCTTCAGGAAGAAGAAAATACCAAAAGTATTGAGAATTATTCCAAACAAGTATTACAAGAGACTCAACAGCAATTACAAGTTCAACGATCTTCAAATGACCAATACCTTCATCAACGTGAACGAGAGATATCTAAACTTGCTATGGGGATCTTGGAAATATCGACTATTTTTAAGGAAATGGAAACTTTGATCACAGAACAAGGAACAATCTTGGATCGAATTGATTATAATATTGAGAACACTGCACAAGATTTGAAAGAATCCAATAAGGAACTTCTACAGGCTAAAACTTATCAACAACGTACAACCAAGTGTAAGATAATACTTTTATTGAGTTTAGTAGTATTTGCCTTGTTATTAATATTTTTAATGAAGCCAGCTTCAGTACTGGCTCCTCTGGCTCCACCTCCAAGCCCAGACACTAGGCCTACGATCGATAAACCTAATGAAGAGATTCCAATTTCACCCGAAAAGTTCATATAGAGACCATAATTTTATAGAGAAGTTTCTTTATAATATATATTTCACTCTAATTGTATAAAAACCATAATAATACAGCTGATGAACTAAAGTCAAAAAACAACCAGTTCATAGAATCACTAATAAATTAGTAAATAAAAAAACACTTTTTAATTGACCTAAATCATCCCATAAGGTCCATCTCTTCTAGCTCCACCTTGAAATTTTTGAGCATTTGGTCTACCAAATGGTGCCTTCTTTCTACCACCAACGCCGCCTAATGCGAAATCTGGATTATTGGCTAAGGCATTATCGGATGCGGTTGGAACTGGTCTAGCGTACCTTTGAGATTGTGGAGGCATTTGATTCATTGGTTGATAATTGTGTTGAGGTGGTCCTTGTTGGAATTGAGGTTGATATTGTTGTTGTTGAGGGTAAGCAACATCTTGTTGTGGGAAATAAGAATCTTGTCCATAATAACCACCTTGTTGTTGCTGCTGTTGATATCTTGGATTAACAGCTCTTTGACTAACACTTGTAAAATCTGAAGAAGCATCTGATCCTTGTAAGATTTCGTCTGATCCATCACTAGCACGATTGAATTTTGGTTGATCATCATCATTTAATTCAGTAAATGGTCTGTGGCCTTCAACCACAGGATGATGTTCAAATACACTAGTATTATAAGCAGGTCTGTTTAATGGACCTGGACCATTTTGTAAATCATTTGGTGGATAAGGAACGTTAGAACGTGGTACATCATTATTAGTTGGAGTTGCAACATTTGGAATAAAGGTTGGTGCCATTTGTTGTTTAGAAGAAATTGGAGTATTTGGACCATTGACATAATTTACTTGAGCATCTTCATAATGAGATCTTTCCGAAGATCCAAATGATTGACTTGATGGTTTATTATGTTGAGTAAAATTATTAGTTGGTCCTTGATAAGATGAATTATTAAGGCTTGAATTTGGTTGTACTGGTTTAAATTCATAATCTCTACTAATAGAACTATTGGCTTCGTAACCAGACTTGAAACCACTTGATGGTGGCATAATGGAACTACTAGTATTATTAAATTTATCATCGAAATTAACTAATTCATCATATGATTCAGTGTCTTCATTATCAGTACCTGAGAATCTCAAACTTAATAAAAGTAAAATCAAACTAATCAAGCAACAAACTGCAGCACCAACTAGAATCCATCCTGTCCATTTAACGTTTGGTACAAATACAATAATTACAATAACTGTAACTAAAGCAGTAAGAATGAAAGCCAAAATATTGAAAACTATGCTAACAATCAAAACACCACCTGAGGTGAAATGACTGATAAGGATCAATACCATAGTAATCAAATTAAATCCACAGGCAATAGGACAAATAATAAAAATTTTAGCTAACGTGTCCCTGGTACTATCTAATAAAAGCCAACCACCGTCATCCAAATCAGTAAAAGTATAAGGAAATCTAGCTCCTGAACACTTAGACAGATTGAGCTTACAATAACCTAAAATCCCATAGTCATAACGTGTAGTTGAAGCAACATGAAATACTTTAACGATAGGGGTCGAAATCGTTGTTAATAAAAGAAATACAAAAGCTATAAGCACAAATGGTAGTGCCACTGTACGAAATCCTGCCAAGGCCATCTATAAATTATTTTTCAATGTCTGACAGTATAAAAAAAGTATAAAATTTCTACTCAATTTAAACGATTGATAGGGGTAATGGATCAATGCCTCTTTGAAACGCGCGTGAGGGAGTGGCTGGATTGTTTTGATTTATGTCGCCGACACAAATACGAAGCTAGTTTGTTTAGTAATGTCGTATACGCGAGATAAGCACTATGCAGAGGTTATGTTTTATATAACGAGGGAGGTTTTAAGCAGCCTGTTCTAGTAGACTCGTCCTTTTGACAGCCTTAAGTAGAGATGAAAGCATCGACCTACCTAATTTATATAATAAAGTTATACACTAGGAGACTAGAATCATAAAACTACGTTTTAGTACCCTCATACCATATATCCGGAACTTCTAAAATGTACCTCTCCATGGCTTCTCTGAATCTAATTCTATATTGTTTAGGTGTAACAATTGTAGGGTCTTTACCCTTACCACCACCTATCAAGTTATTACCTTTGACCCAATTTTCTACCTTTTTATCCCACGTGAAAGTCCTCAACCAATCAATTATCCCTATATAAAGTTTATTAGAAGTATCATTGATTCCAATGACCAATGAATAATCCATCACATCCATCGCCGATAAGAAAGACGTATCGTTGAACAAAGAACCTCTTAAAAGTTTTTTCAGGTTCTCTCTGACAAACACTGGTGACTCATAGATATACTCAATCATATTCTCATCCAAAAGAACTTCATCTTCTTTACCAGTCTGGGTTACATGTCTATTCCTCATTGATCCTTTTAAGTCGAAGATTCTGGTAGTTTTGATGTTATAGAATAAATTTTCCATAATTAAGAAATCCATTTTAAATACTTTCCCTGAAATAGTATTCTTGATATGAATTTGATAGAATCCAAATATTTTGGCCAATGCTGTAGTTAAAGTGTTAAACATTGATTGAGAAATGTATTTGAAATAGAAAGGTGCCATAGAAACAAATGACTCTAATTCTGCTTTAGATAACTCTTTAACAATAAATCTGTTATCTAATGTTTTCAAGAAATTAGATCCACTCTTTCCACCACTCGAATTCCATTTGACACACCTTGATAAACTTTGGATGAATTTATCATCTTTACCACATGATTTTCTTAATGCTTCGAATTGTTCACTATAGAAAATCTTACATGACAATTCAGTTGTACCATCAGTAAATTGATATTTCAAATGAGTTGATTTGTTCTTGGTCATAATCCTTTCAATATCATTAGGCTTTCTACCATTATCACCAGCATTTTTGAACTTCTTTTCAATCTTGGCGAAACTAGTAATCTTTTTATTATTAACTTCATTACTATCAAGCTTCGTATCATTCTCAAGATCAACTGCCATAGATTTGATCTTTTGTTTATAATCATTAGTTGATAAACAGAACGCCACTAACGAACTTGGTTCATCTTCTCTAACGATTATATCAGAATCTGCAAACGTATGTTCCGTACTATCTAACGGATACTCTAATGGATCCCATAATGAAGCCGATCTATCAGCCCAGAAATTTGTAAGCGATTTAAGTAACGAAACCCGTTCTGGTTGTGGAATATCAAGAAGGGCTTTCTTCTCATCCTTCCTTTCCCTCTTTTCATCTTTCAATTCTTTCTTGTCATTTTCTTTCGTATCTTTAGCAATACCTTCTTCAATTTCCTTCTTAGAAGTTCCCGTCCCCACTTTCTTTAACCTTCTCTTTTCGTCATCTTCCACATCGACCACATCTTCAATTTTATTATAAATCTCGACGATCGGTTTGGACTCAACAATAGGCAACGCAGGTCTCTTATTTTTGGCGTGATTCAATTTAGCTTTACTTAATTCTAATTCTCTTTGGGCTCGAAATTCTCGGGAAATTTGATCGAAATTCATCTGGTCAAAGTAATTGGTTAGTTGAGTAACTTTACCTTTGGTCAGATTATTAGAACTAATTGAAAGATCAGAAGATTTATGATTCAAATGACCTTCTCTTTCATGTTGTAATAAATTCTCCATTTGACTGACTTTATTGCCAACGTTGTTCAACATCTTAGGCGTGATTTTGGTTTCAACATTCTCAGGAAGAATCTCTTCAGGTACTTCTTTATCGGCCATGTCAGTCATTTCAACTTCTTTATCGTGTCTGTCTAATAGGAAGTTTCTTAAGTGGAATTGGGTAATCCTGGTGATTTCATTTTCTGAAGGTAAATAATCATTTTCAAAATCATTAAAGTCATTATCCCAAGAAACTCCTAATTCTTGTAATTGAGTTAAAATTGAATTCAATGAAAGATAATTGGTAGGAAGGGTCAGATTAAAAATGTCTAATAATTGTTGTTTGGTTGAAGTTTCTTCTTGTTGTAATTTACTCTTCAATTCTTCAATTCTTTTTGACCCATCTTCTTCTTGATCAAAAGTATCAACTTTAATTCTATTCAAACGTTTGGAAATACTTTGAAAGAATTTATTAGTTTTGGTTCTAATAGAATCAAATGATTCAACCTTTAAAGCTATTTCAACAGCTGGATCATATTCTAATTGTTTCCTTGGTACAACTACTTCATAACTGTCAATTGGCGAATGGGTAATTTTTATAGCCATATCATTGAACCCGAAATATCTAATATGAGATTTAAAGAAATCATGCTTACAATCACAGTCATTATTCAATACAACATTCTTCCCCCAAAACGATATTTCAAAGTACTTTCCTACTGACATGTAATATGTATCGTTACTCATTGGCACCATAGGTGTGGTATAGTTACATTCCTTACAAACACTCCACATAGTTCTTTGATTAGTTTGTTGTGGTAAAGTGTCATACTTTTCAACAATCATATCGATTTTACTATCACCATGAACATAATTCCTATAGTGATATAACATCAAATCTCCACACTCTTTACAATCATTAAACGAGTCACTAAACATTTGATCTAATTGCAATCCTAAGCACTTGTCATTATCAGTATAATAATCCACTACTATGATATTAGGACCACTACATGGAGTATTAAATTTAAGGGATATATTGGAGTATAATAGATGAATGTTTTTATGGAAAATAGGATAAAGTTGATAACATGGTAATTTCATATAATTAATCCAATTTCTTGTTCTTACTTGATAACTAGTGGCGAGGGTTTTAAGTTTGGTGGTACTGACATATTTAAGGTATTGTAATAAATCATTAGCTTGGTTTGGTAATTTATTAATATCCACATTAAGCCGGAGATCTTCAATTAATTTGACACTTACATCATCTAATGTTTCAGAACTTACAAGGAATGTATGGTCCTTATTGAAGTTATAATATTCAATAAATGATAAAAGTAAATTCTCCAAAGGTGAGGGAAGGGCAAATTTTGAAGAAGGTGATGAACTAATAAGTCTACTAAGGAACAAATCAACATATTCGAGGACTTCTTTTTCATCAGGCATGAATTCAATAGTCAATTCATATTGTTTAATTTCTTCTTTGATAGTAGCCATTTTATCTACAACACTTCGAACCAGATCATGAACTTCTTCGCCTTGATAACAAAGTAAATGGTCTTGGAAATAACTCTTTTCAAACTTAGCATTGACTTGTGTCATCATTAAATTCTCAGTAGTATATTTGATGGAATTCAATACTTCTTCATCAGCTCCTCGAAGTACAATAGTAAACCCTAATTGGAGGTCAGTCCCAGTGAAACTACTAAATGTCTTTATAACATTCTCATGACGGTATTTTTTAACCTCAAATTTCTTACATGTTCCTAAACTTCCTTTCTTGAAGAAAAGATCATTAACTGATTGGAAAATATCTCCTTTGGTGTACCTTGATATTCTTTCAATCACTTGTGGTTTAGTATTAGAAATGACGGTAATATTAGCTTCCTCTAATAACGATTCAGCCAATTGACAAACAGTATCACCTACCACAATAATGTCAGGTTCTAATGATATCAACCTCGAAACTAAATTGGTGATATAAACACTCTGTTGAGATTGAACAATTCTTAAACTAATAAATTGTTCCTTTTGTTTAAGATACTCTATAGGAAACATCAACAACGCTATTTTGGGATTATCAATACTTTTAGACATTCTCTTGGAATCAATGTTTTTTGTCATCATAACCCCTTCAAGTAATGAAGTTTGTTCAATAGTTCCTCCAGGTATCTTCTTGATTTTTATGTACTGTTTGATATCAAGAGTATCTGTAATATGTAGACTGTTGATGAAACTAATGGTTCTGGTCATGGCAGCAGTCCATCGTTTTGTGTTTGTGTTAATATCACAATCTTCAAGACACTGTTTCATGATTTTCATAAATATATCAAGGTAGAACGTTTCTAAAGGCTTTTCTTCCTCGAATAAGGGCTGTCTTGGTGATTTCTCTGGAGACTTATCAGGTGATTTATTTGGTGATTTATTGGGGGATTTATCTGGTGACCTGTTTGACAATTCTGTTCCCAAGCTTCCATAAGAAACTTGGTGCTTTGGTTCAGGACTCTCTAATCTAAATTTCTCAGGACTGAATGTGAACTCCGAACTCTTGAGTAAACTACTTGAAGAACCAGCTTCATAAGTAGGTGATATTGGCGGAGATGCTGAAGTGGTGTCTCTGTCAAATTCAAGATAAGGTAGTTTAGCATTATTTTGAGATAATAACAGTACATCTCTAACCCCTTTTCTTCTTCCTTTCTTTGATCTCATTCTTAATAACGAAGCATGGGCTCTTTCATGTGATCTAATACTTGACTTGGGATTATCTTCAAATCTTGAAAATGGACTATTAGTTTCTAAAATATGATCAAATCGAGGGAACACTGTTCTGGAGACAGCATTTTTAGGGTAAAGTTTTTCATTGACCATCATGGTAGGAAACTCTCCCAAAGTTGGTACAGAACTAGCACTAACCGTAGCCAAGGGTCTAGCAATTGGAGCTCTTGGTGAAATAGTTGACGAACTAATAGTAGGATTAAATGCAGCATGGTTAAGTGATGTATATAACGACATTACTTTCTCATCTTCATTTTCACTTTCAAACTCATCATCTTCATTATCAGTTTGACTCTCCATTATGGCCTCATCTCTACTATCATCGAATTTGCTACTTAAAATTCGTCTCAAACCTTCATTAGCTTCAGTTTGTGACCTTATCCTAGATAATTTATTAGCCCCAATGAATCCATGGACATTGGATAAATTATCAAAACTATTAGATCGAGGTACATTGGAATTTAAACTGTTACCTGATTTCCTTAAACTCGGATATTTTTTTAACCAGCTACTACTATTCAAACTACTACTTGCACCAAAGTCATTAGATTGAATTTTGTATAAATTTGTTTGAGATGTACTTAAATGTTTGACAGGAACTTCAACTGATTCACCATTTCTAGTGGTGGGGATAGCAAGACCAGGGGGAGGATTTTGATCATACCGTTCAGAATCCCCATAAGGACTTAAACTAACAGAACTAGATGACAATTGTCCCGCAACTGTTAAATTTCGTGAATTTGTAGAATGTGATCTAGTTCTATGGAATGGATGTTGAGGTAAATCATCTTTTAAATGTTCTACTGTTTCAAAGGAAATAGCATCATCATCAACTTCTTCACTAGATGAAGAATCTGAATCACTAAGGTAAACAATAACATCACTATAACATGGTTTACATACACGCAATTTATCATTATAATGCTTCCTCTCATTGGTATACGTAAACCCTGACTTTCGTTCCTCTTTGTGCTGTGAATATGATACAAATAATGTACAGTCACTACAGAAGATTTGACCACAGAATCTACAATGATGTTTCCTTCTGAAAGCACTAAAAGGTTTGAAACAATTTATACACTCAGACACGAACGAATCATTCATCCAATATTTCCGGGGTATACCACCGGATTTCAAAGGGTTCTCACTTGGTTTTCGCTTAAGTTTCTTTGGTTTTGTATCAATAATTGATGATGCTGATGACATTGATCCTGAAAAATTAGGTATTATAGCTTTAGCATTATCTATAAGAGAAGAAGATAAATTTGATGATGGTTTTTTTCTCATTCCATCATTATACTGTCTTAATGCTTTATATGAACTGACAGTAGGTGATGCTTTAGCACGTAATTGTTGAGCTTTAATAGGCGATGATTTAACCACACTTTCACTATACATGGCAACATCTGGTTTAGTTACTTTGATTTTATTCACAGGTGATGTTCTTAAACTATGGACAGTTTCCGTATCTGAAGCTGAATCATCGGAAAACTCAATATCATTGGGTAAATTATTGAAAATTGAAGTTTGTAATTTCTTTGGTTTCTTATCATTTTTAGAACTAACTTCAGGATCTTCTTTCTTTTCTTTTGGAGTTGAAATTGAGGATCCAGGTTCATTAGCTAATGCAGTGATATTGAGAACTGAATTGGTGGCACTACCACTTAATATAGAAGGTTCAATTACTGGGGCTACATTAGTTGAGAATCTCAATGTCTTATTATCTGACGTGACCATTGGCAAATGATCCTTACTTACATTGTTAGATAGTATAACAGGAGGCTGTAACACAGATTCTTCATCTTTATCACCAGCAGTGACTTCAACATCAGAATGATTAACACTTACTTGAGATTCAGATTTATTGGGCATTAACTCTAAAGAGCTTTGAAGTCTCCTTGATTTTTCTTGGATTCTAATATCCTTGGCATTCAATTTGTTGTTAGCAAGAACTCCACCTATCGGACTATCATTTATAATATCAATTGGATCTCTTTCTTGAGACTTTGGTGATTTGGGACTTGAATACGCTTGAACAATATGAGACGCATTGTTGGTGACACGTCTTAAAGTTTTAGTAAATAAGTTGGTTAACGTCTGAGTCTTGTCATCTTCTGGATCAGGTAAATTTGGGAATGATACAAAATCTTCCATATCAGATGGTTCTGACATGATCCCCGTCTAATGGTTTAATGTATGATAGTAAATACAAATGTCGCGAGTGCACCATTTCCGCGATTTCATCAGTGTGAAAAACGACAACAGTCGACCCTTGACCGATTCACCTGAGCGATTCAACACATCACATTAAATAATTGAAATGTCAGCTGATGGGTTACTGAGGCGTCGTGGTGGAGCTAAGAATAGTGAAAGCACCAAACCTCAATCATCTTATGATAATGAAGATGGTGAAGATATTATCAACACTCATAAGATCGGAATCGATGAAAATGATATCAAAGATCCAAAAGATTTACATGTCCCATTATTAACATTAATGGAAGAAGTACTATTAATGGGATTGAAAGATAAAGAAGGGTACTTATCATTTTGGAATGATAATATCAGTTATGCATTAAGAGGATGTATATTATTAGAATTGGCATTCCGTAATAAAATTACATTAGTTAATGATCCAGCAAGACGTAGATTTGAATTAAGTGATAGATTAATTCAAGTTATTGATTCCAGTCCAACTGGTGAAGTTTTATTGGATGAAGCTTTAAGAATCATGAAAGATGAACCTTCACATTTATCAGTTACAAATTGGATAGATTTATTATCAGGAGAAACTTGGAATTTAATGAAAATTAGTTATCAATTAAAACAGGTTAGGGAAAGATTAGCTAAAGGGTTAGTTGATAAAGGAATCTTAAGAACTGAACGTAAAAATTTCTTCCTTTTCGATATGGCAACTCATCCTGTTGCTGATAAACAATCCAAAGAATATATTAAATCAAGAATTTTAAATTTATTAAATAGTAGAAATGTTGATTTTGATTCAATTGCCAATGAACAATTCCCAAAAAATACATCATTTAGAATTTTAAGATCAATTGCTTTAGTTTGCGGTACTTATGCTGCTAATGTTTTAGAAAATGTTGTATTAACATTAAATTATGATAAAAGAGATCAAGCTTTTGCAAGAGCTGATGAATTATTAGGTGACTTCAGTGAATATCCTTTTAATACTGGCCATGCTAGTCCTTTAGGTTTGGGATTAAATTTAGGTCAAGAAATCAATAATGAAATTGAAAAAGATGCTTCAAGTGAATTACAATTAGAATTAATTGCATCAATTTTAAGTGTATTTGCAAGAATGGATTCAATTTTATAATTACAAATTTAGATATCATGAACACTATCAATATAATAAGTGTATATTTAATACATCGTATTCTTTGACTTTACCTGGCCCTTTACCTTTTCTCATATATACTGCGTTCGAATATCCCATATGATACTTAATCTCTCAACTGCTCAGTGAATGCTCTTACAATAGAATGATCATTATCATCACCAGCTGAATCCCAAAACATCACACCTCCCAATCCATGCAGTTTCACATATTGACCCTTGATTTTAGCACTTTGAAGGTTATCATAGACTGTGAAAGTATGTGTAGCTTGATCGTAAAAAAAGGCTGCAACTTTCTTATAGTCGAATAACTCTGAACCTTTTGGTAAATGTTTATATTCCACTATATTTTCATCAGTCATTTTTGTCTTATCAAATGGTACACCAATATGAGGACTGTTAACACCAGGAAACAGTCTTCCATACAAAGGACACCCAACAATTAATTTATGAGGTGTTGCACCTTTATCGATATACTTAGTAACTATTGAATCTACACTTAAATCATTATCTCCATTATTCCCGAATAAATTAGAATGGAATCCGGTTTTATTAGACCATGGACCTGTGAAATCATAACACATTAAATTCCATTGATCTATAATGGGGTCCATTTCTTCTATATAAAGATTGCATATTTGTTCTTCACCACCAGGACATGCAATAGATAAACTTAGTCCTGGTCTAATCAGATCTAATTCTGATCTAATAGCTTGTAACATATGAATAAACATTTTACCTTCGGTTAGAGTCTTTGGGTACTCCCAATCCACATCAATTCCATCAAATCCATGAGTTTCAATGAACTCTCCGCAACTCTTAGCAAAGTTTTGTACTAAAGCTTTATTATGAGCTATTTTTGAAAATGCTTCAGCAGCACCCCAACCTCCAATTGAAAACGAAACTTTAAGTTTGGGATAAATCACTTTCAATTCCTTGAATAAATTAACTAACCCATGAACTTTTTTGCCTGGGTTTATTATAGAATCAAATGGAACTTCTAAATCACCCCAAGTATCCAGAAATCCGAGTTTCCCATCGGTTTGATCAATCACAAGAAATGCATAATACACTTGATCCACAAAAGTGTAGTTAATCTCGGTGGGAGGATGTTTTTTTTCATAAATTGACCAATTTGAATAATATACGGAAGTAGTGTGAGTTTTCGCAGTCAAATGGTTTTGTGGCAATGTGGCCGATTTTGAATGATTTTTAGGTGAACTGGGACTCTTAGGGGTAGATGAGCCTTCATTTGGTAAAGAGGCTTTTTGTCTATTCGTTTTCTTTAAATTAAGTAACATTAAACTTTATCCTTTAGATCCGGTGTAGTACAAAGTCTCACTGCCGCAAATTGTGATGTGTGAACTGTACAAAGTGTGAGTATAAGTGCGATAGCGATAGGATGGCGTGTGATCATATTTCAACTACAAACCTACCAATTGAAGTTCCTGGAGGTACACCAGTATATAAAGATGACTGTATGTACAGTTTCGATACAGCTGAAAACAACCAACAAGGATTAGATGTTTGCTTATCATGTTTTAGAGCTTATAGTCGAGGCGACACTGATTATACATTGCAACACAGTAAAGCATCAGATCATCTACTTTTCCTTAATATTAAGAAGCAATTGAAACCAGAAAGTGAAAGAACTTCAAATGATGGTGAAAGAGAACCTAAAATGGCCAAACTTGAAATCAAAGAATTAAAGGAAGATGAAATCTATAATATTCAATATAATCTTTATTGTTCCCAACATGATGATAAATTCCCACTTAATGAGGCCCCTGACAAAATTCAACAATTGGTTCAAAATGTAATCAGTTCCAATTCCTCTAGTCGCCAAGAAGAAATAAAAGCTTGGGAACAAGAAGTCTTGCCATGTGAGCATTCAATCGATATTCACCAAATTGCAGGTAAAGTTGATTTAACTCAATGTCAACTGTGTGAATTGAAGGAGAATTTATGGATCTGTTTACATTGTGGGGCATTAGGGTGTGGTAGACAACAATTCGGGTCAGAAATTCCAGGGAACTCTCATGCTTTAAGTCATTATGAATCGTCTCAACATCCTGTAGCTATTAAATTAGGATCTTTATCAGCCACTGATCCTGATAATTATGATGCTTATTGTTATAAGTGTAATGACGAGATCAAAATCCCCAAATTAGTGGACTATTTAAAGACTTATGACATTGATTTAACCAATGCTATTAAGACTGAAAAAAATTTAATTGAAATAAATTTAGATCAAAATATGAATTGGCAATTCCAATTAGATGGAAAGAATGGCGAGAAATTATCACCAGTTTTTGGGCCTTGTTTCACAGGGTTAAGTAATCTTGGTAATTCATGTTATTTAAATAGTGTAGTACAAGGATTATTTGATTTACCACCATATTTGGAGTATTTCAAGAATCAAAAGTTCCCAAGCTATGATCAAGTTCCTGATCCTTCTAAGGATTTAACTTCTCAATTAATTAAGATTCATGATGGATTAGTTTCCGGTAGGTACTCTAAACCTAATGAGCTAAAGGGTGATGATTATCAATTAGGAATTAAACCAACTATGTTTAAATCATTAATAGGAGAAGATCATATTGAATTCAAAACCAACAAGCAACAAGATGCTTTTGAGTTCTTAACTTTTCTCCTTGATAAATTAGATAAACAATTAGGTATGAGATTAAATCAACATTTTAAGTTCTTAATGACTAATAAAGTCTTGTGTTCTAATTGTTTAAAGGGAACTGCTAGTGATGAGTTGGTGGATAACTTGGCTGTTAATATCGAGGATGAAGTTATTGATACTAAAGATGATAAGCCAATCTATAAAGAAGTAGATTTATTAGATAGTTTCAAAGATTACTGTGAAGATGAAGTTATTGAAGGTTATAAATGTGATAAATGTAATCAAACCACCGAAGCTATAAAATCCAGTGGATTCAAAACATATCCGGAGTATTTGATTGTCAATACCAAAAGAATCAAATTACAAAATTGGGTTCCTGTTAAAGTTGATGTTCCTATTAGTGTACCTAAAATTCTTGATTTGACAAGGTTCCAAGTTGAGCTTGATGAATCATTTGAAATTAAGACAGAAACTTCAGAATTTAAACCCGACCAAGGAATTGTAAATAACTTACAAGAAATGGGATTCAGTGAATCGAGGTGTATTAAAGCCTTATATAACACAGGCAACTCTAATTTGGATGATGCAATGAATTGGTTATTCGCTCATATGGAAGACCCTGATATTGATGAACCTTTAATTATCAGTGAAACATCGGGTCCACAAGTTTCTGAAGAATCTATTAATAACGTTATGCAAATGGGATTCAGTTACCAATTAAGTAAAAAAGCACTTGTATTGAATAATCGAGACCCCAATGCTGCAGTTGAATGGCTTTTTAATAATCCTGACGATGATGGAGTTATTCCTGAACAAAAAGATCTCAAAAAGGAACAAAACGAACTCATCGAATCTCTTGTAAGTAAACACAACCAAGGGAAGTATAAAGTAAAATCAGTAATTTGTCATAAAGGTTCTTCACCCCATACAGGTCATTATGTTATTTTCATTAGGAAAGAAATCAAAGGTCAAGAGAAATGGGTTCTTTATAATGATGAAAAAGTTGTGGAATGTGATGATGCTAGTATTGAAGATGTAAAGGTCAATGGGTATATTTATATTTTTGAACACCTGAACTGAGAAGCCTGAACGAAGTGTGTAACGCTTTTTTTGATTGTGCACGGGTGATATATAGAGCCTTATGAGGGTTTATTGGATAATTTTTGCACCTATTGTGTAGGGCCCTTGAACTTGTTGAGTGCGTTTTTGAGGTAACGACGACTTTGAGTAATCAAGATTAGCACGGCCCTGATACGGCTCATAGCCATAATTACATGATTACACAAGTACACAAATACATAAATACATAAATACATAAATACATAAATACACAAATACACAAATACAAACGAATAAGCATAAAACCAACCAATCACTTCAGTAAATATTTTTTTGTATATGTTATTGTTTAACCATATTTCAATATTAAAAGATACCTCATCTACCACGGTCCTATGGGCTCATCACCCTCTTTTTGTCGGATTATCTTGACTCTTCGCACCTGTATATAATCCGATTACTCACAAGTTTTTCACAAAAATTAAACCACAAACCACTTTAAATTATTTAGCTATGTTTATTGAAAACCCAAATATCGGAGACCGTACACGTTTAGAAGACTGGAGAAGTATGTACCAATGTTAAATGTTCATTAACTGCTAATAGTTTACACTAAATCATTAGCCTGCTCAGTTCTTGTACTAACAATATAGTCAGAGGTTACGACCCATTAACTGCACCAGATTTATTACAACATGAATACCCTCTTGGTGAAGATAACAAGAAAGTTATCCTTGCCGGTAGAGAAGAAGCTTGTGATATTTTAAATGGTAAAGACGATAGATTGATTTTAGTAATTGGACCTTGTTCAATTCATGATCCAAAAGCTGCTTTAGAGTATGCTGAAAGATTAAAGCAACAAGCCGATAAATATAAAGGAGAATTACTTATTGTAATGAGAGCTTATTTAGAAAAACCAAGAACCACTGTTGGTTGGAAAGGTTTAATCAATGATCCAGAAATTGATGGATCATTCCAAATTAATAAAGGGTTAAGAATTGCAAGAGAATTATTTGTTAAATTAACTAAAACTTTACCAATTGCTGGTGAAATGTTAGATACTATTTCTCCACAATTTTTGTCTGATTTATTCTCAGTTGGTGCTATTGGTGCTAGAACTACTGAATCTCAATTACATAGAGAATTAGCTTCAGGTTTATCATTCCCAGTTGGATTTAAAAATGGTACTGATGGTACTTTAGGGGTTGCTATTGATGCGTTAAGAGCTGCCAATCATCCTCATCATTTCTTGTCAGTTACTAAACCTGGTATAGTTGCTATCGTTGGTACTGATGGTAATAAAGATTGTTTTGTTATCTTAAGAGGTGGTAAAAAAGGTACTAACTTCGATGAAAAATCTGTTAATGAATGCCAACAAGATTTACTCAAAGCTAAAGTTGTAAATGAAGAACATCCAGGTCCAAGAATTATGGTTGATTGTTCTCATGGTAATTCAAATAAAAATCATAAAAATCAACCTTTGGTTGCTGAAGAAATTGCTAATCAATTAAGAAAAGGTTCTAAACAAATCTGTGGTTTAATGATTGAATCAAATTTAGTTGAAGGTAGACAAGATGTCCCACCTCAAGAACAAGGTGGTAAAGATGCTCTTAAATATGGTTGTTCTATTACTGATGCTTGTATAGGTTGGGATGATACTGAATCTGTATTAAAAACATTATCTGATACTGTTAAGGCCAGAAGAGCTTTATGAGTATATATTAGCTTTTAAGTGTATGTATAAAAGTATTTATTAGCCGGTTTGTTAGCCATTTCATTCTTCAAATAATATTTGAATCTCTTCTATTCTTCTCTTCCTCTTTTCTTCTTCTTCAACTCCAACTATATCTCCAATCTGTTTCTTTCGTTCCTGGATCTTCAACATTTTAATCTCAATAGATTCTTCCATAATAAATCTAACAACTTTAACATTATTTTCCTGTCCAATTCTATGCAATCTATCGATCGCTTGATCTTCAACACTTGGTGACCACCATGGATCCATCATAAATGCTCTTGATGCATTGGTTAAATTCAACCCCACTCCTCCAGCTTTCAATGATAATAATAAAACAGTTAACTTATTAGGATGTTCGGCATAATTATTAAACTCTTGTAATAACTTTTCACGTTCATTCAATTTGAGTCTTCCATCGAATTTGAGACATTTGATATGTTCATCACCAATTTGTAAATTGATTTCATTTTCAATTATATCTAAAAACGATGAAAATTGGGAAAATATAATAATTGGCTTGGTGGATTGAGTTCTTAATGTATTAATGTGATTCATTAAAGCTTGGACTTTAGATGATGTTTTAGTAGGGTCATATAAATAAAGCAGGAATGGGATATCTTCTGATACTTCTTTACGAGTATGAAACTTATAGTCAGCTTTTGTTGTTGGCTTATTAGTAATTTTGAATAATTTGTACTTAGATATTGAAGTCCTACAGTTAGGACAATTGACTGGTTGATTATCATTAGTTTGAAAGTCAATATGCTCTAATAAACATGAAAAACAGAATTGATGCCCACATGTAGTTATAACCATTTCACTTTTAGCTATTGAACTCGTACAAATTGAACATTCAGAATCATCAATAGCTTTGATCAATGCCTCATAAAGTGAATATTTACATTTGTTAACTTCAGTTTCATTATTAAATTTGTCAATATCTTCATCCTTTAAATCTTTGAGGAACAATTCAAATTCTTCATCTAATTCTTTTTTCACAACTTCCTTTTTATCCCCTTCATCACTTAATTCTTCATCCTTTAATTCATTGGAATCCTCATCCAAATCATTAACAAGATGAGCAATTAGATCTTGATGACAACAAATCTGTCTAAGTCTCAAAATATGGGTTAAAATCTGAGTATACCGTTTGAGCAATTCACCACTTTTCAAACTCTCTCTGAATGATCTAGAAGCTCTTTCCTTAAACCAATTATATAACTTCAATTCACGATCATTGAATTTAACTTCTTCTATTACAACTTCTTTAGATGGTAATGTAACTAATGCGTTACCAGCAGCATCTTTCATATCCTTAGTTCTTCTTAAGAAAATCGGTTCTAAGATAGTCTTCACTACATCTAAAGTCTCCTTTATCTTTTTCTGTTCGAATGGTAAAGTAATAAAAGTTTTCCAATATGAGAAGTTATTCCATGGCTCTAATTCTAAGAATTTCACCAATGAATAAATATCATCTAATCTATTTATTACTGGAGTACCGGTTAAGACCCATTTCCTGCTCAGTTTCAATCCAAATATAGCTCTTGAGGTTTTAGCGGTTCTGTTTCTTATATTATGACCTTCATCAAGAATAATTCTGAAGAATTTAACTGAGAATAATCCAGTTTTAGGGAGGTTACCCAAACTATCTCTACGTTTTTCAATCTTCGTAAATTCACTCAACACTGTACCATAGGTGGTAACCATCATCACAGGGATATGCTTGTTTCTAGTTAACTTGGGAGATAAATCTACAATGGAAGATTGACCATAATAAATCAAACACCTGTGATTGGAATTATTATTTGCTCTTTTGAATTCTTTCTCCCATTGTGATAATAAGGACATTGGTACTATAACTAATGTAGTCTGATATGCATAACTTGAATCTCCCTCATTACCTTGTGGATCATATGGTACGGAATTTATTAACGATAAAGCAGAAATTGTCTTACCTAACCCCATCTCATCCGAAAGAACACCTCCTTTAACTGATGACTTGATAAGTGGGACATTCAATGATAATTCTCCACTATGCAAATTACCATAAAAATATTTTGATTCATCCAGTTTTGGCCATTTGAAAGTTTTCCATAAAGGATTCATTACTCCATCTTCCATGAATGAAGCATTTATTTCTTGATTAGTCAATAATTTTAAAGTATCAAACTCTTTTTCCCTAGCTAACAACCAAGACAATCCATGGCGTTGATAAGGTCTTAATTCCATACTGAAATTCTCAACTGGTGGGGTGGTAGTATCTGGTAGTCCCTTCAACATTTCCGATTGTTGATTATCCAGATAGAATGCTTGTAATTGATCTAAATTCAATTCATTCAGAGTATCATCATCGATCTTGATTTCTTGAGCTTTAATAATTGCATCAGCGTCTTGGGGAATTTCTTCAATAGAATCTTCATTATCATCGTATTGAGTACTTGATTCTTTATTATCTTGGAGTTTTATTGGCTTGATTTGTAGTTTTCTGAATAATCTAGTGATTGCAAATTGTCTTAACCTTAAACTGGCCTCTTCCTCTGTTTCTGAACCAAAATTAAACCTTGGTTTATCGGATTTTTTGAACATTGAAAGTTCATTATTGAGTTCTCTTTTATTAGAAACGAATGCCATTTGAGTTAAATAAACATCAATTTTTATATAGAATGCATCACCAGTTGATAATCTAGATTTAGTCTCAACCATTATAGAGGTGTCCAAATCAAGTAATTGGTAATCAATTAAAGGTGCAAAGATTCTTGTCAAATCTTCTTTCATTTTACCTAATTCACGTTCATCATTCCCATCGTTAATATAAAGTCGTATAATGGCAGACTCTTGATTTCGTTTATCCTTACCTGTAAGTTTCTTTGGTTTCAACAGTCTTACGGTAAGTGGTTTCTCATATGGTAAAGCTCTTAGATAAGGACGAGTCGCAAACGCATCTGTATAGATCGTACCTAAATATCGTTTCCAAGTTTGATCTTTCACTGCTGAATCTTCAGTCTTTTGGTCTAGATTACTACTAGACCTCTTAGCATAAGAAAATGGAATTTGAATACCTCTGGTCCTTTTTCGTTTAGGATTATTCTCAAGCAGTATTGGCGGTATGACTTTATGAATCTTCTCTTTGTACGTGTTTGCTTTACTAGTATTTCCTCTATAAGCGTTCGATGTTGGCTGATTGGTTGACTCCTTTAAGTAGTAGTCCAATGCTAGTAGGAGTTTATCATCTTTATCTTTGAAACGATTATATAATTCATTAATTGGAGGCGTGTCTCCTAGTACTGATTTGATACCTTGCGAGAACTCATTAAAATCATCTTCAATATCATTCAGAGTTTCAGGTGTATCACCAGGGGATCCAGTGCCAGGAGTGTCACTACGTTGTTTGAATGTATCACCTTCATCAGGTTCTTCTGCCGGCACAAATAATTCAGATTCAAAGAATCTTCTTTTAGCCGCCATCTACGCGTAGTTCTATTCAATGTTAGTGATGAGCACCCCAGAAAATGTATCACTGGTTCTGTATATATTCACTAATTTATATTATTTCTATCTAAGGTACACCATACACTTCTATTAGCATTTGGTATGGTCACGTGACAATATATACCATTCTTATTAAACGTGAACCGCTTTACTTCACAGCTAAAGATCAGATTAAATAACTAAACAATCCTCCTTAAACATACTTTTCTCCTGATTAACATCTATACAAAATTCCTTACAAAACGCCTTAACATTCTCCTCTAAAAGCCTGGTTTGATCACCCGTTTTATCTAGAACTTTCATATACTCTAAAGTGAGGTAAATATCATCTTTCCTAAATCCAGTTAGGTCAGCTATATCTTTCAAAGTGAATTGACGTTTCTGATCAAGAAGCAACCTAGCGATTTTCTGAGACCAGTATCTGAGATATGAAACTCTGCCAAATGTTGATAATGGGAATTCAGGACCACTATAATATTGGCCATTTTGTTGCGCTACCACATACAGGACTTCGATCATTAATGTACCCAAATGTCTTCGCTGGAATGGTGGGAATATACATATACATGCTAGATTAATATCACCATCCCACGACACTATTTCTTTGGAGAAGAACCCCATTGGTTTGAAAGTGGGGTGAGGGTTTGATAAATCTTGGTTATCAAGTCCATACACCACATAATATTCGAACTGATCAACGTTATAAAACACAGATTTATCGTCTAAGAAAAGTTTGCCGAAAAGACATAAATTCTGACAAAATAGTTGATGTTCATTACCGTTAATTTGACGAATAATATATGGAGAATCATCATCCCAATAAATGAGTTTCCCTACAGTAGGCTTTGGTTTATTATATTTACAAGCAGCTCTGTGGAATTCTAGTTTCAGTTGGTGTGAAGTATATTTGAAACAATATTCACATACATATAAAGTACCAAGCCAATATTGATCAGAATCAGGACATTGATCTGGATCAAGATTCTCAATACCTAAATGACGTTTTGAAGATTTATCAGCAAATAGGGCCCCGTTCCCATACCATGGTTGGATCTCGTAGTTCCCAAACACTACATTCTGAATATTAGGTCGTTTCAATACCCCATACTCATCTGGTTCATGTATAGTATCACCAGGCATTGAACGATGCGACGCGCTTCAAAAAATTAACTATAATGCCACCAAAAGGATGGAGAAAGAATGCTGACGGTACATACCCCTTACCGGGAAAAGACCAAGAACTAACGTCTATAGATGAGATTTTGTTTCCTAGATCAATAGTACAAAGATTAGCCAAGGGGATAATTGGAGAAATTGAAGAAGGTAATGTTCTTATGGCCAAAGAATCATTAATTGCCTTACAAAGATCTGCTACAGTTTTTGTATCACATATGTTATTCCACGCCAAGACTATAGCCAAAGCTAGTGACAGAAAGACCGTTAATGCTCAGGATATAATAAGTGGGTTGGAAAAGGCAGGGTATTCAAGTTTCGTACCGGAAGTTAAACAGAAATTGGCATTGTTCGAAGCTGAAGTTGAAGAAAGAAAAAAGAGAAAGGATACTGAAAAGGGTGATGAAGAGGTTACAAAGAGATTGAAAGGTGATGGTCAGAATACTACTATTGAAGAATCAGACGAAGAAGATGAAACTGAACAAATTGAAGATCAACCAGACCAAGAAGAACCAGAAGAACCGGAAGATCAAGATGAAGAACCAGAACTAGAACAACCTTCAACAAACCCAATATCACTTTCAACTAGAGAAGAGCATGAATTGGAAGGATCAACTATAGAAGAAATCGAACCAACTGAAGAAAACCAATCAGATGATGATTAAATATATTTCCCTAATTACTTATGCAATGATTAAATAAAGGGAATCCACAAGTGGACCCTAAAATGAAATAAATAATAACAACAATACCAACCCCTAACATAATATAAAATTTTGCAGTACTCAACCACATATTTCTCCTAATTAATTGAGCTCTCTTTTGAAATACCAGTGATGAAGTAGTTAACCTATCGGTTTGATCTACTAAGAGATTTATCTTATCACCTCGTGACATTAGTTTACTGATATTATCAAGCATCAAATGTCTTACTTCTTCAACTTCTTCATTGGCCAAAACCAAGTTTCGTGGATTTATAGCATCTTCTTCAGTTGATCCGTAATTATAAATTTTTTGGTTGGACGAATAGTTCATTTCTTCGAATTTAATGATTTGGTTCATATAAAATTTGAATTCGCCAAGTTTGGTTTTGTCATTATCATCTGTGTCATTTTTGAATTCGATGTACTTGTCAGTGATTTTCTTCAATATCGATAACACTAACGCTTTGTTGATATTAGCATGAGCAATACTTATAACTGTAACTAAATCACTACTACCGTCATTATTATTGAGGACCTTTTTAATGAAGAATAATGCAATACCAAAACTAGTTCCAACGTCGGTGATAGGGATAGAGCCAATCAATGTTTTGGATGAATTGATTAACCCTAATTCTTGGGCCACAATTTCTGAGCAATTCACATCATTTATAGCATGAGTTAATTGAAAGTTTTCACAAGAGTAAAGGGTGGTAGAATTCTTAGTTAATGTTGTATGAATCACTATATGTTAGTACGATGGTTCCATATTAGTGTATACCCAAGTTACATACATTGTTTTTCAAAATCCACCTTATTCATAGTGGCTAGATCTCAAACTAATGATGATAATATATGCAGGCCCGCATCTCAAAAAAAATATTAAGAGATGGGGAAGTATAGGAAAAGGTTTAATGAAAAAGCCAAGTCCGGGATGTTAGCCAAACAGGCGGCATTAAAGAAGGCTAGGAATAAGGCCTATTTTCGTCAGATGAATGAAACTGAAGAACCACTGGAGCCTGAAATCCAACAAGATCCGAATGCTGAAATCTTACCAACTGTGAGTGCAGCTGAGAAACAAGACAAGAAAAGAAAACTTCAGCAACAATTATTCGGTAACCAAGAAGAGTCCAAAGTCTCTCGTGCCAAGAGGAAGAGAATGGATAAGTACATAGAGCATCAATTGAAAAGAGAAGAGAAAAAAGCATTACTTGAAAAGTTATCCAAGACTAAAGTCGATACTGACAAATTCACATCTTCCAAGACCTTGGGTAAAGGTAAATTGACCAAAAAAGAAGAAATGATCGAAGCCTTAGAATTGGAGAAACAAGGCCGTGCTGATGACAAAACCAAGGAGATTTTATATGAGACCCGTGAAGTTAAAGATTGGGATGAGTTTCATCAAAGTGATGAGAACCCTCAGGAATTCTCCGATGGATTTGATCAAGACAGTGATGGTGATAGTGAATCTGATTTTGATGATCAACCAGCACAACCACAAAGTACGTTTGTGGATAATAGACCTGCCAAATTTGGAGGATCCGGAATGGGATTTGGGTTTGCGAATATTAAAACTGTTGAGAGGAAGGCTCCTAGAAAGAAGTATAGTTGGAGAGCACAGTTGGATGAGGAGGAGAAGAGGAGGGGAAAAGAGGAAGATGAAGCTGATTTTGATAGCACTGAAGGAAGCGAGGAAGAAGAAGATGAAGAGGATGAGGATGAGGATGAGGATGAGGATGAGGATGAAGAAAATGAAGAAAATGAAGAAAATGAAGAAAATGAAAATGAAAATGAAGTAGAGGATGCTGAAATATCCCAAGAAGAAGGGGAAGGTTCAGAAGAGGTTGAAGAAGACAGTTCAGGAGACGAGGAATCCGAAGAAGAGTCAGAAGAAGAATCAGATGACGAGACTCCAAGACTCTTAAGCAGTAAACCAAAACATTCAAGTACAGCAGAAGCATTCAAAGAATGGGCTGAAAATCAAGTCAAAGAAATTGAAGGAAGAACCAATACAGCTTTGCCTGAACTTTCAGCTGAAGTTAAAGCCAAATATTCTAAACGTCAAGACAGACCTGAAGATATGGAAGAAGTCGAAGAAGAAATTGAAATCCACCGTAATACATTTTATGTTTCAGTTGAAAGAAGTGAGGAAGTCCAAGCTTCCAGAAGTGAATTGCCTGTATTTAACGAAGAACAAGCAATTATGGAAGCCATTTATCGTCATGATTGTGTAGTGATATGTGGGGAAACTGGGTCAGGTAAAACCACTCAAGTTCCACAGTTTCTTTATGAAGCAGGGTTTGGAAATTTGGATTCACAAGACACTCCGGGGATGATTGGTGTGACCCAACCTAGAAGAGTTGCAGCCGTTTCTATGGCCAATAGAGTTAAAAACGAATTGGGTAACCATGGGTACCGTGTAGGGTATCAGATTCGATTTGACTCCAATATTAAAGGAGAAGGTACTAGAGATGGTACGGCCTTAAAATTTATGACAGATGGGGTTCTTTTACGTGAAATGATGACAGATTTCTTATTAACCAAATACTCATCAATTATTATAGATGAAGCTCATGAAAGGAATATCAACACCGATATTTTGATTGGAATGCTCAGTAGAGTATTAAGATTAAGGAGGAAGAAACATGAACAGGATCCAAACACTTATAAGCCATTGAAATTGATTATTATGTCTGCTACATTAAGAGTATCTGATTTCTCTGAAAATACTGTATTATTCAAACAACCACCTCCTATAATAAAGATAGAGGCAAGACAATACCCTGTAAGTGTTCATTTCAGTCGTCATACTAATTATGATTATCAAGAAGAAGCTTTCAAGAAAGCTTGTAAGATTCATCAAAGGTTACCACCTGGTGGAATTCTTATTTTCATGACAGGTCAGAATGAAATTAGTGACATGGTTAAAAAATTAAGGAATGAATTCCCATTCCCTAAGAAAGGCCAAAGTTACGATTCGGATATAAAATCTTTTATTAATCCTGAGAATGCTGATTTTGAAGATGAAGAAGTTGACTTAGGTGCACAAAAAGCCCTTGCTGGGGAAGAACAAGTTGACGATTATTCTGAAGGTGAAGAGGAAGAAGGATTTGAAGAGACTCTTGAACAGCATCAAACTCCAAATGACCCATTATATGTCTTACCTTTGTATTCTTTATTGCCTACAGAACAACAAATGAAAGTATTCGAAGATCCCCCACCTGGTAGTAGGGTTTGTATTGTAGCTACAAATGTAGCAGAAACCTCATTAACCATTCCTGGAATCAGGTACGTTGTAGACTGTGGTAGATCTAAAGAAAGAAAATATGATAAAGAAACAGGAGCCCAATCATTTGAAGTTGATTGGGTCTCTAAAGCATCAGCTGATCAAAGATCCGGTAGAGCTGGTAGAACAGGACCTGGTCATTGTTATAGATTATTCTCTTCTGCAATTTATGAGGATTATTTCCAACAATTTAGTGATCCAGAAATCTTAAGGACTCCAGTAGAAAGTACAGTTCTTTCTATGAAAGGGATGGGAATTGAACAAGTGGTTAATTTCCCATTTCCAACACCGCCAGAAAGGTCTAGTCTTGCCCAAGCTGAAAAAATATTGGAATACTTAGGAGCTTTAACTTATAGTCAAAGTATTACAGCTCTTGGTAAAGCTATGTCCCATTTCCCGTTATCACCAAGGTTTGCAAAGATTTTGATTGTAGGTAATCAGAATGAATGTTTACCTTATGTTATTGCTTTAGTATCGGCATTAACTGTAGGGGATCCTTTTATTGGAGAACAAGAAATCATTCAAGGTTTCAGTGAAGAACACGACCAAGATGAAAAGAAAAAACAATTAATGACTAAATTCAAAAAGTCTCGTGCTGGGTTTAGTAAATTGGGCCACAGTGATGCGTTCATATTATTATCAGCAGTGTGTGCCTTTGATCATGTTCCTGCTAATAAAAAGGATGATTTCCTCAAGAGCAATTTCTTAAGACCAAGAGTTATGAAGGAAATCACTCAATTAAGAATGCAAATTAATTATATCGCCAAACTTAATTCAAAACTGGAATCTATTGCTGCAGCTTTACAAAATACTGAATTGAAACTAGGTGTACCAACCTCGAAACAAATACAAAGTTTAAAACAAATCATTGCCTCTGGGTTCATTGATAATGTGGCTATTAAGGCAAGTATGGTGACTGAAGTCGACGTACCAAAGAATTCTTCAATTATTAATATTCCTTACACTACACTTGTTGGTATGGATGATTTCGTATATATTCACCCAAATTCAGCTTTAAGTAGCCTGGGTCAGTGTCCTGACTTATTAGTTTATCAATTGCTTAATAAAGGATCAAATAAGACTAGAATGAAAGCTTTGGTGGATATCACCCCAAGACAATTGGGATACATTGCTAAGGGAACGCCGTTATTGACATATTCCAAACCTTTAGGGAATAAGTATGCACCAAAGAATATCAGTACAACTAGGAGGGAATGTTATGTAATTCCAAGGTTTGGAGCCGCTGTTGGTTCTGGGGGAGTTGGATGGGATTTACCTGTACTAAAGGTGATTCAGAATAAGGTTGATGGGAAGTGGGTCATTGAGTAATCTGAGTGATCCCGACATAGCCAGGTCTAAGTGCAAGCACTATAACCCTTTTATAGACATTTCGGTAGTAAAGCATACTACCACAATATACAATTATAGATACAAATACGCGTTTGTACCATCTTATCTCACAAATTCTCACTCGATTTACTACTGAAGCTTCGCTCAGATTCAGTGTTTACGCATCGCAATGAAGAAGAAAGTACGGATTGATGAAAACATCGTTGAAATCAAATCCAAACCCCTTCAACCAACCTACGACACCCTAATACCTTCAGACACAGTGGATGAAGTATTCCAGCGAATTTTTGTGGTGTCTTTATTCGTCTTACTTCAAGCATGGAAGATTTACGATTTAATACTATTGGCAGATTCCGTTGATAAATTCACATTTATAATGAAATATGCTTTGATTGATGGATTATTCTTATGGTTTCTTCCCATTTTAAACATCCCATATTTAGTATTTGGTCCTTTGGTGACTTTACTAATGACAATTGCCTTCAATATTATGAATATCGTATTAGTAAATAAAGTCAATTTAATGTTAATATTTACCATACCAATCTTCCAATTACCTAAGAAAGAATTGACTTTAGGTGAAGTTAGCACGTCTGCCATTGATATTGATTCTCATTTCAAGGGGAAGTATACAATTCATTATTTACCAGATTCATTAGCTAAATTCAATGTATTTAGTTTATCAGGATGTCAAGCTGAATCTATTCCTTTCCAAATCCCTATAGAGTTTAATACAACTACTGATGTGGCGTTTTTAGAAATCCAATACACTTCACCTCGGAATAAAGTATCGTACCATCAATATTCCCAATCAGATATAAATAAACTTATGAGAAGAGATCATTCTCATTTAAGATCTAATTCAAAGTTTGTTAAAGATGACGATAGAGTGTTCTATTTAGAAGTGCCTGCAAATGAACCAGGTGAGTATAAAATTAGTAAAATCAAAGATGGACTGGGTTCAAGTATAAGGTACGTTCAAAATAGTTTTTCATTTGCTCTGTGTCCTAGTGCACAATTCACCTTACCAAAAATGGCTACTAGCAAAATCTGTGTAGGGAAAAAACCTGATGATACAGCCATGAAATTACCTTTATTAACCCTTAAAGGAGCTGCACCATTAAAATCAAAGATTTTAGCTACTTTTAATGGTAAGAAAGTCAAGGTTATTGAAACTGATATCCTGGCCTCAGATATTCTACCTTATAATGTCACTAGTTCATATTCCCATGAGCTAACTAGGAACTTATTGGAGCAAGAAATTTTGAAAGACCCCTCGATTTTACAAGTATCTGAATCAGGAATCTTACAATTTCAACTTTTGGAAGTTTCTGACGCTCTAGGAAACACCAAGAAATACAATCCTCAAGCTGATGCTTCTGATGTTAGATATAACCTCGAACTTTTAACTAAACCATCAATTAGATTAATAGAAATGGAGAAGGGAGATCCTTTATTGGTTAATGGTACAAAAGGGTTAAGCTTTGCAGCTCTGAAAAATATTGGTGAACAACTCCCATTGTCAGTTAGATTCAGTTATGAAGATCCTAAGGATCCCTTAAGATCATATAACTTCACTCATGAGTTTAAAGGATTTGAGGATTTAAGAAAAGGTATACAAATTTCTAGTCCTGGTAAATATAAACTTTTATCAGCATTGGGAAGTTATTGTGCTTTTGAAGTTCAAGATTCTACTATTAACATTGATCTCATTGAACCTCCAAAATTAGAAATTAAAGCCAACCCAGTGATTGATAAATGTGTTGGTATGACAGGTTATAAATTTGATTTTGATGTTCAAGGTCAACCTCCTTTTGCAGTTGAGTATACTGTATACCAAAACAACAGTAATCACCTTAGACCACTTCCAGGTCCACAAGGAAGAACTGATAGGGTACTCAAAAGTGACACTCCACAATTTAACTTTGATTATAAACCACCTGGTGAAGGGAGTTATGTGGTAAAATTCAAAACCTTACGTGATTACTATTACCGTCAAAATCCTATACGTTTAGATGAGACTAAACACACATACCTGACATATTTTAAACAAAGATCAAGAGTTTCATTCTTTGATCAACGTGGACCATTACAAAAAATATTCCGTACCTGTCAAGGCCAAAGTACTAATATTCCTATTCATTTCAATGGTAATTTTCCATTCAAATTCGATTATTCTATACTTGATAAAGTCGGTAATTCTGTGGTCAGTAAGACTGGAGTTGAAGCCACAAACAAACTTTTTGAATTGAACACCAGTGAGATTACAAAAGGTGGTCAATATAAAGTGGTGATTTCGAATATAATGGATGGAATTTCATGTTCAGCTGATTATAACGAAGCAGAAAATATTCAAGTTATTACTAGATCAGATATTCCATCAATTGAATTTGATATTAAATCATCCTCAGCTGCTTACAAGATTTTAGAAGGCGATAGTATTGATGTACCATTGACTATGAAATCATCAGTTAAAGGAAGTGGTAATGATAAAGTTCAATATGAATTTACTGATTTGAAAGGTGTTAAATCAGTGATAACCGTAGCTTATCAAGGATCATTGAAACTAAAAGCCCCTGGTTCTTATAAGTTAAAATCATACACTAATGGGGGGTGTGAAGGAAAGATTTCAAGTGAAAAAACCATTGAAGTGTCTTACTATGAAAGACCACAAATATCAGTTGAAGCATCACCAAATCAAATTGAACAGTCTCTGAAGAATAACCTTGTACTTACTTCAGGGTGTCAGAATTGTCACAAGACCGTTAAAGTCAATTTACAAGGTCAACCTCCATTTGTATTAGATTACCAAATCAAATTCCCAAGTGGTAGAACTGAAAGTAGAACTATGACAACTGAAAAGAATTCACTTAGTATTGATCTTCCTACAGGACAAAGTGGACTCTATCAACATAAATTTAAGGGTGTTTATGATGGATTGTATACCAAGTCAAGAGATTATAAAGGTCCTATGATCAGTGTATCATATAACATCCATGAGAAACCAACAATTGAATTCATTGAATCTTCAATCGTACAATTATGTGAAGCTATGTTGGGTAAAGAAGTTCCTGAATTGAGTAAAGTTCCAATCAAATTATTTGGTAATGGACCATTCAGTTTGAATGCAACTTTAACTGGTGAAAAACTCAGTAAATCATTTAGTATTACTGATATAACTAGTGATGTAATCAACTTGAATGATGAAATTTCTAAACACTTATCGACCCTTAAACAAGGAGAGTATACTATATCGATTGAAAGTGTTAAAGATGCTAATCAATGTATCAACAAAGAAATCAAACAAACTCAATTAGTTATATCAATTACCCCAGCTCCTGATATTAATCCATTAATACCTAAAAAAGTCGACTTCTGTGTTGGAGAGCATGTTGGATATAATCTTAGTGGAGCCCCACCATTTACATTATTTTACAATTTCAATAATAAAACCTATGAATCTAAAACCGATGCTATGTTTACTAGATTTGCATCTAAACCTGGAACCATACAAGTATCAGGGATCGAAGATTCTTCTTCAGGTAAATGTCTGATTAATGTAACACCAGGCACCAAGAAAGCTCAAAGTTTAGAGATAAATATTCATGATTTACCATCGGTTGAAATTAATCAAGGTGATTCAGTTATTCAAGATATTCATGAAGGTGATTTAACTGAAATGAAATTTAAATTTACTGGAACTCCCCCATTTACTGTTACTTATATTAGAACTTTGGATCCAAGTAGTAATGCTAAAAGAACTAAGAATTCTAAAGTTCATAAAACTGCCAAAAAGATTACTGAGACTAATACTATTGAAGATATTTGGGAGTATGAATATGTTGTAAATGTTGGATTAGAGGGTACTTATGAAGCTATAGAAATTAAGGATGCATTCTGTGTAGCTAAAAAGGATTTAGAAAATTGAATCTGAACTTGGGCGGATAGCTGATCCCCTTCAGCTAGACGTTATGGATTAAATAATTAATGTATATTATGTGTGAGTGTTTTCTTATCTATTTGTGTACATTGTCTGTGGTCAACTCTTCTTATCTGATGCTATTAACTTCTCTATAACCCTAGAAGCCGATGATAAAGATGTCTTTTCCGAGGATTCCTTCATTATACTACGTAAATCTTCAATCTGAATTGGACTTACATATTTATCCACATACCCTTCCTGTATAGATTGAGCCAAAAATATATCCAAATTTGTCACTTGATTCTGTTTATCGTGTGTCGTTAGCTCTAAATCAACTTTATTGTACGTAGTGATAATTGTAGGGTGATGTTTAGCCTTATGAGCTCGAAGTGCCACATCAGTTAAGAATTCCCATGTTGATGGATAATTTTTGAATTTATATGAAATCTGTAATTTTGATTGTGAGTCCAGTTGTTGTCTGTATTCCCATTTTATAGGTGATTTTCTATTAATTTCAACTAATTTCTGACTGATTTCCTCAGCGGTTAGTACCGTGGCTCCATATATCTTTCGAAGACTAGCCATGATGTAAAAATTAAAATTCGCGTTACAGTGGTAGATGGTGTCTGGGGTATATATACTTCATTCAGCTGATCTAGAACTAATATACCTGCATAGTGAACTATTACTACATAGAATTTATCATGATGATCTACCATCGCCTCAACAAGTGATCAATGATTTCGATGAGGACTACAAACGTCAATTACCTGAGAATAGAATACCATTTGTAAATATCAATGGATTAAATTATATTTATATCAAACAAGAGAATGATTTGATATTTCTAGTGGTTACCAGGAAGAACGTTGATTCAACCCTGGTGATTTTCTTCTTGGACAATTTCCAAAGATTATTAAGACATTATCTCCAGCCTAAAGACTACACGATCTCATTTGATCGTGATCTAATGATTGACAATATTTATTTCATTTATGAATTATTAGACGAGTGTATGGATATAGGAATCATCCAGATGACTGATTATAATATTCTTAAAGAGTATATCAAGATTATGCCAAATAGACCGAAATTACTGTACGATACAAAATATGATAGTGATAGTGAAGATGAACATACACCTAAACATGAGAAACATAAACGAAAGAATTCTAAAGCTGATGTTTTGAATGTCAAATCCACTCATAATCAAGCGATTAAGGCCGATGCTATTGAGTTGGATCAATCTCACGTAAATAGTTCAATATTGAGAGCATCAAGTCTGGCAATTAATTGGAGACCTAAAGGGATCTTTTATGCTAAAAACGAAATTTATGTGGATATCATTGAGAACTGTGATTTCTATTACGATTTATCCAATGATGTAATACTAAGAAATGAAGTGTTTGGTAAATGTAATGTGCGATGTTATTTATCGGGGATGCCTTCTTGTACTATAGGATTCAATGAGAATAAGATCCTGAAAATCGAGTGTGATGATGTTGTCGAAGACCATAGAGATGGTAATCAGTTAAATGGTTTACTGGATGATGAGAATGAGCTTGAAGAATCTGAACTTCATCAACTGGAATCACAAACTGTCCAAGAGCTGGAACCTATACAAACTATTCAGCAGTCTGGAAACATCGAAAACGGCATGGAAAAATCAAAAAAGCATATTCCATTTACTAACATTCAATTCCATCAATGTGTGCAACTCGACTCAATTTATAAGCATAATTTGATGAAATTTATTCCTCCAGATGATTCATTCGTATTAATGAGTTACCATGTGGAGCAACAACGTCAAAGAAAAAAACTCCCATTGTTCATGGTAAAACCTACGTATCGTATAAATCAAGATGCAGGAAAATTGCAAATACTTATAATATTATCGACTCAGTTTAAGAAGAGATTACATTGTAAAAATCTATTAATAAAAATTCCTATTAACCCATTACTTTTCAATGTAGTGATAGATGAAAGTAATGATCTTAAGTATAAGAGTGAAATGGGAGATGTTAATTTCAAAATCGATAGTTCGGAATTAGTTTGGAGCATCGATAATGTCACAGGCAATAATCCATCAATAAAAATGATGGCGGAATTAACTATACACAATACTAGTCCAATTAACAATGATGATATAATATCCACCATTCAAAACAAAGTCGACTACAATATGGACAACGAAGACGACGACGATAATGAAGAAGCAAAACGAGAGTTAGATCGATATTATGGTGTGAATGGGGCTAAACCTAGTCTGATTATAGAAATTCAGAGAAACTTACGAAAGATCAAATCTTTTAACCATATCCAATTAAGGTTCAGTATTCCGATGTTGTCATATTCAGGACTTAAATTGAATTATTTAAAAGTGGAGGAAGATGAAATGAAGTATACGTGTTTTCCGTGGGTTAAATATATTTCGGAATCTGACCCAAATTCCGTGTATACATACAGGTTTAAATTAGGGGAAAATTGTTTCGAGATTCAGTAAGACGTGCATATCTGGGGTATGCATTCTTAGAACAATACCCAAGCGCAAAAGTAGTCAAGTTTTAATAACGGAGTCAAAAAAAACTACCCCAACAAATAAAGAAGTCAGTTCTAACCCGACTGAATAATCATCGAATAGCCATTAATACAAATAATAATCTGATATACGTCAACAATCTCTTATTTTTGGCAGGTTTAACCCGCACTATGAAGCGCATTTGACATTCGGGAAATCATTTCCTAAAACAGATACAAAGCCCCTATAGTGCGGATGTTTTATATCTTATCAGGCAAAAGACAAAATTACATCCTCAAGTCATCACCAACAGTGAATGGTCATAAGATCAATCATATATGTCAACTACAACAGAGAAAGCAGTCTCTAGTGACAAACCCAAATTAACAAAATCAAGAAATGGGTGTTTAACTTGTAAAAAAAAGAGATTAAAATGTGATGAAACTAAACCGTTTTGTAACAATTGTACCAAGAAGAATTTGGATTGTGGAGGTTATGCCACCAAATTCAAATGGAGAAGTTTTAATGATGATTCTGATAAGTCAGAAGTTATGAAGTATAGTATGCCGAATTCCAGTAATTCAACCCTGAAAAGTATTGATGATAGGCCTTCAGGCACAAATCCTAAGCAAACCCCTGCTAATTTGAGGAAACATTTAGAATTAGCTTCCTTGTCAGTAACAGGGAAATCGATTAAAGATATCAAACGAGAAACTCATTTAATTGAAGAAGGAATCAACCCTGCGACGTATTTAAAACGATTAAATTCTGAAGCTTCAGGTCCAAATAATAAGGATTTGTCTCTGAAAAATAGTAAACGTTTAAAGCGTAGTCAAAGTGTTTCAAATGCACCAGATCCAAATCCTCCATCAAGGATTAATATGACGAGATCTCATAGTACTAATGCTGCCCCTCAAGGTTTAATGGATTTAAGAACAGAAACACGTGATAATACTTCCCCAGGTTTGAATTCTTCAGCAGAGGCCGCCGTTGATGAAATCAATACTAGAACTCCTGATTTTCCTCATGACTTTTTGAATAGACACCCAGCTCCCGGATCAAATTCGCCTCCATCAATGACTGATTTCTTGCTGGCAAGATCACCACCAGAGATGATAAGTCAAAATCCGAAACAAGCTAATACTAATAATCATCTTGTTTTGAGTGGGTATCCTGGGGTTAATAACTTACATATTAGTCCATCATTATCGGCGTTAATTAATTCGGCATTTCCTGCTGATGAAGATTTCAAACAAAATCTTTTCGATGAAGCTATCAAGTTGGATCTTCCATTAAGTCCTTTGAATTTACAGAACGGTGGACCTTTAGGAGACATGGAGCTTTCTCAAGGTGTCAATCCTATTGACATTCATAGTGATGAATCTAATTCTCCTCAGGAAAAAGATAAGAACCCACTCAATAATCCTACTGGTACTACACCATTACCAATGATTAAACACACCCCACTTGATAACGATGCATCCCAATATTCTTTATCACTTAGCAGTGAACAACAGCAAATTCTTGGTTTATTTTCACGTTACACTGCCTCGATTTTATCCATTAAAAATGGACCTGGTGAAAACCCTTGGCAGTCTATAATTCTTCCATTAGCAGGGACTTATCCATGTCTTTTCAACTCCATTGCATCAATGACTTTGTTCCATTTAGCAGGTAATAATGCCATGCCTAATAAGGAAAGTTTGAGGGCAAAAGGGTATATGTATATGAAAAGATGTATACTTGAACTTGCCAGTGGATTATCGGTAAGTTCTGAACAACAAATCCCATCAGATATTGCTATAACTATTTGTTTAAACTTATCAATGAGTGAAACTTGGGATAAGCATACTTCTAGTGGTATTGCCCATTTGAAAGGTGCCAAGACTATGATCAATAATGTTTTGACTTTATTAAAGAGTCGTCAACAGGAGATGAGGAAATATAAGCGTGACATAAATGATGTAGGAGAATTTAGAAGAATATTAAATTCTACAAAAGATGATCTACGCAAGAAATTGGTCATGGTAGAAGATTCCGAATGGGATGATATTTTATTATGTGATGAGGGTCAAGATAATCATGATGCTGCAATTCTATACAAGATTCCTAAGTCCACTCAATTTCTTTTCAATACTTGGATTTATTTCGAAGTGTTGGCACAAATGACAACCGAATCTGATGAAAAGGGTATTGATTTAGTTGCATCTATAACTACGATCATTCTTGATCAAAAGAATGCAGGGTCTAAAAATGGTTCTACACCTGGATCTAACCTCACACCTGGAGGATCCAAATATACTGGATCCAAGCCACATAAAGAATTAGATAGATCTCCAGGGTTAAGATCAGAATCTTCTGATGGTAATAGTGTAGATAATTTAGGTATGACAAGAGGGTACCCTAACCTTTTCGAAAATTTTGAAATACTTTCAACTCATGCTGAACATGTTGATCCTTTATTAGGGTGTGCTCAAACTTTGTTCCTGATAATGGGAAGAGCAGCAGCTTTAATTTGTAAAATAAGAAGAAATAAGAAAAAAGATCAAAAGGGGTCCACTAGAAATACTTTATCGACTATAACTGCTGCTACACAATTACGGCAACAGTTGTTATCTTGGAAACCCACCATATCTGCCTCAATGATAGAACAAGCTAATACAATACCTGATGATTCTGTGACACCAGATTTATCATCTTGTATTGCTACAGCTGAGGCTTATAGATTTTCGACTTTATTATATTTACATCAAGCTGTACCAGAAATTCCATCATTGTCATCTCATCAATTAGCAGAGAAGATTTTCATTTTATTGGCGTCAATTCCTTCCACGTCTCCAACATACACGCAACACATCTTCCCATTATTAGTCAGTTCATGTGAAGCTGAAAATTTTGAAGAAAGGGATTGGTGTGAAACAAGATGGAGAGTTCTTTCTAATAAATTATGGATCGGAAACGTTGACCGTGCTATGGAAGTAGTGAGAGAAGTGTGGAAGCGTAAAGACGAATACCTTAGGAAAAAGAAAATCAATTCATTGAGTCATAATGATGTATTCATCCCTCAGGGTAATGACCGTGATAAGTTCAATGATATTTCGGCTCAATTAAGTGGATTGATGGCAGCTGTTAATAGTGAGCAAGGTTCTGTTGATGATATAACAGGTGGAATTTATAGTAAATTACACTGGAGCAGTGTAATGAAAGAATGGGGATGGGAAGTACTTTTGGGATAATTCTTATATTTCTCTTTACCCAAAAGTTAGATTAGTTAGATTAAATGTATATTAGAAATTGTAGACAACCTTTAAATCTATTGTTGGGGATTCTAACAAAAATTGCAGATAAGAATCGCGTCGCAGAAATAGATAAGACCATGATGAACTATAGCAAAAAATTAGCACAGGTATCCTTAAGGCAGCCTAAAAGAGCCAATTCCACCTATAGCTCCAAACTCTTATCAGACCCATTCAAGATTGATAACACAAGAAGAATGAGAGATACGAAATCAAGATTTCCTAAACCAAATTTCATCTCATTTGATGCATTTGGTACTATATATATTCCTAAACAGCCAGTTCATGAACAATATCAGGAAATAGCCAAAGGTTTTGGCATCAATAAGTCACCTGAAGAGATTAAGCAAAAATTTCCCGAACCTCGTAAGCAATTGTTAGAAGATTATCCTAATTATGGAAAGTATTCAATGGCATCAGTGGACGAATGGTGGCTGGAATTGATCGTGAAGTTATTTGATATAGAACATTATTCTACCAATAAAACGTCTGCACAATTATGTAACAGGTTGATCGAACAGTTTTCATCGTCGGAAGGTTATAAATTATTCGATGATGTAATTCCTACCTTAACCCAATTAAAACAACATGGCATCCCAATAATTATCAGTAGTAACTCTGATTCAAGGATATATGGAGTATTAGAGAGTTTTGGTTTATACGATTTCGTTAATAAAGAAGACATTTATCTCTCCTATGAGTTAGATACTGAAAAACCAGCCAAATCATTCTTCGATAGTGTGATTCAAACCCATTCAAAACGAAAAGATAAAACTGACTATTTATCAGGAGTCTGGCATGTAGGAGATGGGCACGACAAAGATTATTTAGGAGCAGTAAGAGCAGGTTGGAATGGGATTTTCTTGGATAGAGGAGCCAATAGTAAATATTTGAAATATTCAATCCCTGATCCCGAGGCTAGTTCGCCATCATGTGCTATGGAACCAGATAAGAAACCAATCTCGGATTTACCAATGCAATTAATTGCTGATAATAGGGTTGTTCTCAGCGATTTAAGACAACTATTACCTCTTTTCAATTGTTAGACCGCTATTTATTATTAGATTTGTTTAGTTAATACAACACAGTCGGATTGTTTTAGAAATACGTACACTAAGGTTGAATCCCTGAATGAGTTAAGTAGACCACTCAAGGGTATAATAAATGTGTAATTGTGTAAAAATATAATTTGTGGCGAAAATTTAAAAGAATATTATCAGAGTTTCTGAAAATTGCAAATTTTGGAATTTCATTGCTTGCTCTAACTCACACATACAATGCTACCGTTACTTCCTTGGGGACAATCAGACGATCCAACACCTACCTTTCGTAATAGACTTCGATCGTGAGGGATTACTAAGTTAATTCATGCACAATATAATAGAGTAAACTACCTTCAATGAGAGGAAGAAAAAACGCGCATTCGAGTTCAACGGATAAAACTTTTATCAACTATGATACAAACAAAGAGTACGTACTTACATTTACCTAATAGTTAAGATCCTTACTAACATATAGGCACAATCACAGAATTGATTGATGACATTTTTTTGGTGCTTCAAGACGCTGATACTAAATCATCCGTGTTTGAAGTACCCATACCTGAAAAATTCAAAGAACAAGATTCGATAAAATTACTAGACTCATTTTATGAATATATTAAAGCTCATCCAAATAGTTTAACCACTACGATTAATGACAAGTTCAAGGCTGGTAACTATACCACATTCTACCAAATTTTCCAAGACATTAAAATTGCCAGTTCTCTTAAAATTAGAGATTTGAAAATTGGTAGTGAAGACTATATCAATATTGATTTCTTCTATAGATTTGCTAGTGAACTTTTAATTAGAGAAAGTAGTTTAGCCAAATTATCATTCGCCAAACTTAGCAAATCCCATCAAGCTTCTGATTTAGAACAACAAGTTACTAATGATTTTGAAAAAATTTCAACTAGTTATTCAACTGCTAATGGTGAAGTTGTTACTGATAGTACTGAAATTCCTAATCCTAATGTTTCAGCATTCCAAAACTCTTATCAATATGGATTAAACACTAATATGAATCAACAACCTGCCACCATTAAAATCCCATTATTTACATCATTAGTTGGAAAATCTGAATTGGATCCTCGTTTAACTTTAGTACCAAATGATTATGGATTAGCTAAAGTTGTTCCGCTTTTGAAAAATTCTGGTTCAAGTGGATCTACATTTGAAAGCACCAATCATCCTTCATCAAAAATCCCATTACCTAATCCTAAACCAATTTTAGAAGGATTCCATGTTTTAAATTGGTTTCCAGTTGGTGCACCTGAATGGTTATCTTATAAGGGTAAAATATTACAACCAGGTATTGACTCAAGCTTGATGAAGAGTCAAATTCCGGAAGAGTTTAGTTTCTTGAAATTAGAAAATGAATCAATTAAATCATTTGGTCCAACCACAGATTCCAGAGGTTTTGGTATACCAAGTGCTTTAAAAGCCAGTGTATGGTTAAGTAGAGTTGGGTTAAATAAAATTGATGAATTAAGATCACAATATTTCGAAAAATTAGGCATAGAGACCACCAAACCAGCTGAAACAAATACAATCAATGGTAAAACCAATGGTGATAGTAACACAATCAAAACCAATCATGATGAATTAACTGATTATGATCAAACTCAACCAATTAAAATTGAAGAATTACTTCAATGGGATCCTACCGATATTAGTACCTTGGAATCAATTAAAGATGATCAAAACGAAATTTCTTCATCAACCAAAAATTTCCAAAATTTAATAAGTAAAGAGATTTTGAAATTGAATAAATTACGCCAACAAAGATTTGAAAAATCTGATTCAAATAATATCTTGCCAGTAACATCTGAAGAAATTGTTTTATATAAAAAAATTACTAAGTTAATAACTTTATCAATAAATCTTTATAAAGTTAATCCTAATGAAATCCCAATCGAATTTAGTAAAAAAATTCCAGTATTAATGACAGAATATTCCGGTACTTTACCTGGAATTGCTTCAAATAAGGCAAAGAATATGAGATTACCAAGTTTGAGAGGTTCTTATAAAAAGAAGCGTTAATCAACAAAAATTGTATAGTATGTAAACTAGAATTTATATATCGTTTATATTCATATCTATATATCAGCTCCATTAGCAAATGCAATAAGTAAGTAAATGTTGAGTCCACTAATAATTATCCAAGTAAGAATACTTGCAACAGTTAAGAATGTCCCGTTTTCAAAAGTATACTTTTTAATAGTAACAGGGCGATTTGAATCTTCTGTTAACAAAGCAGTGGTTTCATTAATGGTTTCCGAGGTATCATAAACTGTGAGGTATTTCTTATGACAAGTAAACCAAATTAAAGGAGCACTTACAATTGGTAAAATAAAACTAAGAACAACTTGAGAAGAATTCATGATCTTAGAAACTCCTTCACGACCTAAAGTGGTAATGAAGATTAGTACTGGGATGATAGCAAGGACTCTGGTAACTATACGTCTAATCCAAGGTTGGATGGTCCAATTGATAAACCCTTCAGAAATTATTTGACCTGCCATTGTACAAACTATTCCAGCACTTTGACCTGAAAATAACATTGATAATGCAAATATTAAACCTGCTGCAGGTGTTATATAATAAGACAACATTTTATAAATTGAAAGTAAATCTGCATCATCTGCATCTGGTTTACCAAATAATGAATCACCTGCTACAATTAAAATAGCTGAATTTACAAATACTGCAATTATGAAAAGTGATAATACCAATTCTATGTATGAGTAATTTAAACAATATTTGATAGCATCATAAGAAGGTCTATATTTTTTAGTTAAATTTGTACCATCAGAAATTGTTCTAAATTTTGAAATAGTGACATGAAATTCTTGATCTATTGAAGAAGTTACTGAATTTGATCTCGATGTTGGTTGAGCATTATTATCTTCATCAAACATAGTGTCAGTAATATAACCATGTTGAATATCATATTCTTTTAATCGTGATTGAACTAAAGCTGAACCTAAATAAAGAGAATGTGGCATAACTGTACTACCGACAATTCCACAACTTAAAAATAAAGCATTTGGTTCAGTAAATGTTTTGTAATCCAATGGTAAAAATCCAGTCATAATTTTACCAAACGAACCAGAAGGAAATTCACATTTAAAAAGTTCAATTATAAAACAAACACATGTAGCCATGACAAGAATTGAAACTAACATTTCAAAAAGTCTTGTTTGTTTCATAGTTCCATCTTTATGATATGCCATTAATACTATAAGAACATCAAGAATTGTTATTAAAACTCCATAGAAAAGTGGGATTCCAAATAAGATTTCTAATGATATAGCAGTACCTACAACTTCAGCTAAATCCGTTGCAATTATAGCTAATTCTGCACAAACATACATGGTTAAATTCAATGATTCAGGTAAATGTAATCTACACATTTCAGCAAGATCCAAACCTGTAATTGTACCTAATTTAACACAAAGACATTGTAAAATTACTGCAAATATATTCGAGATCATTACTATGAATAATAATTTATATTCATACATTGCTCCAGAACTTACAGCCGTTGAATAGTTACCTGGATCCATGTAAGCAACACTGACCATTATACCAGGTCCTATGAAGCTAGCATATTTCCTTACACTGGCAATGAAAGGATTTAAGTTGAGCATATTAGTTTTAATTAAAGTTAGCTGATGCGAACAAATGTGCAACACTGGATATGTAAACCCAGTACACCTACACACTACCACATGAATTGGATAAATTTAAGTTAATAGAGATTTTATATGCTTATGATTTACTTCAATTACGATTCCATCGTATATAGAAATTGGCGTATTTTATTTTATTAAGTAAAGCCACGTCAATCAAATTCTGATATGTTACACTACTCGTTCCTTGCAGGATACTAGAAACATAATCGTTAAATACTGGCTGGGGCATATTGGCCTGGGCATATCATATGACTTGAGTTATTACATCATAAGTATAAGCCTCAGACAACAGCCTCAACCTCATCTCTACAAATCTGGCGTCTCGGTGTCGTCAGGTTCGACTCAGTAGCGGTTGTGATTCTGGGCAACGAGGCATTGTGCGAAAGTAAATAAGGACCTAAATTTAGATCTGATCTGTAAAAATATAAGTAATTCTTAAAAATTAAATCCTTATAATTTGTACATAACAATCATCATGAAGTGTTGGTTGGTTATAAGTTTTTTAGTCTCCTTAGTATTTGGGGTTGACCTCGATCTTAATGATATGGATTCAGTTTGTGCAGCTGCCAAAGTTATAGTCGATGGTGAATGGAATTATTATGAAGGTTTAACTTATGGTGGTACAGTTGGTATGTTCATACCTCCATATTATTGGTGGAACGCCGGTGAAGCATTTGGAGGTATGATTACATATTTCAGATTTTGTGATCCAACTAATTCATCCTTAGAAAAAATTATCATAGATGGTATGTATGCCCAAGCTGGAGCTGATTATAATTATATTCCTTCAAACCAATCTTTAGTTGAAGGTAATGATGATCAAGGGGTTTGGGGGATGACTATCATGGAAGCAGCTGAAAGAAATATCTCACAACCATCAGATGATCATAGTTGGATTTCATTGTCTCAAGCTATTTTTAATACTATGAATGCAAGATGGGATACTGGTACTTGTGGAGGAGGTTTAAGATGGCAAATTTTCACTTGGAATTCAGGTTATGATTATAAAAATGCTATTTCTAATGGTTTACTTTTCCATATGGCAGCAAGATTAGCAAGATATTTAGGTAATGATACTTACGTTGATACTGCCGATAAAGTTTGGGATTGGATGACTGACGTTGGATTTTATACTAATAGTAGTGATAAGATTACGATTTTTGATGGTGCTAAAACTGGTGATAATTGTGCTACTTTTACTAAAACTGAATGGTCTTATACTTATGGAGTATTTATTGCAGGTTGTGCTTACTTATATGATTACACTAACGACGATAAATGGAAAACTAGAGCCGAAGAAATTATTAAAACCGCTGTAGGTTATTTCCAAGTTAATGGTATTATGACAGAAGCTGCTTGTGCTCCTTATAATAGATGTAACAATGATCAAAGAACGTTTAGATGTTTACTTTCAAGATGTCTTGGAGTAACAACAGTTTTAATTCCTGATTCAAAAGATTTATTAGGTGATTATTTACAAGATAGTGCTAATGCAGCAGCTAAATCATGTTCAGGTGGTAGTGATGGGGTTACATGTGGAGAAGATTGGAATAATCCAGTTTGGGATTCTGATACTCTTTATGGATTAGGTGAACAAATGAGTGCATTAGAAGTAATATTAGCTAATATTCAAGATCAAGTTGATCCTCCATTAACTGTTGAAACAGGGGCTAATAATGATACTAATTCAAATGCTGGGTTAGATACTAATGATCAAGCTAACCAAAATGAATTGAAACTTTCCTCAAAAGATAAAGCAGGTGCTGGTGTATTAACTGCTGTTGTTTTAGGTACTATATTGGGTGGTGGTATTTGGATGATTCTTTAAGGATCTTGTATGATTCTAGTGTATAGTAATGAATGCTAACTACTAATTATTGTCTGCTATATTTACGAGTGCGGAGTTGGCTGGTTAAGTACAGAAGTGCGAAGAGCATCTACTAACTATGGTACTCTTTCAATCGATTAATAACTTTGCTAACCCCAAAGGTAGTACAGGGTTACCGGCGGCTAGAAGAAGAAGATTATTCATACCCCCTTCTACCAATTATCCTCTTTTCAGTTATGGAGACGGAGACGATCAACGATCTTTCTTATCACTTATTGAGACTGGGTCGTATGTAACTGACAGAGACGAAGAAATTAGCGATGCCGCCAGTGTTAGTACTTCAAGATCCTTACCATCAACATTAAGCTCCGTCAATACAGATCATGAATCATTAAGGAGTTGGCTATTGGAAGAAAGAGATCGTCAAAGATATTTAGCTACTGACGAAGAAGATAATTTGCTGGATAATCATTCTCATGGTTCAAGGTATTCGTATCATTCCCATATGTCCAAGAAAGATTTAGATTTTGCCACATTATCCACCAACACAGCTATAGAATTCAAAGTTTTGGTCAAATATGCCATCCCACTTATAATAACGTTTGTTTTAGAGCATTTCTTCAGTATAGTGTGCCTTGTGGTAGTGGGCCATTTAGGGAAAAATGAATTAGCAGCAGTATCATTAGGGTCAATGACCACAACTATAACGTTTGCAATTTTTGAAGGTATTGCCACAGCACTTGATACATTATGTCCTCAAGCTTATGGTGCTAAAAATTACGAATTATTAAGTATACATGTTCAAAGATGTTTTGTGTTTTCAATGGTGGTCTATATACCGTGTGCATTATTTTGGTGGTATAGTTCAGTTTACTTGAAGTATATTATACAGACCGAAGAAGTGTTGCATTTAACCGAAGTGTTTTTAAGAGTTTTGGTAATTGGTGGCCCAGGTTATATTTTTTTTGAAAATGCTAAAAGATTCTTACAAGCTCAAGGGATTTTTGAAGCTGGTACGGGTATTCTTTTTTTGAGTGCACCCTTCAATATCTTCTTATCATGGTTTTTGGTTTGGAATGAGAAGTTCGGTATGGGTTTTATAGGTGCTCCAATTGCTACAATAATCAATTTTTATTTAATGGCCGTGTTGTTGGTTCTATATGTGATATTTATCGATGGTCAAAAATGTTGGTTTGGACTTGCTAAATTGACGGATTTGTTTGATGATTGGTCCGAATTATCGAAATTGGCTATCCCTGGTATTGTTATGTTAGAAAGTGAATACTTTGCTTACGAGATCTTGACACTTTTTGCATCTTATTTTGGTACTATTGAATTAGCTGCTCAAAGTGCAGTTAGTTCAATTGCATCTTTAACTTATATGATCCCATTTGCTATAAGTATTGCAGCATCGACTAGAATTGCCAATTTCATTGGAGGTTCTAATATTCAAGGAGCCAAAATTGCTACTAAAGTTGGATTGTATTTCGGACTTGCAACGGCACTTTTCAATTGTATTTTTCTATTTGTGTTCAGATCACAAATCGCCAAATTGTTTTCCAAAGATGAACAAGTCATACAAATGATCGTAGATTTATTCAACCCATACATTGCGGTAATTCAAATCTTTGACGGGTTAGCATGTGTAGCCAGTGGAATTTTAAGAGCTCAGGGGCTTCAGAAAATTGGTGGGTACATCAACTTTTTAGCATATTATGCGTTTGCCATACCTTTGGCATTTTTATTGAATGCTGTATTTGATTTAAAGTTAATTGGGCTTTGGTTAGGTATTGGTAGTGGGATGTTATTGATAGGTGTTAGTGAGATTGGGGTAATTCTTACCAGTAATTGGGATGATATTGTATATAAAGCTAATTTATTGAATGATCCTAATTTTGTTGATTCCGATTAGAGAGAGATTCGGTAAATCCCGACCAGGAAGTGTATATTAATATAAGTGCATAGTAAGTATGGTTTCAGTTGATAGTTATTGTCTCTAATAGGTGATAAAATCGATTCGCAATTCGCATAACCAATGAATCAAAAATGAATCAAACGAAGATAATAACACCATTACGATCGTTAACCCGATTCTTGATAAGGCATCAGTCAACCACCAATCAAATTCATCAGAAATCAATTTCACAATATCTAAAGGATTATCAACAGTGGTTCCCTCAAGATAAATTAGCTAGTTCATTAATTCAATCCTACGAAAGGCTAAGAGTACATCCACAAGAAACCATCAAAGTGGGACTTATATATCATGATGATGTGGTTAAACAAGATAGCAAACTTCTTGAAACTATCTTATCTGATCCTTTAGCCAGTAATAACAAGCAATGGTTTGATGAAGTCATGAATAGAGATAAACAACATAATTTAATATTCGAATACGAACCAACTCCTGATATTATCAATAATAAGTATAGACTCCCATCACCAATACTTAATTCCATGACAAGACCGAAGTATATGAATGCCGATAGTGTAATTACACAAAGTGATATTCAAATATTCGAAATTAACAACATAACATCATTTGATAAATTTAATTTGTGTCATTTCTTCATATATATCAGTAATAGATTAACATCGTTTAGAAAGTTGCCCGAATCTATAAATGATAGGATATTAATGACTGTGATTGATAATAGTGATTTCACTCCAAGTTCAAGTGAGTCTACGCCTGTACCCTTAAAGAAAGATAGTACATCTAAAATTGTTAAAATTAATAGTGACAAAAGTTTCAAAGGAATAATTGATTTCTTAGAAAATGATATCCAAGCCCTGAATAACTATTTGAAGTCACTTGTAGAGAGTAATGTTTTCCAAGTTTTAAAGATCTTAGGGTACAATTTACAAGTTGAAAATCTTATAAGATGGAACTTGACAAAGATCATTGACAATATCAAGCATGAAGAAATCAGATTAACAGAATTGGAGGATTTGTATCAAGATTTGAAAACCAATCAAATCAATCAATTCAGTTCATCAATGCATCAAGAATTACAAACTCAATTCACTCCTAAGTTAACTAATTTCTTTAATAAACAATTGAAATGGTGGAAATTATACATAAAGAATGATAATGTAGGGTATGACTTGAAAGATTTCCTTTCGATGAATTTCATGCCTAGGTCGATTGAAAATTATAATTTGATGAGAGGACAAATTATCAATAAATTACAAAACCATGAATTCGTTAACTATTCAAGTTTAGAACCCCAACAAGTTTCTAATCCTTTACAAGTTTTGAAAAATGATATAATGAATCAAAGAATTCACAACGAAATTCAACCTGTAGTTAGTGCAACGTTATTCTACGGCCTTATATATTATCAATTACCAGTCACTATAATTAGTGTTTTAGCATACCAAATGTTTGATTTTTCATTAAATAGTAGTGTAGCCATATTCAGTCTTGGGATGATTATGGGGTTGAACTTTGTTTCCAAGAAATGGGAAACTTTCACACAGTTATGGTTGAGAGATCTAGTTGAAGAAGTTAGAATTTGCTTGGATAGAGATTGCATTGATAAAGGATTGATCAATGAATTATCAACCAGGTATAATGAAGAAAAAGAGATTATAAAAGTCAAGAAACAAATATTGGATGGTATAACTAACCAAAATTAGACGCATAGAAGCTTTTAGAATAAATATATTAATAAATACTCATCATCATTATCTACTACCATTTACAATCATAACGAAGGTGGAGCAGATGATTCGTTTTGTCTTTTCATCTTTAATTGTTGTTCTAATCTATCGAATTCTTTCAAAGCGATCTCCTGTTCTGGATCTAAAATTTGTTCAATACTATCAACTTCTTCAATATAATGTTTTAACATTGATTCAATTCCATGTTTTAAAGTATCTTCACTTGATGAACAATCTTTACAAGCCCCTTGTAATTTCAAGAACACTTTACCGGTATCTTCATCGAAACCCATGTAAGCGATATCACCACCATCATCCTGAATTGCAGGTCTGATTCTTGTCTCTATTAATTCTTTGATCATGGATACAACTTCCAGATCATCTTCATCATTCATATTTCTCTCAGTTTCTTCTAATAAATCTTTACTTATGACTGGTTGTTCTTTACTAGTTAAAAATCTATCCATAAGTTCAGTAACTTCGGGTCTAAGATTAGCCCAATTTATATGATCTTGTTTATTGACAGTTAAGAAATCAGGTCCTAACATCACGGATTTGACACCTTGAAGTTTAAATAATTGTAATGCTAATGGGGAATGAATTGCTTGTAAACTTGATGTAAACTCATAAGTTTTATTCTCTATTGGTACAATTGGTGCTTGGGGACTGATGAATTTGAGTGCATCGGGGTTTGGGGTTGGCAAAGTTTGGAAACTGAGTAATCTAGCCCCTATTATCCTCTGGATCGATTTTGTGTTGGTTCTATATATTTTTGATAACATTTCTGGTATTATACAAACTTCGGAACCCTAGAAAATATATATTCTCTTGATCTGTCTCTGCTTATAAATTTCCCTGACCCATGTCGCATTTCTATAAAGTTCGGTTTCGGGGCCGAGGATGTTCTGTATATAATGTAAGCCGCACTGTAATAGACATTGCCGATTCTTCTATTGGAGGACTAACGGATATTTATATTACACTATACAGTACAAACTACAATCGTAATTCGTAATTTTCGGACTGATTATGGATTAATGGTATTAAAATTGATTAGAAGAAGCCACTCAAAAGACTACCATCATCTGAAGTAATATTTTTGATTAATGCCAATGATACACTATCATTGGTTAATCCAGAATCAGTGAAATTAACTGGTGGATAATAAGGTTCATCATCTTGATATAATGTACCATCCCAACAATAGTTACTAAAACATTCTTGACATTCATCGGATTGTTCGATTCCTTGTCTTTCTTGTTCTCTTCTAATCACAGCACATGCCACACATTTGGGCCAAGATTCATCAATAGTTCCATTCAAACGAGATACGGTTTCGAAACCATTGGTAATTATAGCCTTCTTCTCTTCGTCGCTAAAACTGAATTGATAAAGCGAGATATTAGTCCAATAGGAATATGGACGATTAGGGATATAAACGATCAAAGGTGGTACAACGTCATCCTTTGTCAAGTCAGTTAAATTCTTAGCATCACAACCAAAGAATGTTGGTTTAGCAGTTAAATTTTGATGCAAGAAAGTCTTTTCATCCGGAACGTATGGGATTACCATACCTTCACCTTGTTTAGTGAATTGACGTTCATAACTAGCAATTAATGGTCTTCCATTTGGCCAGTTATCGCTATTATCTAAAGTGAAAACAATATCTAATTTACGTTTAGTAGTCATTAATGATGATAATGGTAACGTTTCATTAGCTAATCCTCCATCTATCAAATAAAGGGTATCATTGGCAACAATTGAACTAGAGTTAGCATATTCACTACTTCTAAAAGGATTTGGGGAATATTGAGCAATATCTTGACCTGTGGTTGATAAGTAAGTCAAAAACCTCTTAACCAACCATTTGACTGCAAAATTTAAACTATGACAATCATCACAAACCAATGAGTCTAAATATGAATTAAAAAGTGATGATGATGTCCCTATTGCAAATCCAGCATTATCATAACCTTCAATACATGTATTATTTCTTGGTACACCATTTCTAACATCAGTACCTAAATATTTCATATCAGTAAATGAATACAAGGAAGGATCAAATGAACCCATTTCGAATGGATTAAATTCAAATACAGTTGAATTAGAATTATAAACAACGCTACCTGGTGCTCTTCCAATTGCAGTAATGAATGGGAATGGCATATCAAAGTTCTGAAATGCTGATTGGTTTCGTATATCAGACCAAGTAGTTGCAACTCCATATTCTTCGTCAGCTGGAAACAATTGATAGGCCAATCCACGTCCCCAGGCATCAGTCAATGTCACCGGATATCCGGCATCCTTCTTGGCAGTTAAATCTTCTTCAATACCTGTACCATCACCATTCATCCAGTGCATAGCATGAGTTAATGCACCCCATAAATTTTTAGTGAATACTGGCCAAATAATAGTCCAAAGACCTTTAGGATTAATCAATTGATCCAGAGCAGTTAAATTCCAGTTATCAGGATTTTCCATAACAGTTTGATGAATACTTGGCCAATTTTGTAATGCTAATGATCCAAGTAAATATGAACCTCCAGATAATGCACTAATATAAGTTGTACTTTGTAAGATTCCACCTAAAGCCAATTCATTTGCATCTTCAGTACGATTATCCAAGGCTGCAAATTGACCAATCCCTACCAACATTGATCTATACCCACCTCCGGAAAGTGCTACTCCAATACTAATATTTTGACTACTATTAGTTATGAACTTCTCCGCATCAAAGTCATCAAGGTCAACATTATTAAGGTAATCAATCAAGGCAGCATTAGTCTTTTCTTGACGATTAGCTACCCATTCTTGTTCATAATCTGACAATGAATCTGCTGGTCTTATAAAGCTTTTTACATTGGGACATGTCACTTTCCCTGGGGCATAGGACCCTGTAGGAGACTTACAATAGACGTTAACTAATAACAAAAACCAAACTACTAACATTCTTTTCTATGAAATTCCAATTTTAGCGGTCATTGCTTATATATAAAGAGAAGACCCAAAAAATAATCTGTTTATAAAACATGACATATTGACAGGTTAGGAAAGAATATGTTGGGGTTATAAAAATAGTTACTCCATCATTAACTGTCGCAGTTCCTCAATAGGAAATTTTTAATCTCTATAATGAGAAAATTTATATTATATACAGGTATTCATATGTACGGGACTTCGGGGAAGTTCCATTGTGCAATTAATAAAGGGGCGTGTTTATGCAGTGGTTGCTTTAGTGCTTTGTTGCCGTATCCTTTTGTTTAACAATTTGATAAATAAGACGGTTAGTGTCAAATGGATTATCAATATATAAATTATGGCCACCCTCACTAATAGTTTGATATGTCGCGGAACCAGGTTGATGGGAATTAATTTCCGTAACTAGTTTTTGACCTGCTTCGGAGTTCATAAAGTCATATTGGCCGTAAACGAAATGAACTTTGAAATCATCTGACCATTTCTTATTGGATAATGTAATGAACTCGGATTGTTGATTGGTAACGAAGTTAATCAATTTATCATATAATGGTATTTTACTAACGGTACTTGGTGTTAATAAATATTTGATATAAATATCTGACATTGTACCTGATGTGATTGAATTATATAAGTATTCGATGATCAATGAAATTTCTTCATCTGTACCATAAACCGCATCGAATGAATCTTCGGCAAAAGCTTCATTTCTCTTGCTTATAACTTTATTGATCTTGAATAACTTCATGTACCACATATCCCAATATTTACGAACACCCCAAGGACCCATAAACTTTAAGATCCTTGGAAGGTAAGGTTGAAGGTACCAATTTCTAATAACTTTTTGTTTGAGTATTGGGAACCTAGAAAGGAAATTATATTGAGAAGGATCAAGACTTGGGAGTATCTTGGTGGAGGCTTCACTACTGTTAGCAGTGTTTTCACCATAATGACTAGTCAATGCGTGAATGTGTCTTTCTACACCAACAGGTGAAAGTAAAATCAATTCACCAACTCTTTCTGGATGTCTTACGCTATAACTCCCAGACCAGTGGCCACCATAGGAGTGACCTACCAAGTAATCAATCTTCTCGATTCCTATTGCTTGACGCCATTTATCGATCCCATCCAAATAATAGTTCTCGATGTCTTTAAGTATGGGGCCGAACTTATTCTTATACTCTGAAAACTCCTTTGAATCGATTTCGAATGACTCTACTAATTTATAATACTTATTATATAACTTTTTCGGATCAGTTGGAGTGTTGTCATTTATTTGGACATCCGGACACTTTGGTATAATAGCACTTATTGGGCTCTGTATAGCAGGATTTGATGATAATCCAAAGGAAATGTTATCTAAGAAATGAATCTTGTAATTATAGTTCAAATTTTTAAATTGATCAAACATCTGCCAGTTCCTTGCAAAACACCCCAAAGATGCACCGTACCCATGAATGAAGACAATGTGTTTAGTGTGAGCTTTTGGATCATTTATAATTTCAAAATTGATCTCATTTAAATAATTTTCATTATCTATAGGAACTAGTTCATTTTTCAAGTTGACTTTGTACTTTGTACCTTCTACATGCTTTGATTGACCATTCCACTTGACTTTATTTTGCAACATAAAATTCACCAATTGATTTTGAACTGTTTCAAGCCTATTAGACTGTAAAGATTTAATCCATATATCCCACAGTTTTTTGAAAGTCAAAGGAACTGGTTTGTGTGAAAGACATCGTATATGGATTATTGACCTCCGAATAGTCAGTATAGGCTTGTTCAAAGTAGATATGCAACTCTTCATAGCCGACAATGATTGAGTCATCTCGGTGTATTTATGATTCAATGTCTCTCAAAGAGATGAGGTTTTACACCGAGTACCGAGACTTGTCGGTCCATGTGAAACCGGAGTTTGTGAACTTTATGATCTGGCCCTTTACTCTTTGATCAAAGGTTTATGACTCATCTACTGATGGTTTTACATCCTTTAATTGGTATATAAACCGTCAGCTAGCATCTACTTATATTCCTCTTGATTAAGGCAATGTTTCCATCAAATATTCGTTCCTCGTCCTCATTCTACTTATAGGAAAATCTGGAGTTCGCAGTTAAGACTCCGCGACATTATGCGTCAGGAACCATGTTAATCTGGATAATCGTTCCGTTGCTCCAGACTCGAACAAAATTAAACTTATCACACGCTGTATTTTATTACCTAATTTTGAAAAGCAACTACGAATTTTTAAAAATCCGTATCGGCTCCTTGAAATTTTTGTGTAATCTCATAACCCTTTTTGATTTTCACATACATAATTATTTTGTGGGCAAGTCTCCTGATTCCACAATTCACAAGCAATTAATTACAATTACCACCTCTTTTGATTAACCCAATCTATAGACAAACATATTGTATACGCCTGGTAACCGGAGTTACTATTATAGAGATGTATAAGCTGATGAACCAAAAAAATAATTGATTTGAACCCTATGACTCTTGTAAGACGACTCAATTTTTCAGGGATCCATTTACCCGAAGTGGTTTTATCCATGGATGAATGGCAAGGTTTCTGAGAATTTTCAACTCTGGGGTAAAAATTGAAAATATATAAATACCCTTCGAAATCCCTATAAGATTTTTTTCTCTACATACAATTTATAAAGGTATCCAAATCAAATATGCCATACACTAAAATTGACGTTGACGCTGAAGAAGCTTTCTACCAAAAGCAAGTTCAAGAAATCGCTTCTTGGTGGAAAGAACCAAGATGGAGCAAGACTAAAAGAATCTATCAACCAGAAGATATTGCTAAAAAGAGATCAAGTTTAAAGATTGATTACCCATCTAACAACCAAGCTAAGAAATTATACAAACTCTTAGAAGAACATGACAAGAACAAGACCGTCTCATTCACTTTTGGTGCTTTAGATCCAATCCATGTTGCTCAAATGGCTAAATACTTAGATAGTATTTATATTTCTGGATGGCAATGTTCCTCAACTGCTTCAACTTCTAACGAACCATCTCCAGATTTAGCTGATTATCCTTATGATACTGTTCCAAACAAAGTTGAACATTTATGGTTCGCTCAATTATTCCATGACAGAAAACAAAGAGAAGAAAGATTAAACATGTCTAAAGAACAAAGAGCAAAGACTCCATACATTGACTTCTTAAGACCAATGATTGCTGATGCTGATACTGGTCATGGTGGTATTACTGCTATCATCAAATTAACCAAATTATTCGTTGAAAGAGGTGCTGCTGGTATCCATATTGAAGATCAAGCTCCAGGTACCAAGAAATGTGGTCACATGGCTGGTAAAGTTTTAGTTCCAGTACAAGAACATATCAACAGATTAGTCGCCATTAGAGCTTCTGCTGATATCTTAGGTAGCGATTTATTAGCTGTTGCCAGAACTGATTCTGAAGCTGCTACTTTATTAACTTCAACTATTGATCACAGAGATCATTATTTCGTTAGAGGTGCTACTAATCCAGATTCTCCAGATTTAGCTTCATTAATGTCTGAAGCTGAAGCCAATGGTATCTACGGTGATGCTTTACAAAGCATTGAAGATGAATGGACCAAAAAGGCTGGATTAAAATTATTCCACGAAGCTGTTATTGATGAAATTAAAGCTTCATCAATTTCTGATAAACAAGGTGCTATCAAGAGATTCACTGATAAAGTTAGCCCATTATCTCACACTTCTAACAAAGAAGCTAGAAAATTAGCCAAAGAAATCTTAGGTAAAGATATTTACTTCAATTGGGATGTTTCAAGATCAAGAGAAGGTTACTACAGATACCAAGGTGGTACTCAATGTGCTGTTATGAGAGGTAGAGCTTACTCCCCATACGCTGATTTAATCTGGATGGAAAGTGCTTTACCAGATTTCAACCAAGCTAAAGAATTTGCTGAAGGTGTTAAAGCTATGTATCCAAACCAATGGTTAGCTTATAACTTATCACCATCATTCAACTGGAACAAAGCTATGCCAGCTGATGAACAAGAAACTTATATCAAGAGATTAGGTAAGTTAGGTTTCGTCTGGCAATTCATTACTTTAGCTGGTTTACATACCACTGCTTTAGCTGTTGATGATTTCGCTAAGAGTTATGCTGAAATTGGTATGAGAGCTTATGGTCAAAATGTTCAACAACCTGAAATTGAAAAAGGTGTTGAAGTTGTTAAACATCAAAAATGGTCTGGTGCCGAATATGTTGATGGTTTATTAAAGATGGTTACCGGAGGTATCTCATCTACTGCTGCTATGGGTAAAGGTGTTACTGAAGATCAATTCAAAGAAAAAGCCAGTGGTAAATTTTAGGTAGTTTTATTTATGTATAAAAATTAAAGAATTTCTAGATATATTTTATTGACTCTTCTGCAGTTTTGACTGCACTGATGGTTTCCTCTAACAGCACTGATTTACTATGTATGGATAAAGAACGCGATTTCGACATTTGGGACATTTGCGGTATAACGACAACATCTCACAAATCAATATCTCATCTCATGGGTTTCCTAAATCCTGGTATACGTTACCACGCACGAAAACTGCCGGTAATGGAAGAACCAGTAGCATCACAACGAGATATTGACGACATACTACATTTTATACCAAGACCCGAAAAACGACGGATATTTATAAGGTCACCTTCACCTGAGCACGAATTACCCGATGATGATTATGTTTGGGAGAAGCCTCATAAGAAAGCTAAGAAACAACCCAAGGTTAGTAAATTCCCATGTCAAAAACAAATCAAAGATTTGGAATCGCTTCCAATAGATGTTCTTTTCAAGATTTTTACCCATATTAAATTGGATGAGAACAATTTGCATTTAGTAAACAAACATTTTAATGATCTTTTCAAACCATCACATATGGGAGTATTGCATATACGGCAAATCATAAATTACCAATTTGTTCATGATTTGAATTCCAAAATTAAGAGTTTTTATCCATTTATAGAACACTTGCAAAACAAGTTTAAAGAGGGTAATATCAATTCTACTAAATTCTCGGAATTCGATCAAAATCTTAACCTTTTCAAAGTTTATAATCAAGGACTCGATACTGATGTATTCAAATACCAAGCCACATTTAGTTTGGGGTTGGATTTCTTCAAAAAGTGTTTCATTATTGATGTTAAAGAAATAGAACAAGAAAAAATGAAAAGGCAGACATATGTAAAGAGCATGATCCAAGAACTTAATAAAGAATTGGATAGACCTATCGCTGACTATGATGAGTTAAGTAGGTTAGCTGAAGCCCAATTTGAAGCTCTACCAGTTCAAAATCCTATAACACAAGACGAAGAAATGATCGATCCTGCAATTTTATCGATGGAAAGTACACCTCAACCAGAAGAACGCCCAAGAGAGCAAACTTCCGAACCTAATACACAAACACAAACTCAAACCTTTGAACAGCCTGAATCAACGTCTTATAAATTTGGCGTACCCGTTCCAAAGTTCCCAGCATCGTTTAACTATATAAACACTTCCAGCAGATACAAAACAGTTAAAATTCTTATGGAGAATCTCAACTTCAAATTCACTGATCCTAACTCGGTGATCTCCAGCATAATACGTAACAAATTACCTATGAAACGTAAAATCAAAACCATTAAAGTTATCCTAAAATGTCAACTTTTCCAAGTCAATGACACTGTAGTCCTTGAAGCCTTCCATCATTTGATCAACTGTAAATATAATCCGGAATTTGAAGTCATTGTTCATGCATTATTATCAATATTCTATAAATCTGATCAAAGTGACGGAGAGTTATGGAATTTCATAAAAGTAACTAAAGAGGTTGATTTATTCCACGTTTTATGCGGATATTCTAACCCCAACTTTCAACTATAAACACTTATACCATTTGTACCACCATGTAAAAACTATTGTAACATATTTAATATAGCATTTGTATCATAATATATATCTTATATTTCTATTTATACAAATCTTTTAACAAGTTCATAGACAGAAATTCATATCTTCATAAGGCATTCGTATTTCATAAATTCTTTTCTTAAACATTTTTGGGCACAGCTGACGACAACTGACAGGTGATATTTGGGTATTAAACAAGGAATATCTTGCCTTCAACAAAATCTTGATTCAATTCATCTTCACTCCACTCTCCTTCGTCCCAATTTATTTCATCTTTTTCATCAACAGGATATTCTATCAACAAAAGATGACCAATGACTACTGTGAAACTTAACCCCAACCTCCAACAAACTCTCATAAATTCAGCTTCGGTACCACTATTTCTTATAACATCATAGGCCGATTCTCTGATACATAGAACCAACATGATCCCTAAAAGCCCTTGTCTTAGTTTCCATAACCCTGTCAATGAAATAAGACTCTCAATCACAATAGTAACAATAAAACATAATTGTGAATGGGAAACTGCTTCAGGGTCCATAAACTGCCTTAAGTCAGGTACTAGTAAAGTTACAGTCCCCAATAATATTATGTTACCAATGATAGATACCAATAGTAATAATGCAAGTATAAGATGCATATTTTTTTGTTTTGTTTGTGTTGAACAAGTTGAGTTGGTTTTGTACTACGTATGATGTGTCTGTGCGCCCTGTCAACACGTAAACTATAATTTACGAGAATATGAAATATCTAAAATTCCATTTCCTGGACAATGGGTCACGTGATTATTTTCCACGTAAATCAACGTAAATCAAGGAAATTTTTGTCCTGAAAATTACGTTAATTGAGCCAGGTGTATGGTAAACAAAGTTTACGGTTCACAACTTGATAAACCGATTTAGGTGATTATTTGCAATAGATTAACTGTGAATGGTGAGAACGAAAATTTTTCTAATAATTCTCACTAAACAATATGATGAGACTTGGATTAAATCGTGCAAGTCCAGGAATTTTTGGGGTTGGCTCAAGATGTCTTAGTAGTAGTAGAGGGAGGACGTTTCAAAATAAGTCCATCCTTCAGAAGACCAACGAAAAAGAATTGGAATCACCTGTAAATGTAGCACAAGAATCCACGATGCCTCGTATTGATCAAGATTTAAAAGTAACACCAAGAGAACCAAAGGGTAAATCAGCTTTCTTATCAGATAGTAATCTCGAGAAACCAGGATACCAAATGTCATCATTTGCACAAAATTTAGGTCAAACCATTATCAAAGTATTTGGTATAGATATGGATAGTTCAAGAGCAGGATCTGTAGCTGGGTCAACATATTTTGGTGAATGTAAAAAACAAGGAATGTATTATCCTAATGAACCTTTGAGTGATACTGCAAGATTCTATTACCAAACTTTAAATTTACCAATGTCTTTCAGTCAATGGTTTCAAATTACTATTTTACATTATTGGATCCTTTCAGTTAGAATGAGAGCTATGCCTTTTAAGTATGGTAAAAATTATCAACAAAAATTGGTTGATAGAATTTTCAAAGATATGGAAACCAGAATGTACGAAGAATTAGGAATTAATTCTAATAGTGTAATCGAAAAGTTTTTGAAAGATTACCATACTCAATTACTTGGATGTGTTTTATCCTACGATGAAGGATTAATGACCGATGATATCACTTTAGGAGCTGCTTTATGGAGGAATGTATTTAACGGAGATTCTAATGCCGATATCAGACACGTTGAAGCCTTATTAGGTTATGTCAGATCACAATTATATGTCTTAAATAAAATGAGTGATAGAGAATTTGGGTTTGGTGAATTCAAATTCGTACCACCAGATCAAACTGTTAGACCATTAACTAAAGCTCAAGAGGAAGAATTAAGGTATCAAGCCAAACTTAAATATTCAGAGAAGACTTTACCATCTCAACAAAGTATTCTCTCATTAGATGAATAATCCATAATGACCATCATGTAAATAGACGTATATATTCAATAAAATATTTAATGATTTGTAAGTGAAGAATTTTGAGTGTGATTGAAGGTACGGTATTTGTACAGCAAAATTTAAAGGATATTCAAACTTTACTATAGAAACACTGAACCCAACTACTGAAAACTAAATTTATAATTTTGCAGTAGTGACATCATTTTGGTTATCTAAAGTCCAATTATGAGCTTTTGAAGCTCTAACCATAACATTCATTACAGCATAATCAGCACCTTCAACTGCACCTGGTTTTTTCTCACCTAAAACAATATCTTCATAGAAATGAAATCCAAACTTGTTATAAATAGGAATGTTAACAACACTACTACTTTCCAAGTAAGCTAAACTATTAGGGTCTTTATCAATATGATTCTTAAACATGTAATCAAACATTTTACGTGAATTACCTTTACCTCTAGCATCCTTAGTTGATCCAAGGTAAACTAAAGTATAAAGGTTTTTACCAATAAATCTCTTATCAGTACTGGTAATTCTTTCACTTGTATCATGTAATAAAGGTAACATATTATCGAAAAGTTTATCTCTACCTTCTTGACCAAAGATATCCCAAACTTCAGCATAACCAGATCTCATTAAAGTTGAGAAAGATTCCAAACCTCTATCCATGGATTCAGGAACTGACCAGATAGCTACGGTTTCAAATGATTCTTCGTGTTCATTAATACCTAAGACTAACCCTGTTAAGATATGTTGTCTTAAATAGGCTTCATAAAGTTTCAATTCACAATATTTACGAACTGGTTCACCTTTGAGATGACAAACTAAAAGCTTGGCTAATGAATCTTCACTAAAGGCTTCAACTAATGTAACAGCAGCCTTAGTAACATCATCAAAATTTAAAATTCTAATACCTGACATTTTTTACTATATTAAAATGATAACACAAATTTATATTGATAGCTAAGCAAAATGAACATAACTTGGATTTCTTATTTTAAATATTTACCAGGTTAGTAACTATTATAAATCTTGAAATCGTTAATGAAATTAATATGGGGGTTCCCCTTTATATAAGTTGATGACGGTTTTGATTTACGGGTTGACTTTCCGAATTTGGCAGGTGAGAAAATCTGATGGAAACCGAACTACAATGTTTCAAGCCACGACTACGATCTGAGATGCCTTATATGCGACCGGTCCTATTATATATATACATATTTACAAGAAGTCATTACCAAAGGTATATCTTTGGAAAATGACTGAAAATTAGAGTTGGTAATCATAAACTTAATCTAGGAGTATTGATTTGTGAGGATTGTTTTACAAAAGCCTAAAGTTAGTATGTCAGAAAAGTAAGACTTTTTCTACAGGTAATTCAGTAGTCTAACGTCTAAAAATCTTTAAATCATCATTATACATACGATTCCATGTGGAGTGGGGATCATGCAATACGAACACCACGTTTAGTGGCATTGGGTAATGCCTTAATCCATGATTTCCTACTTTTTTTATCAGTTATGATAAATACCCTTCCACTTTGTCTCATTCTACCGGTTCTTCCAATTCTATGTAATAAATCGACTGAATTATTAGGAAAGTCCATCAAGATTACATTCTTGACATTTTGAAAATTTATACCTCTAGCATATAAATCAGTTGTTATAAGAACTTTAATAGCACTTTCACCTGGTTTGATCGGTTCTGAGGGTTCTAAGAATGGTTTGATTTTTTCACTTCTTTCTATCGGTGAATCATCTCCTGATAATGCGATCATATCATCTAAATCTTGATGATATTTAGTAGCCAATAAACTTTTCAATGGCATGACGTCCTTTTTGTGGTTAACAAACACGATAATCTTTTTAACAAATCCTGGTTCACTGCTATCTTTATGAATAGCATATAAAGCTTGTGCCAAGGCTCTTGCTTTAACTCCTTGGTATGGTTTTTCCTCACTATCAATAACCTTTATGTCAATTTGTTTAGGTACTTTATGGAGCGATGGAGTTATAACATTGATGACTTGGCCTGTGAAATAGTTGGTTATTTTCTTGGAGAAGTTTTTTGGCATGGTAGCTGAACATAAAATTATATCTTTACATTTTGATAATTTATTAAGAATAGCTGTAGTATCAGCAAACCATGATGGATCAAATAATGTATCAGCTTCGTCAGCCACGCAGTATTGGGTATTATAAAGGTACCTATAAGGATTCTCATCTTGGTTGTGCTGTTTACCTAAGGACTGAAGTTTCATAGGTGTAGTAACCAAAATATCAACTGTTGATTCAAGTACAGCATTGAAAAACTTAGCAGCCGGTTCACCAGCACCCCATTTCAATATATGAAAATCAAGTTTGTTGGTTTGATTCTCCTTATTCATAAACTTACTGAAGGTATCTAAACTGAAATATTTTGGATGCATGTTATCTTCCAAATTTAATTCCATCGTATTAGCACGTTCTAAGGTATTATAAACTTGGTCAGCCAATTCATTAGTTGGTAATAATATTATTGATCTAACCATAGGGACAGATTTAGACTCTTCATAAGTCCTTCTACTAGTATTGAACTTCTTTAAATCATCATCCTTTAACTTAGACATGATACAAGCTAAATAAGACCAAGTTTTCCCTGACCCAGTTTCAGCTGCTACTGTGAAAATCTTCAACTGATTCTCCTGGTTAGTATTGATCAACAGTTTATAAATCTCATTACTTTCTTGAAATTTATCCTTAGCTTTCTTCTTAGGTTTTCTCTCTTTATTGATTTTCTTAATGGCTTCTACTTGAACTGGTGAAGGTCGTATAACCAATTCATCTTTGGATTTGATATATGTACTCCTTAAGTTATACAGGTCTTTTATTTCATTGACCATAGCGACTCTTACACTAGGAAAAATACGTAATGACTCAAAATCATCAATTGGTTTACCAGTCATATCCAATTCTTTTTTAGTAGGAACCACCAATTTTGAAAAATTTCCAAATTGGAATAATGATGTATGTTTCTTTTCGCCATTCTTGATGGCTCTAGGTTTAGCATAGTATCGTACTAAAGGAATTAGGGACCTTATTTGTCTAGTACTATACATAGCATCACTTGAAAAATTTTCCGCGACTAAAGTCTGGTTAGTGAAAAAACTGAAAAATTCAAGCTCATGTTGAAATCCATATCTAGACAGTTTAGTCAAAGTGTATGGCGTTTGGCAGCCCCTAAGAAGGGTAAAGCTGGTCAGCCAGTAGCTAGGAAAGCTAAACCTGGTTATAAAAAGACGGACGCAGCTCCTGTTAAAGTTCAAAAATCTGGTGCTATGAGTTTAGGCTTCAGAGATGCAGTAAGAACTTCAGGGTATGAACGTAATGCTCCAGCTTTAGATTTTCTTAATGACTTAAAATATCTGGAATCATTAGATAAGACACAAGGGGAAATTTTCAAGTATGACCCGGATACTGAAAAATCGTTAAAACAATTGGGATCATTTAAAAGATATCAACATCATGAATTATTTGCCAATCCTATATCATTAGTTAGTGATAACTTGATAAACTTAAACAAAGAGTTCTTAGCCAAATTCGATAATTTCAATGAAAATAAATGGTGTTTACAAGGAGAACATAGATCAGGTAAATCAACCTTGATATCACAAACTCAAGCTTTAACTTTATCTAAGTTTGATGAAGATGTCGTATTATTACATATAGACCATTGTGAAAAATTCAGGGATGGTACTACTGATTATATCTATAACAAGAAAGGTGATATTTATCAACAACCATTTTTAACTAAAACATGGTTACTTCAATTAGCTAGTGCCAATGAAAAAGTTTTTAAGAAAATCCCATTAAGTAAGGATATTACTTTTGTAACTGATAAAGTCACCTACAATTACAAGAAAGGTGAAAACAATTTACACGAATTCATAACCAATTGTTATGCAGCTAATAAATTCGAAGTATCTAACAATTTCCAATACTTTATTGAAGAATTAAAAGCATCTAAGAAACCAGTTTTAGTTACAATTGATAATTTCAATGCTTTAACTTTACAACCAGAAACCAAATATAGAACCCCAGAATTCAAGCCAATTCACATTACTCAATTCGAACTTGGGAAATTCATCTTCGACTTAATTGAAGGTGAAGCTGGGTTTGAACAAGGTGGACTTTTATTAAGTGAATCATCTGATATTGGACAATCTGAACATTTACAAATCGGATTGAATCAAAAAGAATTTGATCCTTATGAATCTAAAATCTTAGATGTGCCTTTAATTGAAACCTTATTAAAAGGTAAACTTAAAGCATTCACTGTTAAAAATTTAACTAAACCACAAGTTGCTAATTTGGTTAACTTTTATCATCAAGTAGGAGTCTTACATGTTAGAGATTATGCTTATAAACAAAAGAATGAAAATCAAGTATCAGCTGGAGTTGATTTAGATCAATTAATTGAATCTAATTATGTAAAATCAAGTGGTAATCCTGGTCTTTTATTAAGACATGTAGCTATAAATTATTAGGTCCATCACCACAACAATAGATAAAAGGTTGGAAATCTGTAAATAGTCGTATATTCATGCCTAAGTAAATAAAGTATCTTCTTCTCTTAAATATTCACCGATATCACCTTGTCTAAATGCAACTATATTAGTAGGTTGTAAATTTTTAGCTTCATTGGTTGACTTAGCACTTACTCCGAATCCTAAAGGTATATCACTCATCGAAAACACTATAACCCCAGCGTGTTCTGGTATATCTTCTGACATTCTTCCAATATGAGCTTTTAATACATGATTTCCATATAAGAATGGCATTTCACCATTTGGTTTAATCCAAATTTTAAATTTGGCATATTGTGATAAATAAGGTAATGCAGTTATATGTAATCTAAATTTACCAGTTTTAGTAAATTTACCAAAACATGTCCCTAAGGACATTAATTGTTTTCTAGATACTGATGTTGCAAAATTTGCTATCGTTTCTGAAACATAATAAACTCTATCCTTTTGTAATCTGAAAACATGAGGGTTTGTAGTATTGTCAATTAAGAACGATATGTTTCTTCCTATGTAAGTGGCCAACTTTTCAAATACAACTTTGGTTTCTTCTTCTGTTAAAGGTCTCATGGTTATATAGGAAAATCGATGAGATGAGATGAAATATTTTCGCGAGTTAGTTAGTCTGAAAATTTTAGGTATAATGTCAGATGTGGAAAATACTAACAAAGTGGATCAACCTAAGACCGTCGGTAAAACCCGTAAAGAACCATCAGATGGTAAGAACAAGAGATTCAAGAGGGACAGGTACGAGAATGAGTAAGTACGTTTTATTACTGAAGAAGAATTCAGTATTTTCTTGATTGTAGTTCATTACTAACAATGTAGGGAATATGTACCTAGATTAGATGAAAATGGGAACCCAATACCCAAGAGTGAAAGAAGACCAAAAAAGAAAGTTGTTTGTATGATAGGATACTGTGGAACTGGATATAATGGAATGCAAATTCAAAATAATCCTGGTGTCAAAACCATTGAGAATGATATCTTCCAAGCATTTGTAAGAGCTGGAGCTATATCACCAGAAAATTCGGATGATTTGAAAAAAAATGGGTTCATGAGAGCTGCTAGAACCGATAAAGGTGTACATGCCGCCGGTAATATCATTTCATGTAAATTAATTATCGAAGATGAAGACATCTTAACTAAAATTAATAATGAATTACCTGATCAAATCAGAGTATGGGGAATTGAAAGGACTAATAAATCATTTGATTGTAGGAAATTATGTTCCTCAAGAATATATGAATATTTATTACCAACTTTCAGTCTTTTACCACCAAAACCAGGTAGTCTTTTAAGTGAACAATTAAAAGCTGAAGGTGAAAAGGTTCCTGGTTTCTACAGATCTAATGAAGATGGTGCTAAATTCTGGGAAGAAGCTTTAGAAGCTCAACAAAAATTAAAAGATAATTTTAAGCCAGAAGAATGTCAAACTGAAGAGCAATCAGCTGAACAATTAGCTAAACAAGGAAGAAAGTTAGAACATGAATCAAGAAGACAATATAGATTAAGTCCAGCCAAGTTGGAATTATTCAAATCAGCACTTGCTAAGTTCGAAGGTTCTCATAACTTCCATAATTACACCACTGGTAAATCATTCAATGATTCAAGTTCAAGAAGATTCATGAAATCACTTGATGTCAGTGAACCTTTCATCATAAATGATACCGAATGGGTTTCTATTAAAATCCATGGGCAATCATTTATGTTACACCAAATCAGAAAAATGATTGCAATGGCCCTGTTAATCGTCCGTACTGGATGTCCAGAATCAAGAATTGATGATACTTTCTCTTCTACTAGAATTAATATTCCAAAAGCTCCAGCTTTAGGTTTATTATTAGAAAACCCGGTGTATGAAGGGTATAATCCAATGTTAGAAAAGTTTGGTTATAATAGAATCGATTTTACTAAATACGATAAAGAAATGGATGCTTTTAAACACAAATATATTTATGATAAAATTTATGATGAAGAATTAAGAGAAAATGCCTACTATGGGTTCTTCGGATTTATTGATAATTTAAAACATAACGAAAATGAAAATGTTTTCAGATTCTTGAATACCGAATTTGAAAAGGGTAAAGAAGATAAAATCAAAGGTGAAGTTAAATTCGATAACTGTGATTAGGTTCCTGTTTATATCATTATATATTACCTACCCGTGAAATTCTTTACATGATTCTCTAACATGACTGTTGTAATGAATGATTCGCTGCTTTTTAATATCTGCATGAGATTCAGGAATCATTGATCATGATTTTTGTAAAGCACATATGTTAAATTTAATCCAAAATTTCTAAATTAAACTCATTATAACCAATTTTGAACTGGCTTTTTTGCCTTTTTAGAATCATACATTTGCTGTTGTTGTAATTGATCAACTTTATCATTTTCTTGACCATTTGAAGCTTGATGACCAAGAGTATTCAAATGATTTAACCCTGATTGGATATTAGGGATTTGGCCTTGATTTTGACCTTGGCCTTGACCTTGAGTTAAAGGATTTTGAATCTGAGGTGGTTGTTGTTGTTGTTTGAGTTGTGATTGATCTTGTTCATTTCCTTCATTATTTTGAGTTTTCTTATCCAATAATTTTTGTTCCCTTTGCTTTTCTTGTTGGAATTTATATAAGGTCCAATCGAAAACGTAATCGTATCTGTAATTTTCCCTTTTGAATAAATCTCTAAATAACTTTCTTAAGAATGGGTAATCTGGTTTGTCGTCAAATCTTAAAGATTTGACATAATTCATATAATCTAAAAATTCTTTTGGTAAACCTTTAGTTAAGATATCATTAGGAGTTGTCATTTTCTTTTCCATAATTCTATCATATTTTTGTCTCTTAGTGGCAGCTTTTAAACCTTGCCATGGTAATGAACCTCTACAGAAATAAATTAAGACATAACCTAAACTTTCTAAATCATCTCTTCTCAGTTGTTCAATTCCCAAATGTGTATTAACTGAAGCATATCTTGCAGTACCAGTTAAGTTTTTGTTTTCTCTATAAGGTATATGTGAATGGGTTCTTGGATCTCTAAACTTCTTAGCTAAACCAAAATCAATGACATTAACTTGACTACCTCTTCTACCGATCCCCATTAAGAAATTATCAGGTTTAATATCTCTATGAATGAAACATCTAGCATGAATATATTCTATTCTACAGATTAATTGATCTGCTAACAATAAAACGGTTTTATAAGTAAATTTACGATTACAATAATTGAATAAATCTTCTAATGATGGACCTAATAAATCAATAACCATGGCATTATAATCACATTCAGTTCCGTACCATCTAACAAAAGGGATACCTACACCACCACTTAAGGCTTTATAAACTTTGGCTTCATATTCAAGTTGTGGGTGTTTAGCTTTGATGTTTTCTAATTTAATAGCAACTTCTTCACCACTAATGATGTTGGTTCCTAAATAAATATCACCAAATGATCCACTACCGATTTTCCTTCCGATTCTATATTTTTTACCTACTCTTAAATCCATGACTGTTTACACACTTTGCTTGGGGTTATAGATGTCTTTACAGATTCTAGAACGTGTAAAACTTCGTCACTTATTGAATTGCTAAGGGCGATTGTTTTCACAAACGAAAATTTTTGAGAATGCGCTGGTCCACAAAGCAAAATATCGTTACAACCACAGAGCTGCGATAGAGTGGGGGGTAGACGAAAGTTTATGACTTGTTGCATAATATCAGCAAGTTAAAATATAAGTATTGATATAATAAAAATAGATTGATTTACATATTTACGGATTATTAATTACTTACGAGTGGTCACAGTTTCAGGTTGTAATTCCGAGACACTGACACTAATATAGGACATAGACATGGCGTCGCCACGACTTAAGGATCTTGATATGAACTCGGATAAAGACGTTTTAATTACAAAGGGCTTAAAACATTTTAAGCAAAATTATTTATTAAACATTAATTATAGTCAGTTATTGACAGTTATATACCTAAGCCTTACCAGAATCAGATTTCTTGAATTTGTTGATGAATTTTTGGAAAAATTGGTTCTTTTTGACTTCTTTTTCAACTTTAGTACTGGTGTTTTGAACTTCTTTCTTAGCTTCTTCAGCTTTATCTTTAGCACCTTCAATAACATTGTTGTTTTCAGTTGATTCTTCAGCTTTAGTTTCAGCATCTTTAACTGGTTCTTCAGCAGCATCTTCAGTTGGTTTGATTTCGGCTTCAGCATCCTTAACAGTTTCTTCTACTTTATCTTCAGTATCCTTTACTGGTTCTTCAACTTTAGATTCAATTGGTTCTTCCTTATTTTCAAAAGCTTCAGTGACTTCTTCTTTCTTAGCTTCAATCTCTTGAGCTGGACTTTCGGCATCTTTAGCAACTTCAGTTTCATCCTTAGTTACTTCATCTTTAGTGTCTTTAACATCATCTTTAATATCAATTTGTTCCTTTGATTCCTTTTCAGAATCATTGATAAAAATTCTTGAGGCTCTCTTAACTCTGTCTTTAATTCCCATTGCTATTATGTCTTAAATTAAACAAAATACCAATTCAGGGAATATCGTATGCTATTTATACTTTTTTTTTTGCTTGCATTTTTAAGGAACAATAGAGAAAAAAATTTTATGGTGTTTTTTTTTTGCACCATAATAGACGAAAAAGGTTTTTTTTAGGAAACTTTTGACACTTCGTTTTCACTCCTGTTTTACGTGTTAGAGCTTTGATTTATATTAAGTTTAGTGTTCGGTGGTTGGTGGGTATCAGACACGTCTGTTTTTAATGTTAAACTAGTTTATAACACGTATTGTATAGACGGCTGAAAGGTGTTCTCAATATGTAGTTTTGGAACCCTCAGCCCACGCACGACTCTCGTCTATTACAGTTCGGTATCAAGGGTAAAAATGTTTCAAGGGTATAGTCGTTACCAAACAATTATTACGTGTCATGAAATTAATTGATTAGAGATTAACTGTTTGATGATAATTACCTAAGCTTAGATTTGGTTATTTTTATTTTTTTTTTACGGATACTCAGAAGTGGTGTGTTTTGATGGTTTTATCCGTGAAACCTTAATTCGTCTAAAATAACTGATCTCATAGCCATGATGTTCCAAGGGTCGTCTTGATATTTTGCATATAATATTCAAGGGGTAACGATTATTAATCCTTTTTATTGCTTTGTTTATTTTCCATTACTTTACGACAATTGGTTGAGTTTACTACTGACCTCAATCCTTAAACTGTAAAAACAAAGATAAGGGCAGTTAATCAATTTTTTGCGTTTTTTAGTTAAATAGAAAAAATTGAATGACCAATTAAATCTTGACTTGGCTTAACTAAGCAACCAAGATTATCCTTAAATGCCATGGTTTTATTTTTTCTTATCGTCAGACCCTTCCGGGATTATGTAAGTGTGGCTTTGTAAGTGACCCAGACCTTTTCTTGACACCTTTGCGACACCTCGCGACACCTCGTGCAACGACTTTTGAAACTTGCGCGTGTCTGTAAACATCTTTAACTATGATGAGAGGTAGAGACGAGGTTAAAGGCCCGTTAACTAATACTACAAACACATACACAAACACGTATGGTGGTATGAATGTTAAATCACATAAGAGTGAACCGTCAGCCATAGCATCGCCCAGCTCAGGGTTCACCAAAGTATCTCCTTCAAGATTTTCACCTTTAAGTTTAAGTGATTTCGAAGTTGGGAAAAAACTTGGAAAGGGTAAACTTGGGAAAGTTTATTGTGTCAAGCATAAACCATCAGGCTTCATCTGTGCCTTGAAGGTCATGGATAAGAATGAATTAGAAAAGTTGAAGTTAGAAAAGAATTTAAGAAGAGAAATTGAAATCCAAAGTCTGTTGGATCACCCTAACATTTGTAAATTATTTGGATATTTCATCGATTCTAAACGAATTTATTTAATTCTTGATTTTGCCATCCACGGTGAATTATATTTGCATCTCAAGTATCGGAAAAGATTCTCTGATTCCATAGCATCATACTATATTTATCAATTAACTAATTCATTAATTTATTTGCATTCTAAAAATATTGTACATAGAGATATCAAACCTGAGAATATCTTGTTAGATATAAATCATAAAGTGAAGTTAAGTGATTTTGGTTGGTCAGTTGAATTAACTAAGAAAAGATCAACTTTATGTGGTACATTAGATTATTTACCACCAGAAATGATAGAGTCCAAATTTCATGATTTCAATGTTGATATTTGGTCACTAGGAGTTTTGATCTATGAATTTTTGGTAGGTAAACCACCATTTGAACACTATGACAAAAATGTAACATATAAGAGAATTGTTGCCTTGGACTTCATTATCCCAGATTATGTTAGTGGTGAAGCTAAAGATTTGATTGAAAGATTATTGAAAAAAAGTCCTTCAGAAAGATTGAGTTTGAAACAGGTTTTAAACCATCCTTGGATTTTGTCCAATCAAAAAAATTGGCCTATATAATTCTACTCTAAATTAATGATTAACGAATATATAAACTTACATTACTATACACTTTGGGTCTACTCAGTAGCTAATCCCTCTTGTTGTCTTTTCTTCAACTGCTGTTGTTGTTGCTGTAATTTGATCATCTGTTGTTGAAACATCTGTTGTTGCATGGTGTTATATTGTGCAGTAGACAGAATTTCCTTTGAAGGAGCTCTAACTTGATACATTTCACCGGCAATGTTAGCCAAACTTTGAGTTAACGAATCATTTTCAATTCTTTTGGAATCAACATTAACTAAAGCTGTTCTACCTTGTAATCCACCAATAGATCCAGAAATAGCTTGATTTGCTAAAGTTTGGTCATTGGAACTAGATTGATTTTGTGGTTGATTTCCATTAATTATAAGAGCATTAGCATAGCTTTCTCTCATATATAAAAATTTATGACGATTACGAGTTGGTAGTATAATTTTTCTTTCTAATGGGATTGGTTGATTTTTGCTTAACCCTTCTAAGACAAGATAGGTTTCTTCATTTGGATCTAGAATTCTTGGGTTTAAATCTTCACTGACTGAACTGTATTGTTCTATTTCTTTCTTTTGTAAAGCTAAAGCATTAGTAGCAGCAATTTTAGCTTGATTTCTCTTTTGATATTGTTGTAATAAAACATCATATGGTGCACTTCTACCAGGAACTGCTCTTTTTGCACCCATAGAATGGGTTTTACATGTTAATGATCTTGCACAATAACCACCATTTGGTAATGCAACCCCACATTGTTTTTCAACATCAACGGGACCTTTTTGTTTACCAATTTGTTTAGCGGTTTTGGTTTTCTTAGGTTTCTTCAATTTTTCACCAGCACCTCCACCATTATTAGCTGCCGCTGCTGCCGCTGCTGCTGCATTGGCAGCTTCCTTTTCCTTCTGAGTTTGTGATTTCTTATACTTTTTCTTAGGTTTGGCAGTTGGTGTACTTGGTATAGGTGTATTATTACGTGAACTATCAACTGATGAAGGTTCAATTTCCTTCTTACGTTTTCTCAAAGGAACATCATCATCTGCTAAAGAATTATTAGCTTGTTGTTGTTTTTTAACTCTCATTTCCAAACACTTTGGATAATGACTCTTTAAATTATCAACGCCTATAGGTCTAGAACAATTATCACAAACTTTATAATTGATTAAAGTGTTAACACCTTTAATATCAAATTCAAAAAGTTCTTCGTTAACTCTAGGTTCAATAATTAATTTCTTATCGATATATGTTCCTAAATCTTTCCAAATTACAGGTTTAGTTTCAGTAAGGTTACTTAAACTATTTAATGTTATGACTTGATTATTGGACATAAAAGTGATTTAACGATAAATTTACAAGGATGCTTTTCATATATTTATTTGATGAATTTACCCTTGGTTTATTTTTGATAGATGGATGGCTAAGGGTATAAAAGTAGGCTGTTTTCCAACTATGTTATCAAGTGATAAATGGCTGGTTTTGTGCGCACTTGTCAGTAAGGATTAGTGTGAGTTTTGACGATAGTGGATTGGAAAGGTGCAGAATAATAAGGGAGGGATATATGAATAAAGCTATTAGAGTCATCTTATAGTGTTTTTTTAACGGTATAAGTGTGTTTAAGAGATCTCTAGAGAGAGTTTCATGCGGCCAAAACTGATTAACTTATAAATGTTTTAGCTGTGAAAATTGCAAATCTCTCACATCTTTATTATTAATTAACAGCTTTTCAAAGAAGACATCGAAGAGGCAACTAACACCCATTTTCGATCCACATAACTCTACAAACGACTTTAGCAAAACACACATACCACATCTTGGTATATTGAACCCCACAAAATATGTAATACAACCATCTCGATTGGCTCTAAAACCCCATACTCAGCTCTATACGCAGAAAATTTTTCAGTATGTTATCTCATCAGAGTATATTACTTATTGTAACTTATTTATTAGTAGGAGGTAGACTTTCCTTCGTCGTAGCAGGGTTAGGATGCTACTTGCTTAGTTCAAACATCAAAACAAAAGCTCCATTTCAATCCAAATCTATAGAGAAACCAAAGAAAGAATCACCTATCTATGCGATTGATTTCACATCAACTTCATTCACTCCTTCAACTACCAGCAAAATCCCTCCAAAAGAATCACAAGCCAAGAAATTGAAAACAAGATCAAGAAGAAAACAACCAAAAGTTATCAAAGCCTCAAAACCTATCGGTGAAGTGAATTCTCCAACTTTAACTACAAACTATGCTAAATTAACTGATTCTCATATTTATATATTTTATACCACCTTAACAGGTTCATCAGCCAGAGTAGCTAAATCTTTACACGGCTTATTAAGTGAAATGGACGTTATAGAATCAAATCCAAAATTAGTAAGTTTAGATGATGATGTAGCAGATTTAGAAGAATATTTCCTCAAGACTCCTAAACATGATGACGGCAAGAAAAATATTTATATCATGGTATTACCAAGTTATGATACCGATTCACCCATAGATTATTTTATAGAACACTTACAAGACGTTTACCAAGATTTTAGAATCGATAAATACCCATTAAGAGAATTATTGGGATTTGCAGTTCTTGGGTTAGGTGATAGCGAGAGTTGGAGTGACAAATTCTGTTACCAAGCTAAATTGGTTGACAAATGGTTAGGAAAATTAGGTGGTAGACGTATTTTCCCACTGGGTCAAGTTTGTATGAAATATGAAGGAGAACCAAAAGCTCAAGAATGGATTCAAAATTTCGCTACTTTATTAAATGATAATGAACCTTTCTTCTTAGACGATGATGTTGATGACAGTGACAAAGATATCGGCGAAGATGGAGATTCAGATTCAGATGAAACTTTATTAGATGTAGAAGATATGGGAGACATCATAAGGAAAGAAGGTATCATTACTAAATCCTCACCAGAAATCAAAGAAATGGTTTCAAAAGATTCACCAACTTACAAATCTTTAACTAAACAAGGGTATACCATTGTTGGATCACATTCAGGTGTTAAGATTTGTAGATGGACTAAAAGTGCTCTTAGAGGTAGAGGGTCATGTTATAAATTTGCATTTTATGGTATAAGATCCCATTTATGTATGGAAACTACTCCGTCATTAGCATGTTCAAATAAATGTGTTTTCTGTTGGAGACATGGTACCAATCCAGTTGCTAAACTGAACTGGAGATGGGTGCTTGATCCACCAGAGAAAGTCATGGAAGGTGCTTTACAAGGCCATTATCAAAAGATCAAACAAATGAGAGGAGTTCCAGGTATTCAAATGGATAGATTTCAAGAAGCTTTTAAGGTTAAACATTGTGCATTATCATTAGTTGGTGAACCAATTTTCTACCCACATATCAATGAATTTGTTGGAATGTTACATGATCAAGAAATCAGTTCATTCTTGGTTTGTAATGCCCAACATCCTGAACCATTAGCAGCTTTAAAGAAAGTTACTCAATTGTATGTCAGTATTGATGCACCAACCAGAACAGATTTAAGAAAGATTGATCGTCCTTTGAATAGTGATTTTTGGGAAAGATTAATGAAATGTTTAGATGTATTAAGAACTGTTCAAAGTCATCAAAGAACTGTGTTCAGATTAACATTAGTTAAAGGATTTAATATGGACGAAATCAAAGGTTATGCTGATATGGTTGAAAAAGCTATGCCTTCACAAATCGAAGTTAAAGGTGCCACATTCTGTGGCTCATCTAATGGTAACGGAAACCCATTAACAATGCAAAATATCCCATTCTATGAAGAATGTCAAAAGTTTGTTGTTAGTTTAACTGAAGAATTGAAATCTCGTGGTCTTGATTATAATGTAGCAGCCGAGCATAAACATTCATGTTGTATATTGATTGCCCATGATAAGTTCAAAATTAATGGTAAATGGCATACTCATATTGATTATCCTAAATTCTTTGAACTTTTGAAATCCGGCAAAGATTTTGTTGATTTAGATTATGTTAAAGAAACACCTGAATGGGCTGTATGGGGCTCAGAAGAAGCAGGATTCAATCCAGAAGATACCAAATATGATAGAAAAGCTGAAAAGTTAAGAAAGAAATTAGAAAGAGAAGCAGCCCAAGAACAAAAAGTTCAAGAAGTTGAATTGATGTAGTATTTATTTATGTATAATGAACGCCTAATGAACTGAGCTACTCTAGCTTTTGTTCGAGAGTACAATGAGTGAAATTTATTATATATTATATTAAACTGAATTGAAATTAAAACTAAATTAAACTAATCTTTCTTCGAATCTTAATTCATTGTTAACTGGTAATCCAACTAATAATCTTAATAAGTTTTCAACAGCTAATCTTTGTTTGTTTAAACCATTGATTGGTTTGAAACCTGGTTTAGATAATGGAGCTTTTAACCAGTAACTTAATAAAGTTAAGACTGGGTAGAAGTTTTCATAATCTTTAGCTTCTTTCTTTTTATAAGTAACTCTTTGGAAAAATTCAGCCATGACAACTAAATCAATAATCAATGGAGTAGCTAATAAAGAATCTTCACAAACATTGTGAATAGAAATTTTGTTGTGACCACCTAACATTAATTCACTGTAGTATTCATCCATAGCGACTTTAGAGTCACCAACAGCCGGAACGTATTTAATAACAATACAATGATCAATGGTTTTACCTAATTCATCATTATATAAGATTTCATTTGATTCAATGATATCATCAACAACTGAACTTTTACTGATTTCCTTGGATCTGAATTGTTTTGGAGCTGATAAATTGTAACCATCATTGTTACCTAAATGGTTGTAAGAAGCAATGGAGACTGGTCTGATACCAGCATCAACTAAGTATTGAGCTAAAACAGATTTAACTTTAGTTTGACCAGATTTGAAATCATCACCACCAATGAAAGATTGATGTTTTTCAGCTAATTCAATAACACCTGGAACGAAAGTGTTTTGTGGAGAACCGTTAATGTATGGAACACCTTCTAAGATACAGGCAACGGCGAAAACAGTTGATGGACTGACTTCTTCGTGGTTATCTTTAATACTCTTTAAAACGTTATCAGCGGTATCATTAACACCGTCAATGATATCACTATATCTTTCAGTGTTAGCAGTCCATAAGACAATAACTTTATCTAAACCATTCTTAGTTTTGAAATCGTTAATATCCTTTCTGACTTTTTCAACATCATTCCATTTGTTCTTTAAATCAACTTCACCATTAACTAAGTTAGAGACGTTATCAGCTCTCTCAGTTTGATTCAAAGCAATGAAATCTGGGTAGTAAATAGATGGTAAAGGTTTGATTTTATCAATGTATGGATACAATTGTTTTTGTAAACCAACATCTAAAACTTGAGCTCTTTTCATAGCTTTATCTAAGGTTAAGCTACTGATATCCCAACCACCAACAACGAAATCATTTGGATTAACCATTGGTAAAATAGCGTTGAATGGAGCATAGATATCTTCACCTTTAGAATCAACACCTAATTTAATAGTTGATGATTGAGTAACGGAACCGAAGTAGTTTGGTTTAACAACACGTTCTTTAGTTTCAAAACTGATGTTGTGTTTATTGGCTAAAACGGAACCAACTAAAGTAGTACCATTGTTACCACCTAAACCGACTAACATAAGACCTAACTTTGGAACAGTTAAATCAGTTTTGAATTCGTATTCAACAGCAGTTGGGGTAACATTGAAAGTACCAACATCCAGTTTTTCAACAGTGGCATTTTCATAAGTGAATGAAGTGTGTAAGGAATTTTCCTTTTTGACAGCTTTAGCAGAATTAAAGGTACAGCTGACCATTTTATAAATCTATAATATGTGAGGTTAAGAAAATACTTAATGAAAACTTTGGGGGAGGATTTTTCACCCCTATTTATAGTTTACACAAATCCAACATTTCGGCGAATGTACGACATGTGAATTATAAAATTGATTTAGTATGTTACGGGTGTTTCAGATGAGTTTTGGCCCCCAATTTTCTAGGTTTTTTAGCTCCCTAACAGATATTGAGGATTAATAATTATTATCCACAAATCAAAACATTGAACGATGTAATATATCACATTTATTCTTTAATTAGTAATTACGAATCAAGAAACATGGCACATGCGACAAAGTTATGTCGCATTTTCGCCGAATGAAAATCCCCTATAATTAGATCTGCGGATTTAATTGGCTATTGGGGGGAGTGCATATTTCTTTATTTCCTTTTTGGATTGTTTTAGACGGAGGGGGGCAACGCTTATTAACCATATTTCATCCATGAGATTCTATCGTTGTAAATTGCATTAGTTATCAGACATGCTTCTTTAGTTCACAACATGAGGTTTTAGAATTACAGAAAAGTCGTGGCACCCACATGCCTAGATTTCAAGGATCTTACTTGAAGATCATTTGACTGTATGAAGAAATGTCGAAGATTCAGGAGATTCGAACATTCAATTTAGAACGATTTGAGAGTAACGGAGATGTAGCAGCTCTAGTACGACAAATTGGGCCTGGCTGTTATAACGTAAAAATTCCACTAAACCTTGTACTAGTTTCAAGGAATGTGCCAGGAGATAGTGAATTATCACTTCAATGGGTCTATTAAAAGTCACAGGATATGGGGTACGATGTATATAAGATATTGTTTTCAATCACTACACGCCAATTCAGCTTTAGGTTCAAGAATAAACTTTTTAAACACATCGTGGAATGTCCATTATAAATATTTTAGTCAAATTGGTTATTAGACGACCTCGAGAAAATCTGAAACCTTTGAGCCGCACAAAATACGTGTACCAGGTGCCTAGATTCGTATTACTTTATTGTTTGAGATAAGAATTTAAGAGAATTCGCTCATAAACTATAACAAACGCTATGGCATCTTCTTCAACTAGTATTAAGCGGACATCGATGATGGTTAAGTAAATTTCCTAGCCAAACAATTTGATACCCTTGGGCACCAAACTTAATTGATTTAATCCCGCAACACCAAGAAATAGTCCAAAACCAAGACCTTCCTACAATGATAACAACCAGCTTTATGCCACACTTACCACGCCTAACTCATAAACCCAAACCCACCAACATTTATTCCGATAACCACTTAATAAGGTCCCTAATAAGGCGAAATTCAACTCTAATTACCAATGAGTCAAATTGCCTCTACGTGTGCTGCCACGAAAATGTCAACCCTGGCTTAATTAAAAAAAATAAATGATGTCAAATATTTTCATCGAAAGTGGGTATTTGGAATTTCCTTCTGTAACGTCTTTACTACCATCCCTTGACGTCTTCGACGCGGTTTTACTATGGGTATCTACGGGAAGATTGGAATATAATCTACTTGAACAGTATAACCCAAACCATTGACCCTTACCCCAGCATTCGGTAATGATAAAGAGCATTAAACAATATGACGATTCCCTACCAATCTTTGTTTAATGTATTATTATGAACCCGATGGCCTAAACAAGTAAAATATTAATTAAATTGCAGATACCCGCGTTTTATGCAGGATTGGTTGCAAAAAATATGTAGGGGAAAGCTGGTTTCGCGACCCTAATAAGTAAGAGAAGAGACTAAACAATCATTATAACCAGCTCTTTAGTTAGATATGCAAGATGATAGCAAGGATGATCGATAGATGACGCAAGTTATAGTAATTGAAGACCTAGGGTTCTATTGATGATATAAAATAATTCGTAATAATAATCTTGACCTGCACGCATTTATCGGTTACGTATACTCGTCCCACCCTAAAATTCTCCTTGAAAACTTAATGGAATTTTAGTATATAATGGGGTTATTTCCCACTTTGATGTCTATAACGGTTTTAACCTTAGTCACTCCTTTATGTTACAAATATTACTCCCATTAGCCCTTGCCTTAACGGTATTAGGGTTTGATATCGATGCCCAAAATGTTGCTGTTTATTGGGGTCAAAATTCAGCAGGAACTCAAACTAGATTACAAAATTATTGTACTGATGATGTTGATATTGTCTTATTGAGTTTCTTGTATGCATTTCCTAATAATTTACAAATTGATTTCGCCAATATGTGTGGTAATACTTTTAGTGATGGATTACGTAAATGTGATCAAATTGCTGAAGATATTCAATATTGTCAAGATCAAGGTAAAATTGTTTTATTATCAATGGGAGGAGCTTCTGGTGCTTATGGTTTCACCAGTGATGACCAAGCCACTGATTTTGCTGAAACTTTATGGAATAAATTTGGTGGTGGATCAGATGATGAAAGACCATTTGGTGATGCTGTTGTTGATGGGTTTGATTTTGATTTAGAGAATAATAATCAAGTAGGTACTGTTGCCTTAGGTAATGCTTTAAGAACTTGGTTCGCCAAAGATTCTTCTAAACAGTATTATTTATCAGCTGCTCCTCAATGTCCTTACCCTGATGCATCAGTTGGTGATTTATTAGCCAATGTTGAAATGGATTTTGCCTTCATTCAATTCTATAATAACTATTGTAATTTAGGTACTAATTTCAATTGGGATACTTGGCAAAATTTCGCCACCAGCACTTCTCCTAATAAAGACATTAAATTGTATTTGGGACAACCTGGTGGTCAAACTGGTGCTGGTTCAGGTTATAATTCTGCTTCAGTTGTTGGTACATACGTTGATCAAATTAAACTGTCAGCTAATTTTGGTGGTATATCTTTGTGGGATGCATCACAAGCTGTTTCTAATGTTGATAATGGTGTTACTTATTTACATGCTATGAGAGAATTATTAGACTCACCTGATGATTCTGGTAAAGCTGTAGTACCTAATACTGAAACTACTAGTACCAGTAGTACTAAATCCAGTACTTCTACCACTAGTACTTCTACTACTAGCATCAGCATCTCAAGCACTTCAACCACCAGCACATCTACCACTAGCACCAGTAGTACTCCAGCTACCAAACCAGCTACCACATCAACATCAGTACAAACCACTGAAACTACTACCCAACCTGCGCAAACCACCACTGACGAAACTACTGAAGATGCAACTACAGCAACAATTGTAACTACTCAACACAATTCAGTTGTAACTACTTCAACCACTACTAAAGCTCCAACCACACACGTTATTACCCACGTAAACCCTCCTACTACCGTTACTACTGTAAGGTATGTAGGAACTACTACTATCGTCGCTGTTAAGTATATGGAACCTCCAAATTTCTAATGTGAAAAATTTATTATACCTTTATATACCCTATACCAATATAAGTTGTTTTAATTTCTGAAACTCTAACTCTATGTTTAAATATTTGAGTAAAAGTTTACTATAATTATTTAAATAAATTGACTCTACAGTACCACCTTGCCAATTTTTGAGATCATAAACTTGATTCTTGGTTGTTTTAGGATTTAACGTTAATGGTGTCAAAATTATATGTACAAATGGAATACCGGCTTGATCAATAACTGACTGTGCTTGTTTTGTTAAGGGACTTGGTGATATAAGGATCATGAATGTTGAATTAGTTTGGGTTTCTGTTCTGATATAATGAGTATAAATTCCAACTAATTCTCGTATGATTGTTGCTTGTATTTTAGATTTATGATTCTTACACTGTACTAAAATCTTAATATCTTCTTGCATGGAAATAGAACCCTCCAGAGATTCTGATTTCAATAAATTATTCAATTCTTTGGAATTAGTGATTAATGGTAAAACCTCAGGACTCGATTTGACTTTTAATTGTTCTATAATACTTGATCTATTAAGGTTGAAAAAATGTGATAAGTCCCAACGACCAACTAAATCAACTCCATTATCGAATGCACCACCTTTTCTTATAAGTCCATAACATTTTAGCTTTGTTTCAAGGAATTTCTTAGAGGTATACTCGTATAAAGTACCTTTAAATACAGTTGATGCTATATTACTTTTATTTTGTTTACATTGTTCTAAATACCCACCACAATCTACCACTTCTGAGGGTATTATGACACTATTCCATCTTTTGGTTATGTACTGACCTACGTAATGTTGACGTGGTGCAATCATATGATTTATACGTGTTGTGGTTGTGTACATGTTAGATCTAAGTTCGCGTTTGTTAGCGATTTTAAAGCGGGTGGAAATTTATATTGCACAGAATGTTAAATGTATTAATAATATTGTTTTGGGCGGTTGGCCTATTAGCCGCCGAAGAAAGTATACAAACAATCAAAATCTTTGGAAAATCAGATAAATCATTGATTGAATTGGGTGAGATTGTGTTTGATAAGGGGCAATCTACTGGAAAGTTTATTGCTAATGAAATTCAAATTGACAATGAAATTTGTATTGGTACTAAGGATGTTCCAAATAGTGAATGTTTTGTAGTAGTTAATGATTTAAGTGATAAACAATTCGTTATTAATATGAAAGGGGATGATGTTGATTATTTATCCTTGGTATCAGTACCTGAGAGTACTCAGAAAGTATTAATAAAGACAATCAACAAAGCTCCACAACCTAATTTAACTCCAAATAATATTGATAAAAGAAAACAACCACAAGCACAAACACAAGGTAAAGCTGTCACCCCCGAAGGTAAGGAAGAACAACCAGAAGAAGAGAAATCATTTATCCAAAAGTATTGGACTTATATAGTACCACCATTACTTATTTTATTTGTATTGTTAGGAGAGGATGATAAGAAGAAGAAATAATGAAAGATCTGAGTCGATCTTGAAGTGAAGGTGGAGAACTGGGGGCAAGCAAATATACACGTACATACTTATACACTGGTTTAACAATGGACTTTAACTTCGACAGATTCTCTTCTATAACTCAAAGCCGATTACTCGAACCAACTCTTTTTGATTACTCCAAACTCAAATTTCCAATCCCCCTTGTACCCACTCGATAGTATCAGCCTATCTCCTAAGGTTTACTCTCTAGCTGAGTGAGACACTACTACATACCACAAAGGGTGTCGCAGACATGTCGCACCAACCTTCAAATTTAGCGAATCAAATTGTAACCATTTTCTCATTAGTAAAAACCAATTGAAAAATAAAAATTTTATATACTCTCTCAAGTTATTGAAAGTATAAATACTACCAGAAGTAGTTAGGAATATTAGATCAAGTAGTGTATTCATAATCAATTTGATACATCGGTACACCTTAGAAACCTTTGAATAAATTCCTATCATATAAAATGTTAAGTAAAAGAATACTTCGAACCAATCGTTTATTTTCATCAACTTGCAAGAAATTAGCTGATGTATCAGTTACAGTTGATGGTAAAACCATTAGCATAGAAGCGGGTTCTTCAATCATCCAAGCCGCTGACAAAGCTGGTGTAACTATCCCACGTTATTGTTATCATGATAAATTAGCTATTGCAGGTAATTGTCGTATGTGTTTAGTTGATGTTGAAAGAATGCCAAAATTAATTGCATCATGTGCTATGCCTGTAGCTAATGGTATGGTAGTTCATACTGATTCAGAAAGAATTAAAAAAGCAAGAGAAGGTGTAACTGAAATGTTATTAGAAAATCATCCATTAGATTGTCCAGTTTGTGATCAAGGTGGTGAATGTGATTTACAAGATCAAAGTCATAGATATGGTAGTGATCGTGGTAGATTTAATGAAGTTGTTGGTAAAAGAGCCGTTGAAAATAAAGCTATTGGTCCATTAGTCAAAACTTCCATGAATAGATGTATTCATTGCACTAGATGTGTAAGATTTATGAATGATGTTGCTGGTGCACCAGAGTTAGGTACTGCTGGTAGAGGTAATGACATGCAAATTGGTACTTATATTGAAAGAAATATTAATTCTGAAATGTCTGGTAATATTATCGATTTATGTCCAGTTGGTGCTTTAACTTCAAAACCTTATGCTTTTAAAGCTAGACCTTGGGAATTGAAAAGAACTGAAACTGTTGATGTTATGGATGCTATAGGTTCTAACATTAGAGTTGATGCTAGAGGTATTGAAGTTATGAGGGTTTTACCAAGATTAAATGATGATATTAATGAAGAATGGATTAGTGATAAATCTAGATTCTCTTATGATGGTTTAAAAACTCAAAGATTAACCAATCCATTAATCAGAAATGGTGATAAATTCGAAACTGCTACTTGGGATCAAGCTTTAAGTACTATTGGTTCAGCTTTTAAAACCATTCAACCAAAAGCTAATGAAATTAAAGCTATTGCTGGTGCTTTAACTGACGTTGAATCATTGGTTGCATTAAAGGATTTAGTTAATAAATTAGATTCTGAACATTTAACTACTGATGTTAAATTATCAACTGATGCTACTGGTGTTGATGTAAGATCTAACTATAGTTTCAATTCAACTATTGATGGTATTGAAGATGCCGATCAAATTTTATTGATTGGTACTAACCCAAGACACGAAGCTGCTGTTTTAAATGCTAGAATTAGAAAAGTTTGGTTAAGATCTAATTTAGAAATAAGTCATATTGGTGAAAAATTCGAATCTACTTTTGGATTAAATCAATTAGGTGAAAATGTTAATGATTTATCCAAAGCCTTAAAGGGTGAAACCGGTAAGAAATTAGCTTCAGCTACTAAACCATTAATAATTATTGGTTCAGGAGTTGCTAATTCTGAAGATTTACAATCTGTTTATAAAACTGTTGCTGAATTTGCTGATAAAAATGCTAACTTTAATACTTCAGAATGGAATGGTGTTAATTTGCTTCATCGTGAAGCTTCAAGAGTTGGAGCTTTAGATATCGGATTCCAAACTTTATCAACCGAAGTTAGTCAAGTTAAACCAAAGATCATTTATTTATTAGGAGCTGATGAAATCCAAAATAAAGAAATTCCAAAAGATGCATTTGTCATTTATCAAGGTCATCATGGTGATCTTGGTGCATCATTTGCTGATGTTATATTACCAGGTTCAGCATTTACTGAAAAGAATGCTACCTATGTTAATACTGAAGGTAGAGCTCAAACCACTCGTGCTGCTGTTAATCCACCAGGTGTTGCCAGAGAAGATTGGAAAATTATAAGAGCCTTGTCTGAATATGTAGGAGCTCCATTACCATATGATGATTTATACGCTGTCAGATCCAGATTAGGACAAATTGCCCCACATTTAGTAAGACATGATGTAATCGAACCAACTTCAAATGATATTGCATCTATTGGTATTAAAGATATAAGTACCAGATTAAAATCTATCACAACAGTTGGAGTTCCATTAAAGAATCCAGTTGATAACTTTTATTTCACTGATGTTATCTCCAGATCTTCCCCAACTATGGCTAAATGTATTGCTAAATTTGGAACTAAGATTGATAAAATTGTCGATGAATCTCCAGATATTAATATTTAACCTCATACCATAGATATTTATTGCATATTAGACCAATAGTGTATACATAAAATATATAATCCGTCATATTCCAAGGTTCGGCATGGACCGATTCTCTGATCCTGCACATTTCTCGATGATCTTCGCAGAGATAAGGTGCTCCTTTGTTATTAATTAGGTACGAATAAACCTACAAGCACAAATTGATTTCAATCGACCACAAATTTAGAATCTTATACACGGCCACACCACAAACAGTATCTACACTACTCGGTTGAATCAACGATGGGTGACCAATTCTCTGCTAAATGGAGACAAACAAGAGCATGTGCTCGATGTAGAAGACTTAAAATGAAATGTGCATTTGAGGACCCTAGTTTCAGATCATGTAAAAGATGTTTTTCAATCAATGTAGAGTGTTCGTTCGATAGTGATCCTACGGCCATGTATGCCAAGAAGAAGAACAGAAATCCAACTAATAAATTCGTAGAGAGTGTTAGCCCCGGTATAACCTCAGAAAGTATCAGTGCATCAAGAACAGGGGAACAGATATCCCAACTTCAGGCATTATTTAAATTAGTACTGACTTCTTTGAGTTCTTTAGAACATGATTTAGCAGTAACGTCGTCTTTAGAGAATGAAGATACAGATAAATTGCAAGACCTTCAGGATCTTATGCAATCATCTAATCATAAATTGAATAGGATTCTTGATCTTTCAAATAGTAACCTTAAACAATTTCAAGATTTTCATAAAGGCCCTGGAATGCCTGATTATCCTTACATACCCTACAGTTCCAACATCGTCAAAGAAATAGTAGAGAATCATCAACTCATAAGTTTAGATGAATTTAGAATAAGACATCAATTTTTCTTGGATGAAATGTTACCTTATTATCCTATTATATCATTCTCCAAGAAGTTAGAAGATTTCAATAATTTGTATGAGAATGATCCACTTCTATTGGCAAGTTGTGTTTATGTTACATCGATTAATGATAATGGATTATATTCGAAGATCGAGAAAATGTACTATAAAATGACCAATGAGACGTTTAACCAAATGTTGAATTACTATCTTGAAAGTTTTATATCATACCATGTTTATATAAAGCTGGATAAGTTCACTTATCAACTAGTTGAATTATGTTTGATCTTATCCCTTTGGTGCTTACCTACCACAGCTTCAGGCCACTTCAAAAATCAAGTCAATCTATTGACAGGGTATAATATTTCATTATGTATAGATTTAGGGGATGTATCAGGGTCTCTTGCAAATAGAGGAGTTTTAACGCCCCCAGTATTACCAGATGATTCAGAACAGAGAAATAGATTAAGAGCGTTTTTAAGTGTTTACGTATCAGCAGGTTCATTAGGATTATCTTTGCCAAGATTCAAATTGGTATCATGGACAAGACACCATCATTCAGCTATATCACTTTTAATGAAACAAGGTGAAGTTAATGGGGTATCTTTACCTTCTAGAAATGATAGGTACCTTTGTTATTTTGCCAAGGTAATCAGACTAGGTCAAGAGATCTTTGAGTACTTTTCACCAAGTTTGATTGATACAAGTATCACCAGTGCTGCATCTAGGAAGAAAGATGCGTTATTCAATAATATCTTAGACCCATCCAATTCACCACTTTCTCATTTGAAATTTGTATTGGATAACTATGAACAGAGAATGTATTCTTTATTAGTAGAGAGTGGATTTATGGCATCACCAGATCCTTCAAATGAGAAAGATCAACCTAAGGAAAAGTATATCTTGTCAATTATCTATTATCAGTTATTGATGATTATTTATGATAACATTGTTAGTAGATTCTTTAAATTCGATTCAAAACTAGGAGATAAACAAGGACAAGAAGTTGAAACTGTTACCTATATTCAGTATATTGTGAAGTTAATCAAAATCTGTGAGAACTTATTAAATTCGTTTATCATTTTAGGCCAGCAAAGAACTATAAACGTTCCAACATTCTTTTTTTACCGTCCAATGCATTCATTAATCTTATTAGTCAAATTAAGAATTCTTATAAATGCCCTGGGGTTTGCTAAAAAGACCAGTATTGTAAATCCTGATGATTTAGTTATAGATGTTGAATCATACTTTAAAAAGGTCTATGGTTTGATTCATGAAAGCCAGCAGAAGTATAGCCTGATTGTATGTCTGAGAATGTCAATTATCTTATCAAGAATAGAAAAATGGATGCAATTATCAAATGCTAATAAAACTAAACCATCTAATAACAACAATACTGAACGTGCAAATTTAGTGAATATGATCGATACTAGTCGAGAGATAGAAAATTTAAGGGACCCTAAGGAAGACTCTTTGGATGGTAATGTTTCTGGTGCAAGTTCAGCACCCACTTCATCAGGCCCAAGTTCAGCACCAAACCATTTCGACTTCGATAAACCTTCGTCTCGTATTCATACACCTAACCTTCAATCTAATTCAATTCAAGAAATATTTGAGGTCATCGATTCCGATATTCTTAATCATTTAAATCCTTTGGACGCTAATATGGGATTTGATTCGAATTTCAACGATTTGGCTAACTTGGATATATCCTACCTTGACAATAATATAAACCTAAATATATTCAATAATAATGATAATGACAGAGATGGGGGTTGGCAATAGCCACGGTAATAATGTAATATTAATATACACGATTTCATACCTAGAATTTAAACTTCTTAGGTTGTGGTTTGTCTTTGACATTCGCTTGGGTATTGGCTTTGTTTTCTAATGATTTAGTCTCCGACTTCTCTGATTTGAGATCATATACTTTGTTTGTTCCAACTTCAGTATCGTCCAATACTTTATATAATTGTTTTGGTTTAGTTTCTTTTTCTTGTTCTTCTACTTTCTTATGTTTATCTTCATTATCCTCATCAGGTCCATCTTCAGATTCATTATCATAAGGTACGATATCAGGATCTTCCAATTCTTGTTCTTGATCTTCCTCCTCCGATTCATAGTCCTCTTCTTCAGATTCTTGATCTTCCATGACTCCCCAAGTTTCACTTTGTTTGTCTAAAACTAGCTCCTCTTCATCATTCAAATACCCAACGTTTGCATAAGTAATATCAATTCCTGGAATAATTAGATTCTTATAAGCTGGTGGTTTACCAAGTTGTCTCATTGTGGATATCCATGGCGGCACCGTTTTACCATTCTCAGGTAAACCTAGAGCTTTTAAAAGCTCTGAAGATAAAATTCCAGGTCTAACATCGACTAATTTCTCTTCACTTTCTTCAACTTCTTCTCGTCTCTCATAATAAACATCACCAAATGGAAATAATCTTGGTCTGGTTTGATTCTTGAAAAATGCATTATATAATTTCTGATAATCAATATCAAGTTTCCCTAGCTTAGGTTGAACCCTATCACGTTGCAGCAGTTTTAATTTCTGGTCTTCAACATTGTTTCTCATCTCTTGAATCCCAGTTTCTACTATATACAAAGGAAGTTGGAATGGTGGCTTTTCAAGACCTCTTTGACCTGATAAATATTCTCTTTTGGCAGACCAGTGTGACGGTACAGGTATCACATTTAAATTTTGTTTAATATTCATAAGCATATAAGGTTCTGGTGCATCAGCATCAGATGCCTCTACAACCAGTGGATCTCGTGCTAATGCTTTCAATTTGGCTATTGATACTTTATTTTGTTGCCTGAGTTTTCTTTTGGAGAGTTCGGTTTCTTCTTCTTCTGATTCATATTCATCTGACAGTTCTTGGTCTTGTTGTTTCACAAGTTCTTGTTTGTTTGCAATTGGTGATGGGGATGGCTTTTTCGGTGTATGTCTTCGTTGAAATTTCCGAAAAACTTGCTGATACTGTTTGTATAGCGGGTCATCTTCGTCAATTTGTCTTATTGTTCGTTTCTTGTCATTAGATTGATCTGTTTGTGGTCTATCTATGCTTGCTGGTTGATTATCTTTTTGTGTAACTTCAGGTGCCTCATTGGATTGTGTAACTTCTTTAGATTCACTGAGACAAACTTCATTCTTCTTAGTCTCAGACGATTCTTCGGCTTGACTAGGCACTGACGTACTATCTTGCAACTTTCTTTGCTTTTCTTTCTGTCGCCTAAGCTGATTCTTCGATAATCTTACCTTACCCATAATTTATCGCACTCATCGAGAAACCATCTCCAATACATTGTGTTTGTAGAAGTTTACCTTTTTGTACCTTTACGATGTAAGATTACATATATAACATTCCCCATAGGTAAAAAGTTGCTTTTCTTATATATAAAAGTTCAAACTGAAAGTACCACATATAACTATGTTTATATTATATTATATTCGTATATTTATCATTAAATAATCATTGCAACCCTATATAATGAAGAAAAACATAACCATTGACTAGACTTATAGCTCATTTCTTATCTTATTAATACTTTGAACTACTTTGTCGAGTCTTAAACCCATTTCCTCCTCATTCTTTTCTAAAAGTTCTAAAAGTTGTTTACTTTTCATATCAATATCTTGAGCTATTTCAAAAACAGTATCATTAGGTTTAGCTTTGATAGTGTCAGCTAAACCTTTATTAACAACTCCATCATGTAAAGTAGTCGTTGTTAATCCCGTAGTTTCCTCTGACATGATATGAACTTTTAGGTCTCAACTGAGCGACTTGGAGAATCTCGCGGTACTATGCTTGGTGTGTTCTTTATATTACTACTAAGTCAATTAATTCTTGGTGATATTTTAGACTCAGAAGTCAAGTTTCATATCAAAGCCAATGATGAGCCAATTCCTCAATACTTAGCTGATGGATTAGGCAAAGCAAAGATCATTGATGATATTAGTGGAAAATATGAGGTGTTCAGTATAAAGAATCAAGATATGAATATGTTGTGTTTCTTACCTGATAGCACAGATGATTCGTTATGGGAAGTTCCTGAACCTCATAGATCCAATAGGACTACGGATCAGTTACTTGATCAAATACTTCCAGAGTTTATGTATTATTTCGATGCTCAGGTTTGTACTTTCACTTCAGGATTGAATGATGGATATTGGACTTACGGGTATTGTTATGGTGATAAAATCATTCAGTTCCATGAGAACATGCAAACTTTCCAGAAAACAGGTCAACATACAGCCGAGTATCCTGACTATATCTTCGTACTTGGACGGTTTAATGGAAGTGAATCGAAAAACGTTAAGATCATGAACCAATCATCAAAAAATTCAAGAGTTTTAAAAAAGAAAGATTTTGAAATCATAACAGATCCAATAACTCCTGGGATTTCTTCAAGACCACAAAGAGCACTTAAACATGTTTTAAATGATGGTGAAATCTGTGATCTAACTAAAGATCCAAGAACTGTTGAAGTTATTTATAGATGTGATGCAAATATGGATTTCAATATCGGTATCATATCAGTTCAAGAAATCAAAACATGTGAGTATCGCGTGATTATTAACATCAAAGGATTATGTTCATATGAGGAATTTGCACCTTATGACACAGATGAAAAGATTGCAGATATTGTATGTAATACTGTAGTTGATAATGAAATTGAGGGATCAAAAACCGATCTTAAAAGTTTACTTGAGTTTCAATTACCAACTGATAACTTACCACAATTCCCTCAGCCAAAGTTCACCAAGATTGACCTTTACGAGTATCGTTTAATACCAGGAGGTAATGGATATTATTGGGGAAGGCCAAAGAATTACGACTCTTCTGATTACATATATGACAGAAGATCGATTATTATTTACAACGGACACGATACAGAGACTTATAAGCGAATTCATCCATTTGTCAGAATGTTTACAGATTCAATGGAGTTTAAAATCCAGTCTCCTATTAAGGATCAACTCGCGACTTGGGATGATACATTTATTGCATGGTATGAGCTTTATGATTATAAGGGGAATTTCATGAATGTGATTAAAGTTAGTAGAAATGGAAATATTAGGGACAAAGCTATTAAGATCCAATTTGTTGATCCTTTTAAAATGGTGGATCAAGATGGTGATAGTGTTGATATTCCGATTCCTTCCTCACCAACACGTAACTTATATGAATATCAACTGTTTGTGAGAGATCAACCAGCTCCAGAAGAAACTTTAACTAACACCGTAACTGTTACTGAGGTGGTTGATACCCCTACAGCAGTCAATGAACCTAAAATCCCCAACAATGAAGAAATAATATTAAAATTAGTTGATGAGAATGGTAATCCAATTGCGGGTGAGTTGCTTGAAGCTGTTATGAAATTACTTGATCAAAATCCTACCGGGGCCAATATGGATCCTCAAGTACATCAAGTACCAGAAGTGCCATTACATAACGATCAGCCCCCAGTCCAACATGATGAATTATGATAGAATAAATTTATATAATCAATATAATAACCACTTTTAAAATCCGTAAAAACTTTTCGCATCCCACGCATTTTTCCAAAATCTTACCATATCAACCAGTTACCAGTGGTTAATATATTCAGGACAATAAGAACTAATGTTGACTAATCTGTTATTGGTAAGCACCCCATTGGTGACCTTCAGTCGAATTAATACTAGAAATATATCATTTCTTAAGAGATTATTGGTTTTGAATGATTATAATGAATTAGATAATAAGGAAAAACTTTACTCATGGGACGAATCACCATACGAAGATTTAAGAACCAGAGCAGCATTCATTAGAACTAAAGCATTGTGTCCAGTCACTTCTAAACCAGTCGATTTCGTTTGTCCTATATCGGGAATCCCAACTCATCATAATAAAGAAGCTTGGGAGAATGATGAAGATTATCACAAAAATAAAAAATATGAATTATTAAAGAAAGTTAATTTATATGAACATGATTTGAGAAGTGGTAGAACTTTTGATGAATTCGTATTCCCAGGAGCTCAAGAAAATGATTTCACTGTAAGTTTAAGTAATTGGGATCAATATTTTTATACCAGAGATTTTAATCCAATGAACACTGATTATAATTTAGCAGCTGCTACTAAAGTATTAACTTACCCATTAACTATTGCTTCAACTCTTCATAAAGTTAGTCCATATATGTTACAACCAAAGGGCCCAATAACTTTAGAAGGTTTAAAATCTCTTGCAGCTTTAAGATATACATTATATCCACCATACCATAAAGATCGTGAAGGTGGTAGTAATTTCAAAGAAAGACCAATGAGAATTTTTATTGTTGGTGCTAAAATGGAATCAATGTTACCAGGATATGTTTGGAAACAGTTTGGTTACTTATTCCCTGATATTAATTTTGAATTTCATTTCATTGGACCAGAATGTTATTTTGATAGAACAACTAGAACATTTGCTAAAAATCCTGAATCAAATGGAAGACCAATTGTTGAAAGATATGATGATCAAATTACCTTACATTACCATACTTTATACTTTGATGAATTATATAATTATGGAGATTTATTCCCATTTGATCCATACCTTGACGTATTTTATTTATTCCATCCAGGATTTCAAACCAATGATAAAGTTCATTGGGATAAAGCCTTGAAAGGATTATTAGATTCTAAATGTCCTGTTTTCGTTACAGGTTATCATCAATTAGATACTTTAAGAGAATTATCATGGCTTGTTAATCATAAATTATGGGAGGAAACTGATATTTTAATGAAACAAGGTGAGAATTTATTTGGGTCTACCAAGATTGATTTAGTTGATTCTAACCCAACTGAAACTTTCCAAGCTAATAATCAAATTTTTGCATTTAGAGGAAAGAGGTATCATGCCATTAAAAAATAATGTAAATAGTGTATATAACGACTTTTGACTCTTTTTGTATTTGTTTTCTCTTATGGTGTCTTTGTGTAACGGTGTACTTTTCCACATAAACCAACAGTCGCACTGCGTCATGAATGATATGAACACTCCATTCATAATTGACTTAAAAGTCAAGGAGATCAATGTCAATTCCGATACTCCTACGTTAGGTATACCTACTTATCCAATAAGAGTTACATTGAGGCATGAAATAAGAGAAATAACTGAACAAATCTGGTTTAAATCACCTGATTTCAGATTAAAACCAATATTTCTAAGCATACGTAAGGATGGTCATAGAGTATCTGATTCACCATTATTCACAGTTCTAGACACACAAACACCACCTACTGAACCAGTTACAGACTTTGAACTAGTGATTGATTATACTCTTTTTGGTAACCGAATGATACCTACTAGAGACCCAATTGAAGAATTATTTGATATAATGATTGAATGGAATGATACACAAGGCAGGACCCATAATATTCAAATCAGAGAGTCTCTTGCATGTACAGTGGCAACTTTAAAAGATTATGTAGCAGAAGAACGTAATAAAACTGTCGAACCAGGTCAGTACGTGGATGGAAGTTATTTCAATTTGAGATATTGGGCTGATGATGACTTGGCAGATAATAATAGTACAATTTCAGACATCTTAAAATTAGATTTACCTCCAAAAACACCAGTTTTATTTGATCTTCTGTATAATTATGAGAGAATAAATAGGGACAGAGAACCAGAAGTTCCTGAAGTAACTGAAATACAAGTTGAACAAAATCAAATCCCACCTAATATAAGGTTCTTTGTAAGGATAGTTAGTGAAATGGAAACCCTTCAAAATGAATCAAGTTTATTTGAATTAAACAAGCAAACAACACTCCGAGAATTCATCAATAACATTATCGATAGACTGGATCGTTATGAAGTACGTAGAACGTTCTTTGATCAAGTCAAATTGAAGTATCAAGGAGCAGATTTGGGTAACTCATTTGATACGCCAGTTTATGAAATTCTTAGCTTAAATGAAGAAACTTTACAACTGACTAGAAATATTATATCAATGGATCTCAGTATACATCCACATTTGAGTGGTGTAGAAGGAGGTCTTTTGAGTAGAGAATTCTGGAATGATTTAACATCAGATAATAGATTTGAATTTTTACCAAGAAGAAATGATGATGATCTAGCCGTAGTCAATAGAGCTGATCGAGAATTAACTTCCAATCAAGGAACTGTAGAAAGTAATCGTCATGCTTTTGAACCAACAAGAATTGTTCTTGCTGATGGAGCTGAATGGACTTTGACTGGAGAATCTTTTGATATGCTAGAATTAGATCAAACTAGTTCTAATCAAGGTCCGAAGCAATTACTTGTTAACCAATCGGATTTATCAAGTGTTGAATATGAGTTTCTAATGAATTTGAACGGTGAGGACATCAAAGTGTGTTTGAACAGTTCTCAGTGTATAATTGTAGATGGTCCAGGTCATCAACCTTATGTTTTACTTAATCCAGCTGGGATAGCTAAATTGAATAGGAACTTTAAAGAGAACGGTGAATCTATAATTCAACAGGTTAAGATTCATACTTATGAACCAAATGCAACACCTACTCAAGCATGGACAACGTCAAATGGTACTTCAACTACAAATGTTCCAACTAGAACTGCTCCACATAATGATGATGATGATTTTCGTGCTGATATGGCAGATGCTGAAAATGAACTACATAATGTTCTTCATAACATCAATAGAATGCACCAGCAAAATAACCAACATGCTCCAGTTGCTGCTGCAAACGATGTGCAACCTTTTAATAGAGCACCACCGCAATTCCAACCATTTCAACCCGTTAGACCAATCAATTTGTTCACTACAATAACATCCATAATAAGTTTCTTTACTGCAAGAGGAAGAAATTTCTATATGAATATTCTTAAAATTGGTCTTTTAATAGTATTCCTTGGTCTTGATGAAATTGTACTAAAACAACCTGAAATCATTGGATTTGCAGTTTGGGCTTATCTCATGTACAGAATCCTCTGGAGAAGTTTAGATTCTGTTCGATTAATTAGGAGTACCTTCTTAACTGAACGACAAGTGAATGCTTATGGTAGAATGTATGAACTATTTTTCACCAATATCATCAACAAATTAACTCGTTGGCATAATTCCCGTCAATCTAAAATCAACTATCTCCAATATCAATTAGTCGATTATGTAGTGCAAAGACCAAGAGATTATGAATTATTAATAAGAAGGTTTAACGACCAATATAATTGGAGGTTTAAACTTCAATATAATTTAAAAAACTTGTTAAAGAACACTGTACTTCTTTTCATCACATTTATACCATCATTCCAACCAAAAATTCAGAATAGATTAAGCCTTTGGAGGTCCAATGAAAACAATGATTTGAAAGGTGATATTGAAAAATTATATGATCAGTTTAGTAAATTGAAACAAGCCTATCAACAATTATTCAATCATACATACGTTGGAGATATTGATATTGAATCTATTAGAAATTATACTATCCCATCCGAAGGTGATTCCTATGAAGAAAATGAAATTCAATATCAAATCTTTTTGGATCAATATTATATGTTACAGGATATGTATAACAATTGCAAGAGATCATTGCAACGTGAAGTTTTAGAAGTTGTTCAGCCATCCACCAATCCATCCAATGATATTGCAAGAGAACTAGTTAATTCAGTAAATGATCCAGCTAATGATGTAGATCAATCACAACCAGAAGATCAATCACAACCAGAAGATCGAACACAACCAGAAGATCGGCCACAACCAGAAGATCATCCATAACCAGATCAATTAAATCAACCAGCTAATGAAGATATACTGGATATTCATTGATTACAATAACCAGTATTGATCTAACAGTCAAATCAGCCAGGTCCAAGTACATAAGATTCGAATTTAAAGTTTTAGTCAATCCTGGCCATATAGCTAAATCAACCAGTAAATTCTCATTATATTAAGGAACGCTGGTTATTGTATATGAAAAGAACACTGAATAGAACGTTTGATCTGGAACAATAATAACCAGCACAGATTCGCTCTTAAATTTTTTCGCAGCTCAAAACCTCTAACAATCTCCAGGGGCTTATCAGTGATTTACTAGCTGGTTGAGAACCTCAATCAGTGTTAGTTCAAGGGATCGAACCTTCTCTACTGGTTAAACGTATACTGAATCAACTGAAAACTGCAATTTTCTTGATGCGTGTTCAGAATATGCAGCCACGGGGTGCTTGTGATTTCGATAATTTTTTCCTGGGCCTATGCTTATCATACTGCGGCGGTTTGACAGCCATAGGTGTTAATTTCTTATCTTACACTATGGGCCCATGGTAAAAAGCTTAAATCATGACGAGAATTACTTAAAGCTCGTCATAAATGCCACGGTAAATCCTATACTGCCAACCAATGATAATGTAACTTTAACCTTACGAGAAGAACGTTCAATGAGACGATGGTTATTTTTGGTAATGAATTTTCCGGTTAGGGAATAAACCAAAACAAATTAAGGTCCTACCTCAAATGACACCTAACCACCACAGCGGATTATATTGTTCGCACCAATTCGGTAGGTGTTTGCCCCTATTCGGTTGGATGCGCAATAGAACAAAAGCAATTATTTGCCGAATTGAGACAATTTTCGTCTGTTCTCAAATTATTTTTTTCCTTTTAGGATTTACCGTCAACTGAGTTAGATGTGATATGTCACATTTTGAGCCAGTGTTGACAAGTGTTTGAAACCAATTGTAGTATCTAACGTAGATATACTAAAGCCACTATCAATCATACCACGTTCCAAATCCAAGCTTTAACCACTTTGATGCTGGTTATCTATTGTAAACTCCTAAGAACAACTACCGTAACTGAATCCAAAACAATATAGCATTGCTTGCTGATATGCAATATTTTCTGAAAAAGAAAAAAAATTTTTAAAAAAAAAAAATAAAAAATTAGGGAAAATAGAAAATTTTTACTGCAAAACACTAGTCCCAAAAATTATAAAAACCCAAGCAATTCTCCTTCAGTTTTCTTCTTTATAGATATCAAATCTTAGTCAATCGCTTAAATATTTTAGAAATGCAATTCGCCGTCGTCGCCTTATTATTCGCTACTGTTATCAAAGCTGCTGATAACGTCACTACTGTTACTGATGAATCATCAACTTTAGTTACCATCACTTCATGTGGTCCAGAAGTTACCTCATGTCCATATGCTAACAACACCTCCAACGTTTCTACTTGGGAAGGTGCTGCTAACAAAAAATACGCTGTTGGTGCTGCTGCTTTAGCTGCTGGTGCTTTATTAGCTTTATAAGTTAATTAAGTCTAGTAGATACATTGGGTGGTTTATATATAGTGTATAGTAGAATGAAACTTCATTAATATTTTTTTTCATCTCTCTATTAAGTTTTTCCGTTATCTTTGTTTTTCTTAGAGACCTTGGTCCTGGGGTCTGTACCTTACAGTTTAACTTGGCTGTTTTGCAATGGTTATGAGAGAATTAGTGCGGACTATGTCACAGAATGAGACTAACTGATGAAAGTAAAGCATTTCATTTTGCTGTTTATTCGATAGTTTTACAAATTCCCTATGGGAAAGCTACTTCATATGGTATGTAGTTTATATTCAACCTTTTCTTTCAATCTTTACTAACGATTTTAGGCCATATAGCGTACCTAATAGGGAAACCACAAAATTCACGTCAAGTTGGATCAGCTATGAAATATTGTAAAGAAGTAGTTCGCCAATTAAACAGAGAGGAGGATATTGATATTCCCTTGGATGAACTACCATGGTGGCGAGTTGTTTCTTCAGCCGGGAAAATATCACCAAGGGGTAATAGTAATGGAGAAGTAGAACAGTTGAGGTTACTTATATCTGAAGGTATACTAAATGATAATAAAGCAGTAGATTTCGATGAATTTGGCTGGTTCCCTGATGATATTGATATATAATTTGGGAGCTTAGTAATGATAGTATAAAATCTAATAAATATATTTAATGCCTATTTACATGTTTCTTTTTCTTCTTTTTTATATCAATGTTTTGCATTTGTTGTTGTACCCTGGCAGCTTCTTGTTCCCACCATTTATTAAACTCTTCTTCTTGTTGGATTTCACTAAGAGTTTTCCGGGCAGTTTCACGGTTTTTGAGGTCTTCATATTTCAATGATTCTTGAATCATTATATCTGTTAATGAAGTTGCAAAGTCGGAATTATTGGTGGATTGAATGCTACTACTTGAAGTGTTGTTGCTGGTAAGTGTCTTTGAACTTGAAGGATATACTGAATTAATTGAATTTGCTGAATTCGGTGTGATATTATTAGGAGATGGAGTTCTGTTTTTAACGAGAGCCGGGAATCCCTTGCCATTAGATGGTTTATGACCATTTGATGTTAGCCTCGTACCAATTGGTGTTGATTTACCACCGTTGAATTTGGCCCCAATATTGACTTTAATACTACTAGGTTCACCGATACCAAGAGACTCAACTGGAGAAGGTTTTCCCCATGCTGGGCCCTCAGATTGACTTTCCTGTTGAAGTGCCAATTTCTTCTTCTCACGTTGTGATAATTTCAAACTAGGTCCAAGTTTAGCCTTACTACGCTTATTCCATTCCACATTCTCTGAGAAAACTTCCTTTGGCTTATCTCTATACTTGTCGTTGAAAATAGGTGAAGCATTTGACTTCGAAGCCCAGTTGGAATGAGGACTTAATCCAAACCCTGTGATTGAACTACTGGAACTATTATTTGAAAGAGTTGACGCAATTGAACTCATCTGAACAGGTGGTGGAGATTTAGTTGGTGGTGGAGCTTGACCTAAAACTGGGAAAGAGTTTAAATTAGCAGGAGTTGAACCATTTGAAGTTGAAGGTCTTTTAATCATTGGCTTTTTGGTTTCAGATATACTAGGTCTTTTTATTTCTGGTACAGACGGCTTTTTAATCTCTGGAACTGAACTTCTAGTGTTCACAGGAGGACTTGGAGATTTTTTAGTTTCAAAATCTACAGTTTTCCTTCTTCTTCTGGTAACAACCTCGAATTGACTATTAGAATCATCATCTTCAATAGCATTCTCGTTGTAATTTTGAGTAACTTGAGCCTTTAATTCCTGTACATCTGGTCTCTCTATGGCACTACTCTTTCTAGAACTCTTCCTACTTCTTTTCTCTTTAATGACATCCAACTTAACATCAAATAATGGCCTAAATGATGATCTTCCATGTTGCATTAAATTATTATTGAACAAAGGAATATCGTTGACAAAGTCTCCAATAACACTATTGGAGTTCTTGACCATCCAATTATTGATCTCTACATGTTCTTGGAACTCACTCAACTTACAATGGTTCAAAATCTTAAGAGTGTTCTCTAATTCATTAAGTATATCATTAGGAATATTAAGAACTGATTGGTTTAGTAGTAATAACTCCAAATTATTATAAATATACCAACTGCAATTCAAAAATAATTTCTTAGAATTAGAATGGTGGGAATGCACTAATAAGACCATAACATTATCTAAAGTTATAAGATCTTTGAGAACTAATTGACAAAGGGATTTAAGTTGGAATAATAATAATTCGTCAGCTATGGTAATGACATCAAGAACGTTATTAATGAATTCATCAATATTATCAAATGATTGTCTAAGTTCATCAAAAATCTTCAAATCACTGTACCCATATAAATGTTTAAGGATGACCATGAATTGTAGTTTAGTAATATTAAATGAAAGCTCATCAATTCCACTCCATCTATTGGAAAGTGTGGTTTCGAAGAATGCTGACCTTGCAAAAACTATCCCTTTACAAACATTAACTTCTCCGTCAAGCAATTTGATTGTTAAACCGGTGGCGTGTTCAGTGTCAATTAAAGATCGTAAATTATTAAAATAAGTTTCATCTTTAGCTAATGTTCCAAATACATCAATTACTCCAAAGAGTTTACATAACTTGTCGAAATCATGTTTAATGTCTTTGTTTTCTTTAGGTTGATTATCCCATAAATTAATCACTCTGTTGGTATAAATGAAGTATATGGTGATAAGAAAAGATTTAATGTTTACTGGAGTCAGGAACTCAAGGATATTGTCAATGAAAGTTCCCTCGAAATCATCTGTGGCAAATATATCATTACCAGAATCCACCAATTTACTAATAAAAGGTGACCTAACTTTAAGTATATCATAATGAACGCCAACTTTAAACTCACCACATTTAACAAACATATCATAATGTTTATCTTGATCTTGCAAAAACTCAATTAACTGATCATCTGTGAGATGAAGTACCAGCTTATCAATCTCACCAATTTGCTCATATGTATATCTTGTCTTTGTCTTTTTGTGCACATTAAAATCATATCTTCCATAATAATTATTCAATAAAGAATCAAACTTTAAATTCTCACCTTCTTCATCTTCTTCTACCTCCTCTTCATCTGTATCATATTCTTCCTCATCCACCATAGATGATGTAGGGTAAATGAAATCAGTTTTATAAGTTGATGGTTCATTCTCATTAAACAATTCATCTTGTTTCCTATATAAATCAATTGAACATAAAGGACTTAAATATTCCATATCTTTAGTGAATGTATTGGTGGTTAATGCTAAAGGAATCAAATCAATATCGTCTCTGATAAACCCAAACGATGTAAAGTTATCGTCACAAGTTACTTTAACAATTTTATTAATGAAATCAACTCTTTTGAATTTGTTTTTAATAGGGATTGGTAGTGATGTCTCAGACATGGAATTCTTCCGTAACTTCGTATTGGTGTTATGTTTCATAAACACAATCCCACTTGAAGTACATAAAACAATTGACCCATCTTGTGACATATCCATATCACATACTCTTAATTCACTATCATGGGACTTCCAAATATTGTTATACTTTACTTTAATACTCAAATCATCAATACTAAACCCAAGAACATCTCCACTGTCTAATAAAAGACCGATATTTTCAGGTGATCTCATCACAACCTTTGTAATGTTAGCTGGCCTTGTGGTCTTAACAGGACTGAATTTATGGAAATTCCTGTCCAATGATCCTCGGATAGGTATCTTAGGTAACTTTATATGCTGACTTTGATAATAAATATGAATATCGTTCTGAGATGTCACTATACATGTAACAGTCTCACAAGTTTCAACTAACTTTATTTCATCTCTAAGACTGATCTTACGTGGACTGGTCTGTATCACCCCTTTATGAACTGTAGAGTTTGATTTATACTCTCCTGACATCTTTGAATCTGAATTAAACCCCATTTGACCTAAATTCAACCCCCAGAAATACACATCGTGTTTGGTATAAGCTAGAGAATGAACTTTGGAAATAGCCAACCCTTTGAAATGAGCCGTGGTTCTTTTCAAGTCTCCTGTTATTACAAGACGAGGCAATGATTCAAATTCATCAGTTCCATTAGGTGTCACAGTCACACATTGATGATAATTATTGATCCCCCATGAATATATTTCATTATCATTTGTCACCACCACAGTATGATCGTTGGATATCACCACTTCTTTGATTAATTTACGGTTTTTGTGAAAGAACTCAATTCTTTTAAACCTATAAAGATTAGCATTATCATCATGACCTAATCTTCCCCTTGATCCTATTCCACAAGAATAAATATTCCCATCTTTGGTGACAATTATCGAATGATTCTTAGAGATCTTAATGACTCTAAACCTAGGATTGATAAGTAAATCAGCTTCTGGTGTCTTAAAGAATGAGATTGGTAATTTAGATGGTATTTGCCTATCAGTAGAATCACCCACTCCTAAGTTATTATTCAAATTAGTACCGAGCATATAAACGTCCGATCCACATCTTTTAGTATCCCACCAATTATAATGAGACATAATATGCCTGATTTGAATTGGTTTAGAAACATCAGTGCTAGTATCATGATCTTGATTTGAAAGTTCTTGATTATGCTTTTCGACATCTTCAAACCTGTACTTAAAATGGAAGGTATTATCATTTGAAATATACTCAGGGACCCAAATAAACGTTTTAAAATCATTATCTAACAATTGTAAAGGAGTCAATCTATTTCTATCCTTGGCTCTAATCAATTCAAATAATATGGAATTACCTGCTAATAATAATCCATCACCATTTGTGTTTGTGGTTTTCAAATATTCCAATAAAACTCTATAGCAATTTAATCGTTTGTAATAAATTATATAATGAAGACAATTCCAACCATTTTCATAATCGGTTTTATTAATGATGGTCTTAATATCAGGGTTCTTTAATAAATGTTTTAATAAATCTCCTCGATTACAAAGGATAATTATATGTAAAATAGTCCGTCCAAACAAATCACGTGTACCTAATTCAGGTTTAGATAGTTTGGATAATAATGTAGTTAAAGATTGTTTAGTTACATTATTCATATTACATTAGTTGATGGTAGTGATGCGTGGGTTGTGTAAAGAGGTGCGACTAATATACACGTCTATTGTATTATGGCTATTTGCGACTATTTATTATGGTACTCAAGAACACGGTTTAATTATCCATGTTATTGATCATACGTTCCAATTCTTTGGCGTCTAAATCTTCAGATATATCTTGGTTGTATCCAAATGGATCGTCTTCGTTTTCTTGAAGTGCTTCAGTCTCGTCTTCCAAGAAGAAAGACCCTATTAATGGTTTCTTCTTGACGGCAGTAATTTTACCAGTAGGTGGTAATCTGGGACGAATGTTTCTTTGCTTTTGTGGTAAATCTTCATCATCGATCAATGGTAAGTTTTTAAGCTCAGGTAATTCAGTTGATCCACCTGTTTTCTTTTGATTCTTAACATAATGAGCTTTAGATTTCTCAAGTAATTTATTATAAAACGGTCTTAAGATTTTGATTTGCTTATCAACATCTGATCCGTATAAAATTTCCACTTTGAATTCATTAAGATCTTCGAATTTATTAACTTTGGTCACGTTACCATTGGCATTGTATGAATTATTTAATCTTGAATGTAATAAATAAATTGGGATAGATGAACTTAATAAATTGAATTCTTTATCTAAACCTAATTCCTTAAATCCGAAGAAATCGTCACCTAAATCATTTGAAAAATCACCCGTCATAAATTGTTCACTATTATCATTAAAAGATTTTTCATTGAAATTCTCTAAACCTGGTCTTAATAATTCTTTAAGGAAATTTGATAATTTCCCTTTTAAATCAGTAAGTTTCACAAGTTGATTGAACAACTTTTCGTTCACAAATGTATATAAATCATCAGGTTTATTCACACCATTTTCAACTAACAGCACTAATAACATTTCTCGTTTGGTTAATTTATTGGAAGAAGAACTCTCATGGTGAACTTTTAATGATTTGATCAAATTACCTAGATACTTCTCTGCCAATTGAGTCAATACATTTATAGCACCAGGCTCGGTAACTTCAAATCCTGTTTGCATGGCAATCTTACCAACATTTCTTCTTAATGCCTTGAACTGAATTTCTTTATCAAATTGATCATGATTAGGTAATTTAGATATAGGATCTATATCAATTTCCTTCAAAGTTTCGATTTCAGGCTGTCTCATTTGTGTGTGGTGAACAAACTGTTGGGTTTGCATTTGTCTTATTAAAGAGATCTTGAAACAAATTTTTCTAATCTCTTGCATTTCATGGATGTTTTGGAAATATATATGATTCAATCCGTTTTCTGTGGACAACATGAAATCTGAATTAGATATTTGTTTTTTCTCATTAATAAGTGAATCAATAGTCCTCTGTTCTTGTTTATCTTGTAAAGCATCATCGATTCCTTCATACTTGATCCCTGGTAAACCACCTGTGATATCATATTCCAATAAATAAGGTTCATACTTTTCTAATAAATTACCCTTAGATACAACTTGTTGGTTTCTGATATAATTATTAAAATTACTCATCTCACTTGATTCTCTTATAATGGCAGGAGCATCAAGATTCAACTTGGAATTATCGAATAATAATGCTCTTTGACTACAATAATGAGCTCTAGATTTGGCAGTCAATGTTCTCCATGCTTGTAATTCAGGACCTATTTCATCCTCTTCATTTTGTGTATTATTAGAGTCATCATTAACTTCTTCATTTTCTTCATCTTCCTCTTCTTCTTCACCTCCATTGGTAGTGGTAGGTTCCGCTGATTCTTCAGGTAAGGGAGTTGGTTCTATTGGGGTTTCTTCAATTTCCAATGGTGTAGCTGCTGAACTTTCTGGTGAATTTATAGTAGATTCATGCTCTAATTTAATCTCATCATTTCTAGTTCTTTTCCTTCCTTTTTTAGATGATTTCCCTACATTTGAATCATTATTAGGTTCATCCTTTTCTTCTTCTTTCTCAAGCTCTGAACGGTTCTTAATAACAATGTTGGGAATGTGAGGTATTAACTTTAAAGATTTCTTTTGCATAGCAATGGCATGAGCTCTTAAGAAATGTTTAGGATCAGCGTTATAGGTTAAACAATTCGACCAAATCAACATTATATCATCAACAAATTCTTGCTTGGAATTATACTGTAAATTCTTTAATTTCTTCATAACAGTATTTAAATCCATTGGTTTCTTAATAATCAATCCATAATTAGGAGCTTCACGTTTACTGACTTTATTCAAAAATGGTGTAGAATGTTCAGTATGACTCCTTAGTTCTACCACTACTTTTTCACAAGCATCATATAATTCTTCTTGTCCAATTCTATCATCGTTAGCCCATTTACCTCGGTTTTTCTTAACATCCATAAATAATGTTCTTAGTTCATAATCATTTAATGGAATTTGATCTCTTTGTTGTTGTATAGTACTTAATAAATGTTTTAATGATGATCCTGTGGCAAATGCTAATTCCACATTACTATGGTTGTTGTTGGAAGTATCTTTATCCTGTTCAGTTTTATGTGATGTATTCTCTAAACTTAAATCAGATTTTTCTAATTTTCTACGTTTGATAAGTGTTTCTTTATCATACTCGAAATTATGATAAACTTTATTAAATTCCTTTATTAGGTTTTCTTGATCTTCTATGTTTTCTTCGTTTTCTTCGTGTTTGATGAATAATGATGTTGGTATCCGTAAGATTAATTGATTATCGTCATTAAATGTGAATTCTTGTTCTTGTTCTATTTCTTTAGTTTCGGATTCATTTTGTTCCTTAACCTCTTCTTCTTCATCGTCATCGTAATCGTCTTCTTCATCCCTTACGGTTTTCACTACAGGTTCAACTGGTTTAGGCTGTTCGGGTTCAGCATCTTGATCTAAATTATCTAATAATTCATAATCATCATTAACCTCATCTATAGTATTTACACTTTCATCTAGAAGTTTGGTGGCATAGTAATAATCTATGGCCTTTTCCCATAATAAATACCTTATATGTAAAGCCAACCTTTTAATGGTCTTCAAACCTTCTTCCACATCGATTTCAAAATTATCAATTACCTTATTCTCATCACTATCTTTCTTAGAATTATCATTCTCTCCCTCCTCTTGGCTTTGTGATTTAAATTCATTATTTTCCTTTTGTGTTTCTCGATAATATTCTTCAGGATCAAAATCTTTGATTAATTCAATGAAACAATTCCCCTGTAAGAAATTGTCCCATACTTTAAAATTATTCAACTGTAATAAATATCGTAATAATTTGAATTGACTTTCATTTAAGAAATTCTTAAAGAAATTCACTTCATTGAGTTTCTTGGCTAACTTAAATAGTTTAAGACTATCGTTAACTTGAAACGTTGATAACTTCTCCATATCTTAGTATAGTTACCTTTAGTTTAGATTTTGGGCGCACTCATTAACAATTCGCACAACCGGTACACCTATATATAAGTTTGTTAAATTTGGGGCAGGTTTGGAATATAGAATTTCGATTTTGGTGCTTGAAAAGCTGTTCAGTATAATCATACAACACTGATTAACCTATATCTTTCGTTTGAATGGAGAAAATAGAGAAAAATGTGAAACTTTGGACCCCCAAAAATTGGACCCCTAAGCATGTCCGGGTAATTCTGACACATACTTTCACATACTTAAGCGAGTCTGTACTTTCCGAAAGTTGTACTTGTAATTTAAGTACAACGTTGTAGTACGGCTGCCATCTATTGAACCTCTACTATTGAACCTAAGCTGTAGATTATTACAAGGGTAAACAAAAGAGATAGAAAAGAAACAATATAAATAACAATTGATAAATCTAAATATTATTTACATTAATGCTATCCAACCATTACTATCATGAACCAACTATAAACCTTATACAGCATATTTCTTAGTCCATTCTTTAGCAGTAGCTTCATATTTTGGTCTGTCTGATTTGTAAATATGAGCAATTTCCGGAACTAAAGGATCATCAGGATTGGCATCAGTTAATAGGGAACAGATTGATAATAAAACTTTAGAAATAGTTAAAGCTGGTGACCATTGATCTTTTAATATATCTAAACAGATATTACCATTACCATTGATATTTGGATGATAAATTTTAGTTGTGAAAGCAATTTTTGGTGGTTTGAATGGATAATCAGTTGGGAAATGAATTGATAAGAAAAATACTCCACCAGCGTATGGAGAATCGGAAGGACCCATAATAGATGCTTGCCAATGATATAAATCATCACCAACTGGACCAGCTGAACATGAAGATGGGGGGTCTCTATAAATTGTTAGTATACTGATAATGACAAATCATAAATTCAATGTGGCGTTGATATCGCTAAAGTGATCAATAACATTCGGATCAATCACAAATGCAATATCGGTCGACAGGCCCATCATATATATCACCTTGACTGAATTCATATCAATTAAACCCTTTTATAGTACATACCTTCCTAAATCGGCTAATTCTTTCTTAATACGTTTTGAAGACATGATTTGTAATTAATTATATGTGTAACTCTTAGTCTCTATTTCTATGATAACAAACTTATAAGATCTATTAATGTATTACCCTTTTATCTATGTGTAAACGGAATTAGGACTATTAATAGTTGTTTAGGTTTATTTTAACTCTGTGTAAATTGAAACTTGGAGGGAGGAAAAGGGAGAAATTTTCTTTGGCCTCTGAATGATTCCCACTAGGGTCGTGTGAGGGTTCAACAACTTCGGGATATTTTCTATCTGGAAGTTTCTGTGGTAGAGGCGCGACCTTTAGATGTTAGTATATGTAAGGTTGTGGGAGTCTGGTTGTGTTAGGAGATGCTTTTAGTGGTTATAGGGTAAGTAGATGGGTAGCTATAATAGGTTGAATTGAGCCTTCGTAAATTTTAGCTTTTTCTAAACAGGTTTCTGAATTCATAGATTGTGTTATTTAATGATTTGTGAATTTCGCTATTTATGTATACTAACCATGTCTTACTTTATTTGGAAATTGAATGACCGAAACTATTTCTAATCATTTTACACCAAATCTTACTCTTTATGTAAGCTTTACACGAGATCTTAGTAGGTGATACATTTGTGAGGCTGAAAAATTTGAAATTAAAGGAAAGTACGTATAAATTATTTCCATGATAATTCCGGGGCTTGATTTTAGAGATTATAGATAATAACTCGGAAATCCCTAATTAATTCCGAAAAAAAAGTAAAATATCCTAATTAATTGATCTTTGAGTTGTTTATCAGATCAGTCTAGAGAGTAAATTAAACTTGCTAGTTAATATCTTTTCAAATTCTTCATCGGTTCAGATTACCCTTTAAAGTTCGCACAATAGATAAAGAAAACCCAAAGTTTCATACCCCATACCTCAAGTTAACTAAGGTTTACTTAATGATCATCACATTTGATTCCAAGAGAAACAATCGGACCAAACAACCCAAACCCAATCCGGGGAACACCAGTGAAATCAACTCATTTGTAATCGATAATAATGACTATAAGGCATTCAAATCTACAAAGAGATCTAAGAATGGTTGTGTAACATGTAAAACTAGAAAGAAGAAATGTGATGAGATGAAACCTATTTGTTCTGAATGTGATAGATTAAGTAAAGAATGTATTTGGATTGACTACGATCATATGAATCCTGATACAATAAGGATGGTAAAGAAAGCAGTCGAGAAATCTGAGAGTACGAATAAACTACGGAAGAGAAAGAGAAGTAATGATAATGATAATAATGACAACAATGCTAATAATGATAACAACGATTTAAATTTAATCAAATCGAACTCTCCTGATATCAGTAATTTGATTCATAAAGATTCGTTTGGAATATTTGATCTGTTGAGTCCGGAAAATGACTCAAAATATTTATCACCAAGTATTAGACATTATGGCGAACCTCAAGTGAAGATTGAACCAGAAGAACAAGAAAAAGAAAGAGAACCTGAAATTGATATACTGTCAAATGATATACTGTCAAATGCTTTGATTACCAATAATTATGCAGGAAACTCGGTGCCATCACCTCAATTCCCATTCACCCCAAATGAGTTTATGAATTACCTCAAAGAATTTAATTCAGATTTTTCTATAGATTTTAATATTCCATCCCCCGATAGTCCAAATTATAGCCAGTTATATCAGAATATTGCCAACACACCAAACTTCCATACCCCAAGTACTTCTTTACAATTGTCAGATAGATCATTGTACTTATATAATTATTACGTATCAGTATTGAGTCAGCTTGTATCTGTAGCACCTAAAAGTAACAATAACCAAGAAAATTATTATCAAAAGGTATTTCTACCTTTAGCTCATCAAAATGATGGGATTATGTATGGTTTATTAGCCTGGGCATCATTCCATATGAATCAACACGAAGAAGATAAGTCAGAAGCTTTAGGGTATCTCAATAAAGCTATTAAATATTTGCAAAATATGAAGATGAATGATAAAGGATCAGTGATCAACAAATTAGCTTTAATATTAATTGTAACTGCGGCTGAAATTTGTAGAGGTGATGTAAAGAATTGGATCACCCATATGAATTTGGGTTCAAAGTTATTGAGTATGAATGGAGGATTGAGTAACTTTACTAATAATAAACAAGAGTTTTGGTTGGTTGCAAATTTCGCATATCATGATGTGTTAGCTAGTGATGCTACAGAGAGAGGAATCTATTTCACAACTGATCAGTATAAAGAAGTGTTCCATCATGATTTCTCCAGTGGTATTCATAATCCTTTAGTGGGAATTGCTAAAGATTTGTATGGGAGTTTAGCAGAAATTGCCAATTTAGCATATGAAGTCAAGCGGGATTTAAAGAATTTAAACAATGATATGGTTAACAATATCAGTGAATCCCCTATTGATGAATTCAGACATGACCAAGCTAACGAAGATTTTGAAACAGATAGCGAGTTAAGTAATCATGCCAAAGTTAATAAATTACTATTATCAGTAGTTGATAAAGCTCGAGATTTAGAAGCCAAGATCGATGATGCCAAACCCAATAAAGACGAATTGATAGGGCTTAATGAAGAAGAGTTCGAATGGCAAATCACACTTTTTGAAACATTCAAGTTAAGTGCTAAATTATACTTGAGACAATCAATCTTCAAATGTAATCCCTCAACTATTGAATCACAAATCTTAACCAATGACTTGAACAAATGCCTCGATATAATTCTTGGATCTCCAGTAGAAAGTGCATTGTTGTTTCCCGTATTCATAGCTGCAGTTCATTGTGCTACCAAGTTAGATAGACAATTAATGACAAAGCGAATCGATAGGTTTATCAATACTTATGGCCCTTGGAGTGTTGTTCGTGCCAAAAAAGTTATCGAAAAAATATGGGCCATTAACCCAGATGGTGATAAGTATATAGATTGGCGTGATGTTCTTAACGATTTAGGTTGGGAAATTAATTTTGCCTAGTCTTTATAAATGTATATTAGTTTTATTGGCGTGCGACATGTCGCTGATCAAACCAGACATTCTCCTCATCCACGTCCACTTAATGAGATGAGACAGAAAATTGAAAATTTTTATTCAATTATTTTAATATGGGTGGATTAGATTACCTTCTTTTTGAAGAAGCTACCGGGTATGCTATCTTCAAAGTATTAATTCAACAAGATGATATATCCGCTAGACTGAGAGAAGTCCAAGAAGGTGCTAGCGATTTAGGAAGATTTTCTAAAATGATTGAATTAGTTTCATTTGCACCATTCAAAGGTGCAGCTCAAGCTTTAGAAAATGCTAATGATATCTCTGAAGGTTTAGTTAGTGATTACTTAAAATCCATTTTAGAATTAAACATTCCAAAAGGTTCAGAAAAGAATAAAATTGCTTTAGGTGTTTCTGATAAAAATTTAGGTCCATCAATTAAAGAAATTTTCCCTTACATTGATTGTTTCTCTAATGAAATTGTTCAAGATTTCTTGAGAGGTATTAGAGATCATGGTGTTAAATTATTAAAAGATTTACAACAAGGTGATATTGAAAGAGCTCAATTAGGTTTAGGACATGCTTTTTCAAGAGCCAAAGTTAAGTTTTCAGTTCAAAAGAACGATAACCATATTATTCAAGCCATTGCTTTATTAGATCAATTAGATAAAGATATAAATACCTTCTCAATGAGAGTTAAAGAATGGTACGGATGGCATTTCCCAGAATTAGCAAAGATTGTTCCAGACAATTATATGTTTGCTAAATTAGCTTTATTCATTCAAAATAAATCATCTTTAACTGATGAATCATTACATGACGTTGCTGCCATTGTTAATGATGATTCAGGTTTAGCTGAAAGAGTCATTGCTAATGCCAGAATTTCAATGGGTCAAGATATTAGTGAATATGATATGTTAAACGTTTCAACTTTTGCTAAAAGAGTTGTTTCATTAACTGAATACAGAGCTACTTTATACAAATATTTAACCGATAAAATGAATACTGTTGCACCAAATTTATCCACTTTAATTGGTGAAGTTGTCGGTGCCAGATTAATATCTCATGCTGGGTCATTAACTAATTTATCCAAACAAGCTGCTTCAACTGTTCAAATTTTAGGAGCTGAAAAGGCTTTATTCAGAGCTTTGAAAACTAAAGGTAATACCCCAAAATACGGTTTGATTTACCACTCATCATTCATTGGTAAAGCTGCTCCAAAAAACAAGGGTAGAATCTCAAGATATTTAGCTAACAAATGTTCTATTGCTTCAAGAATTGATAATTATTCAGATGAACCATCAACTGCTTTCGGTCAAGTTTTAAAGAAACAAGTTGAAGAAAGATTAAACTTCTATAATACTGGTGCTGCTCCAATGAAGAACAGTGATGCTATCAAAGAAGCTTTAGCCTTGGTTGGTGATATGGATGATGATGTTGAAATGGATGAAACTACCATTGGTGAAGAAACCACTATAATTGAAGATGGTGAATCAAAGAAGGATAAAAAGAAGAAGGACAAAAAGGATAAGAAGGAAAAGAAAGAAAAGAAGGAAAAGAAGGATAAAAAGCGTAAAGCTGATTCCGATGAATCTCCAAAAAAGAAGAAAAAGAAGTCAAAGGATTAGAGGGTAGTATGAGATGTTTTATGTAAAATAATTAGATAAAGTTGCATGTTTAATAAACATATAGTGTTAACACATTCTAGACTAACATACGTATATTAATTTAAAATTATTAGCTAAGTGGACTCAGATTCTGAAACAATTGGATCGGTCACAATTGGTTTCTCTGCTTTAGTCTCTGGCAAAGTTTCAGATTTAGTTATTTCTTTAGCACCTGTCAAAACATTCCATAATATTTGCTTTGATCTAGCGATTTCACTAGATGAAGCTTGACTTTCAACTTTTTTAACATTAGGTTTAACAGTTTGAACTAAAGTTTCTAGAGTATCATTAACTGGTTTAACTAAAGGATCAATTGGAGTTAACACAATATTCTTACCATTTGAGTCAATTAAAGTTTCTTTATATATATTATCAACTTCTTGAACAATTTTATTAGTTGGTTGAGTTACATTTTGGTCCCATAAGATTTCTCCAGTTCTAGTAATTCTTCTAGTACAAGCCATAGTATGAATTATAGGAATTTTTAAAGGATCGATCAAATCACTTACTTCAGTTGTTTTAATCGATGGTACAAATCTATCAACTTGGTTTAAAATTCCATCGGCTGAATCATCAATGGTTTTACAAATGAAATCAAGATGTAAACCAGCTTCAGTATCTCTGATGAATGGAGTAATTGTATTATGGGCTTCTGTGACATATGGGATTTTACAAAATTCATTTTTTGCAGCCACTACAATTGGATATTGTTGAATATGACTAACGAATTTCCTATTGAGTGGAGTTTCAGTGACCATAGTATCAACAGGATCAATAACAGGTTCAGCAATTGGTGCAGTTGGTTCGGTAGTATTTGGCATAGCTAAGAATAATTAAATCTAGATTAGGTTTGTGTAAATTGAGAAGTTGCAAAATTTATAGTGCCTCACGCAGTACACAAACAGAGATGAGAAGTCGAATCAGAAACAAAACAAATATCTTTAACGTTTATTATGAACTCGTACTAACATTAAAAGGAATTAATATACAACTTAATGCCATGAATTGGTTAATTTATTTTACACCGTACACCCCATTTATTCTAAAGAACTAATTTCTTTAACAACTTCATCAAAGCTATCTTTATACTCACTGACTTTATCAGCATTTTTCTTAGATTTACCACCACCTGGGACAATCATTACACATGAGGTTGGTCTCTTAGTTGAACCAGCAGATCCTAAATCTTCTTTTGATGGGATGAATACAAATGGTACGGAACAGTCTTCGCATAATACAGGTATATGTGAAATGACATCTGGTGGGGAGATATCACCAGCAATGACAACTAAACCCTTTTCACCTTTTCTTAATGCTTTGACAACTTCTTTAACACCTCTTTTAACATGTTTGGCCTTAGATGCCTTTTTGACAGTTTTTAAGACTTTTTTATTGACTTTCTTTGGAGCTAATGGTTTGGCGAATGGTAAAAGGGCTGGTAATCTTGAATCATAATTATCAACTTCTTCTTCAACTTTTTCAGCTTTATCTGACTTGACTTTATCTTTCTTAGCCATTATTATAGAATTATAGTAGTACTTTAGTTTGAAAATTTTTTTTTCAGTGAGATGCCAAAAGGTTGATGGTTTCCGCACGCGCACTATTTGGGTATAGATAATGAATAAGAATACTAGGAAACGTGATTTATATATACCGTCAGCCAAGGAACCATCCATTAAGTTGGATTTGGGGTTGACACAAGTAGCGAATGAACAAATTCCGGAAATAATACATGATGAAATCGTGATTAACCATATAAAATCATTGGATTCTCAATTGAAGAATAATGGGTCTGTGTACCTTAAGATATCAGTAGGTATACCTGAATCAAGATATTTTGAAGAGAATCTCGAGGAAATAGAACAAACTATGAAACGGAATTTCAATATCAACACGATAACGGTATCTGAGACAATACCTGGTGTAATTGAGAGGTTCTTAACTATTAATGGTAAAGTCAATGATATTGTGAAAAGCAGTTTATATGTATCTTTTATCATGTGTAAGTTGAACAATTTGATGAATTTCAGTATTAACTTAGACTCGGACTATTCACTCAACTTTTATATGACAAAGCTTGATAAGTATACCCTTAAACAAATAGAACAACGAGCTAAATCACTTAAGTATTTTGAAGCTTTACAACCTACGTACTATTCACCAATGGGTAATTCTATCCTGAGTATTGAAATTAGAGGATCCCTTCAAAATCTTTTCCGGTTCCTTCAAATCATTGATACATGGCCTAACAAGTTTCAGTACATTGAAGATTCGAGTATTTTACAAATTCCAATGATCTACGCTGATGATAGTAATTTATATCACAGACAAGAAGTCAATAATGACAAACTAAACAACAGTATTAAAAAAACTTTAAATAGCATTTACGAAAGAGTATGATTAATGTATAACATGTATTTACACCCATAAGGGTGTGATTATAAAATGTTCCCTAAACTTTAGTAACTAATGCTTTCTTTGGTTTTCTTGAAATAGTAGCAACTCTATCACCTAAAGATAATGCTAACCCTTGACCTTTAGATCTAATTCTAACATGACCAATGATTTGACCTTCAGTGGTTTTTTCAATACATAAATTAGCTAAAGCATCTTCACCAAATGATGATCTAGAGTATAAATTGGCAGATAAGAATTGACATTCTTCTCCAATTATAGCCCCTGGAGTTAAACAATTCATATTAGTACCTTTCATTAATTCATCCAAGTATTCTTTTAATGAAGAAATTTCAGATTTTATAGTAATCTTATTTTCCCATTCGAATTCATTCCACATCTTACGGAATGAGTTTTCACTACAAGTAGCTGGTTTAATGTAATCCATAATATCAACATGAACATCGTTTAAGATAACAATAGTTGATTCATCGGAATGTACACCATCATAAACAATATTACCAAATATAACACCAGTATCAGCGGAGGTTACTTTGATGGTACTTTGAAGTTTATGGAATCCATAAGGTCCAATATCGACAGTCGCAGCTTTATCAACAACTTTCAAATCACCTAAAGTGGCAAATTCAACTGACATATTACGTAAAGTATTAGTAGTTTGATTGACTAATAATACATCTAATACTACGTCGTATTGATGAACTTTTACAAAAGCTTCAGCATAAACTGGATCGGAGAAACCAGTTAATTGTAAAATCTTGGTTAATTTAGATGATAACAAATCAGTCTTAACATCACCCTCTATAGCCAAATCATCAACAACTGGTTTAGTGGTATTATCTTGATCGAATTGTCTGAAAATAATGGTTTCATCAACTTGTTCAGCATTTTCGTGTAAATCTTTAGCGATTTGCTCAGCTTTCTTCAATTCACTAGATTGAATTTGAGCTTTAAATGATTCTTTAGTATCATCTAAGAATGATTTGGTAAGGAATTCACTATCTTTTTCATCATTCAAGTATTTAATATAAGATAATATTCTATCAGCAGAATCTTCATCAATTTTTTTAGTAACAATTGAGGATTCTCCAACTCTCAAGATAGATACCATAATTAATAAAGCTTCAGCTCTTAAACCGTTTAAGAATTTATCTGAAGTTTTCAATCTTTGGAATCTTAATATTAATTTGACTAAAGTTGATGATAATACAGCACCTAAGTAGAAATCACCTCCTAATAATAATTGACGTATTGGAGGTTTTTCAGTAGCTTCACTAGTTGCAACTTCAGTAGTGAAAGCATTTTCAGTGGCATATGTTCCATCAGGTAAAACAACAGGCCCTTTTTTATGTTTACCATTTTCTTTAGATTCTTCATGATCTTCATGATCTTCTGATTTATTATTAGCTCTAGTTTCACTTGCTAAGATTGGAACTTCACCAATTCCACCTCTAATATATTTCCAAGCATCTTGAATTAATGATTCTTCTTCACAGTATTCACCAATGACCCATAAACCACCACGAAGAACTTTACCACTCTTGGTGTTGGATAAAGTACTGATTAAACCTGATAAGATTTTAGTTCTTAAGTCAGGGAATTTTTCAACAACTTCTTTAACAAATATAATAACTTCATAAGCAGCAGTAGTGTTTAAGTCATTCATTGATTCTAATAATAAATCAACCACATTAGCAGCAACTTCAACAAATTTAATAGCTAATTGATGAATACCATTAATTAATAATTGTCTATATTCAGAAGATTTTTCATCATCAGTTGAAGCAGATGATTGTAATTCTTTCTTTAAAAGTTTAACAACGTCTTCTACATTTCTTGAAGTAACAAATTGTAAAGTAACATCTAAAGCTTTCTTACGAACATCAATATCTTGAGATGATAAAACTCTCAAGACTTCTAATGATAAATCTTGTAAAACACTAGGATATTCTTTATTAAGTTCATTAACTCTTTCTAAAGTAATCATTTTAACATTATTATCGGTTTCTTTATTAGTTAATTCAACAAATTTAGTACCTGCCAATAAGATAGATTGATTAGTATTAGAAATCACAGTTAAAGTGGTACAAGCTTCATAAACCACTACATTTGAAGAACTTTCAATTAATTCCATAACTAATGAAGTGTATTGTTGTTTTAAGTTTGGATTTTGAATAGAATCTTTCCTAATAAATTCAATGAAAGCTAATTGTAATAAATAATCCAAAGTTTCAATTATACTAATATTGTCTTGGATATATTGTAAAGCAGCTTCACGGTTTAATTCACCTAAACAAACAAAAGCATTTCTTTTACAAACTGAATCTGTTTCTTCGTATAAGAATCTATAGATGACTTCATCAGCATCTGGTACTAAATGATCACTGACTTTGTAAATAGAATATAAAGCAAATACAGCATTTTTTCTAACATAAGCATGACGATGACTTAAACATTGACGAACATTAGGTACTAAAGTTTCTAATAGTTCTGCCTCTTTCAATTTGTTTAAATATCTTAAAGTATTACCTCTAATATATTCATTAGGATGTTGTAAATCCCTTTGAATGGCATTACATACTAAAATCATTTCTTGTCTCATTTTACCCTTGTCATCTAATTTTGGACAAACTTCCCAATAGAAGTATAACAATTTCTTTAATTCCTTGTTCTTGGAAGGCATAATGAACCTAATGATATGCATTAATAAATCAGGCATTGGATCTCCATTTAAAATGGTAATAAGAATTCTTTTCATGGTATCGATTTTGACATCATCTTTACCTTTTTCCAATAAGTTTCTAAACTCATTGACTGACGTTTTAGTGGCCGTGTTAGGCTCATAGATTAAGGTGTAACCCAGTGACATTGTTCTGGATATTGTGTTAAAATACCTCAATTAGGAGTTTTGATTGTTCACTAATAGTCTCAACACTCGATCTGTTTTCGACGTGTTGGTTTCTCAATTGTTGGTAATGACACGTTTTATGATTTCAATAAGAAATTTAGTGAGCCCTTACAGAGGCTGATCCATTGACCTATTCTATATTCATATTTACTTATTTTACTTCGGGCTATGTACCTAATCACTATCATTATCAGGGTTGGCAAGAAATAATTTGGGTTCATCGATTTCAGGCTCAATTTCAGTTTCATCATGATCTTCTTTAGAGTCGTCTCCATCTTCATACTTATAACCTGGATGTTGATAAAACCTACCAACATGAACATCATCATCAGAAATACTTCCTGATGAACTTGAATTTAAAGATTCTGATCCCTTAGATTCTTTTGAATTCTCAGCATTGGAACTTGTAGATGTATCTGTTATAGTTCTTGATAATGAGTTTCTTTCACTTGAGATGTTACTATTAATTGATGGTGACGTATGAGGCATTATAATACTAGAACTTGAAGATTTAGTCTTATTGTCCTTTTCAAGTTGTTGCTGCTGTTGTGATTGTCTTGAAGATCTAGAATCTTCCATATCATCAACTTCAGCAGCCAATAGCCTAGGTGCTAAATGACCATGTTTCAATTCAACACCACTACCTTTTTTAGCCTTTTGTAATGATCCTCCTACCATTCTCATATATGCACCATTACTAGAAGTATAAGTGGCTCTTTTATCAATTGGAGATATTCCTGTAGGTAATTTCCATTTCCCGGGTCCGGTTTCATTAAAAGCTGTACCGGCATTCTTTCTTAATGTTAATACATAATTTGATCTTTCACCTTCACCAGGTTTTAAGTTAAGGGTCTTTTTGAGGGTTGATAAATTAAGATTTCTATTGGAATTGGCTGATATTATGGAACTCATAGAACTAGATTTACGATGTGATACTTTCATACTTCCTCCTGACAGGTGTAAAGGTATTGAACTATTAGTAGAGGTTCTCATAAACTCATTAGAATTTCTCATTGAATCTGTGGAATTAAAATTGGTAATTGGAGTTGATATCGTTGGCTTTAATGGAATTGATTTATTGGTACCAGATGTACCGGTTGTACCGGTTGTACCAATAGTACCAGTGGTAGCAGTTGAATATGTTCGATTAAAATTATTGGGTATCAGTTTTCTATTAAATTTACTGAGACTTGAATCATCAGTATAAACTGGAGTCCCGACACCAAATGCTGGAGTTAATTGAGGTGAGTCCGATGCTATTGAATTTTCATAGGAGTACATGTTTTGAGGTGGATCTATAGGGGATTCAGGTGGATACTGAAGACTTGGATCTCTTGATAATGAAAATTCTGACCCTCTATAATTGGCTTCATTGGAATAAACACTAGATGAAGATTCAAAATTATGCATGGGGGCATATGGAATATCATTCTCTGATGATAAATTGGTTGGAGTTAAGAAATCTTCCATACCACTATCATTATTTTCACTATTACTCATTGATTTCATATTTAAAGGTGGTGTGGTCATTGGATCTGGTTCACTGTCAACATGATCAATAGAACCATCCGATCCAAACTTATCAATTTCATAACCTAAATCTCTTATTATACTATCCATTACATCATCGTTAGGTGGTTTTTCATTAACTTCGTTGGTTTCATCTTGTTTATTATACATATCATTAATTTTATTAGCATTTTTGGTTTGGACTTGTTCAATTAAGTCTGGTGGAGGTTTCCTTCGAACTTTCGAATGACGTTTATTCTGATTTGAACCGGAATTGAAATATAAATCATCATCGTCATTAGATAAATTCATTGAAAACCTATCAACTTTAAAAGTTGTAGTCTTATCCAATCCTGTAAAATTTGAGGAATGAGGACGATTTTGTTCAGTTTCAAATCCCATCGTAATTAAACTTTGCGCTTACCACCTTATTACTCCTTTTTACCGTGGTGTACTGGTAGTAAGATTTAGATGTATGGTTTTGACACTGTATGAAATAAGAAAACGCACTGAAATTGAGAATGAGAGGTTTTGTACCTGAATTCGGAATTTGAGACATTTAACCGTTTATTATACGTATGAGTTTAGAGGAGTAATTTTTGTAACGTAACTTTATATTTTCAGACTTTGATGTTATGGGGCACTCTAAGATTATGGAGGCCCACTAAATAATGGTCTATTACTCAATCCCACAGCTGTTATATCATCATGATGACCTTGTCCTGGTCCATGTAAGTATCCACAATGACATTCTTCCATGTTGCTGGTATTATTAGTGGACTGTGTATTGATCATGTTTTGAGGTCTTTCATCTATTGCCATATCGTCATTTATTTCCTGTAGTTTGGATGAAGAATTAATGCTATACCCCAGACTATCATTTACCCCGTTACTATCATGTATATCTATCTCCTTATTTTCAGTAGTATTACCCACAATACTGTCACCTTCTCTGTTGTCTTTGTCTACCTTGACATGTATGGAAAAATCTATTTTCCTTCTCTTATATGAAACTGTTTGTACTATATTATTTGCATTATTCATTTTAAAATATTTTTTAGATCTTCAATTTAACTCACGTGCTGGTATTTTCTTATGTTAAAGACCTAGTTTATATCAATACGTTATTTATCAATCTATATGCTACTGAAATCACTATAATAAACCTTCTACTACTGTTTTGTCTCTTATTACAAAATTCTAAAATTTGTCTCTTCTCACCTTAGTCTGTACTTTCTTTTTTGCAATCTCACTCACGGTCAGGAAAATTACACTAAGCCTACAAAACTAAAATGGGAATCAGAGACAGATTTAAAAAGAAAGAACCAACCGAAGAGGAATTAAGAGAACATTTAAGTCAGGCAGGCATTGCTACTAAGAACAAAACTATTGGTGGGTCCAGACAAGAAAAATTCGGAGCTTTTAAGAATTATGCTCAAGAAAGGGCTACTCAGAAACCTGGACTTGCCCCAGTTAACCCTTACGCTAACTTGAATCAAAGTAATGGCAACCCTTATGGTGGACAAGATAATTCAAATCAAGGTAATCCATATCAAAGTAGTTCTTCTCAAGGATCAAATCCTTATCAACAAAGCAATCAAGGTAATCCTTACCAACAAAGTCAAGGACAAGGCAATCCTTATCAAAGTCAATCACAGGGTGGTAGACAATCACCTTATGGTGGTCAATCTAGAGGTTCAGATCCTTATCAATCCAGAAGTTCTGAATCCAAAGGATCAGAACCATACTCCGCAAGAAGTTCAGAAGGTAGATCTGACCCTTACTCGTCTAGTTCAAGAAGTTCAATCAGAAGTGAAAGACCAGCAAATGACCCATTTTCAAGAACAACCACCAGACAATCGAGAAGAGAAGCCGATGAAGAGTCACTTGACTTAAATGCTATTCCAAGTAATACAATGTACCAAAGTAAAAAACCAATCAGGAAACAAGTCCAAGATGATGAAACATTAGATTTAAATGAATTACCGGAAGAAGATGATTTGAACGTCGTTATTGATGAAAACTTACCACAAGAACAAGAATACAATTCTGAAGATGAAGAAGTCGAAGCCATCAAACAAGATATAAGGTTCGTTAAACAAGAATCATTAGCATCCACTAGAAATACTTTGAGAATGGCTCAAGAAGCTGATGCATCAGGTACTAATACATTAGGAATGTTAGGATCCCAAAGTGAAAGATTATATAATGCAGAACAAAACTTAAATTTAGCTGACACACAAACTAAAATAGCTGAAGAAAAAGTTAAACAAATCAACAGATTGAATAGATCCATTTTCATTCCTGCTACTGGTAATCCATTCAATAAAAAGTCAAGATTAAGAATGCAAGAAACCAAGATCAAGAATGAAAAGGCCCAAGAAAAGTATTTAAGAGAGACTAATAGGAAAAACATGTATGAAAGTGAACAAAGAATTAAACAAGGGATCACTAATAATAATACAAATTCAGAATTGTACCAAAAATATCAAGGTGAAAAAGATTTGAAAGCTGCTCAAAGGTATCAATTCGAGAATGATCTGGAAGACGATGAAATGGAAAAGGAATTAGCTAATAATTTAGATCAAATTGCATTATATTCCAAAAAATTGAAGAATACTGCCAATACTATGAGCTCGGAAGTAGATGCTCAAAATGAGAGATTAAGAAAGATTGAAGAAGATGCTGATAGATTAGATATTAATGTTCATATGAATAGTACTAGATTAAGTAATATTCGTTAATTACGTAGATTTTAGGTAGATATACACTGGAATTTAAACCACCATATTCAATTTATTAGGTCTTGGCTCTAAATCTAGTAGGGGTCTATTATGTCTACAAAGTAAGGGTCCTTTAAATGTAACCTAAATTCCTCGAAACACACTCGTGGCACCCACTGGCACTTGCTAACTACTTGCCTCAAAATGACCCGTAATCAAGAAATACCCGTGCTGTTGTAAACAAATAACAATAAATTCAAGTGGGGTGTGAATTCCAACTGCGGCTAGTGTTCCCCAGGAAATGTAAGATGACGTAATATATTAAATCCTTTAAAAACATTCCATGATCCTACTTTATCTACTACCCCTTGACTTTAAACTCTCTCGATATCATCGGCTAGGATTAGAGTTGATTTTTTCAGTATTGAAATCCCTTATCAGTGGTAAATCACGTTATCATAAACAACGAGCAATTTACAGTTAAGAGCGAGAAGTTCGATCCGATTCGATTTTATGTATTTTTAAAGTTATAGACAATATTATGGAACCATCGTCACAAAATCATCACCATATTCAATTAAAGGAGACTATCCTTGTTGGAAGAGCTCTACTTAACTTCACAAGTATTTTCGTTTCACTTGGAGTTTTTTTATTTGGGTTCGAACAAGGGTTAATGTCTTCACTTTTAACGAATAAATATTTTCAAGATTATTTTCATCACCCTCCACCAGCAGCTATAGGTACCATGATTGCCATTCTCGAAATAGGAGCTTTGATTTCATCGTTCTTTGCTGGGAAACTCGGTGACAAAATAGGGAGAAGAAGAACCATTAGATACGGTGCATTTATATTTGTAGTAGGTGGAACTATTCAATTCTTCTCCACTGATATTATAATTTTATCTGTTGGTAGATTGATTGGAGGTATTGCCATTGGTTATTTAACTACAATTATCCCATGTTACCAATCGGAAATCAGTCCACCTGATGATAGAGGATTTTATGCCTGTTTAGAATTCACAGGTAATATTTTCGGTTATGCTACCAGTATTTGGGTTGATTATGGTTTCAGTTACATAGAAAACGATTGGTCATGGAGATCGCCGTTATTGGTTCAGTGTATAATCGGAACTTTATTATTTGCAGGTTCATTTATAATAGTAGAAACACCAAGATGGTTATTAGATAAGAATCATGATTTAGAAGGTATGATAGTAATTGCAGATTTATACGCAAATGGAGATGTTGAAGATGAGAAGGCTAAAGATGAATATAGGCAAATCAAAGAAAACATTTTAATTGCAAGAATTGAAGGTGGTGAAAGAAGTTATAGATATATGTTACAAAGGTATGCTAAAAGAGTATCTGTTGCATGTTTCTCTCAAATGTTTGCTCAATTAAATGGTATCAATATTGTGTCGTACTATGCTCCGATGATTTTCGAATCAGCTGGTTGGATAGGTAGACAAGCTATATTTATGACGGGTATCAATGCTATCATTTATATCTTAAGTACAATTCCTCCATGGTGGTTAGTTGATGGTTGGGGAAGGAAACCTTTGTTATTAACTGGGGCTATTTTAATGTGTATCCCCTTATTAACTATTTCATTTTCTTTGTCCATTGATAATGATTATACCCCTACAATAGTGGTGATTTGTGTTTTCATCTTCAACGCAGCATTTGGTGCTTCATGGGGACCAATTCCATGGATGATGAATGAAGTTTTACCTAATAGTGTTAGATCAAAAGGTGCAGCATTGTCAACTGCCACCAATTGGTTTTTCAACTTTCTAGTGGGTGAAATGACTCCTATATTATTAGACTTGATCAAATGGAAAACTTATTTAATCCCAGCAGCTTCATGTTTCTTATCATTTTTATGTGTTCATTTCCTTTTCCCTGAAACTAAAGGGTTAACATTAGAAGAAATGGGTTCGGTATTCGATGATAGTTCCTCGATCTTTTCATTCCATTCTAGTGGTAACTTGGGTAATAGTTATGGATCTGTTGATGAAAATAGAAGACCAAGTATTTCTATCGATAGTCAAGTTGATCCGTTCCGTCAATCAGCTGCATCAATTGCTAGAAACCCATCATTAATGAGACCTGAATTAGATGGTATAATTACTGGAACTCCTCCTCCAACTGCTCCAACTTTACACCGTAATAACTCAAATGGTAATTTAAGACCTGAATTGAAACCAATTAAGTCAGATGCTCCTTCTACTTCGAGTGCTTCCATTGCTTCAATAGATGTACCACCTAGAGAAATTGAACCACCATCATTTGACGAAGTTTATAAATTCAAAGTCGATCAAATGATGGAACCTGGTATTTTTTCGATAGTTTTATCAAGAGTATTTAGGAGTGGCACTAAGAGTGATGAAGAGGCAGGTCTACTTCATTAGATTATATAGTTATTATATTATACAATTTATGTTACAATCATTTGGTTTTCTTCAAGACGTAATAAATCACAAACCCATTCTTTAACTGCTGTGATAGGAGTTGGTCAGGGATATGATAAACCTCAAATTCAGTGGATAGTTCAGTTACAAACGATTCTAAAACACTCTCATCTCTCATTTGTACTGCTATTATTGAACCAGTATTTGGCCCCATTAATTCATTTAAGGTTTCTATAAACGGTTGGATTAAGTACTCGTTGTATATGGTATCACAGGCGATAATCAAATCGGGCTTATCATTAGTTATTTCATTATAATTGTAGATACCTTGATCCACATGTTCCCAATCAAACTCAATAACTTCAATATTTGGCAACTGACCTTGTTTATCTCTGTAATCTGTTTCTATAGTAGTACTGTGAAACCTGTGTACATTATTGGATATATTATGTTTCAACAATTTCAAAATATGTTTCTGATCAGTACAAATATACTGTAAACTCTTAGGGCCTAATACTGAGGCACAGATACCTCCAACACCAGTACCCAATTCTACTATTTTCAAACATGAAGATTGGAAGTACTTGTGAAACGGACAATTGTCATCATGAAGAATCCATTCCACTAATCTAAGACTGGTTTGCCAACATACAAACCCCGTAGATGATGATTGTTTGGTGGATGATAATTGAGACAATGATTGTTGTATATTCAAATCAATATCACATAAAGGTAACGATATTTCTATATCATCCTGTTTTCTATTCACATACCCCAAATCCTGATTAGGTTCGGGTTGATGGTCTATATATAAATTGAAAATATGTTCACTGACGTCATTGGCATCAATAAGTTCAAGACACAATGCCAAATCTTGATCCATAGAAATATTGCGATGTGTTTTTATGAGATTAACTATACAAGTTTAAATGACGTTTTTAGCCAACAAAATTTCAGCAATCAAAACACCAGCTCCAGCAGCTCCAATGATAGTGTTATGAGATAAGACAACCATTTTGAAATCTAATACAGGATCAGTTCTAACTCTACCAACTGATACACCATATCCATTATCTCTATCTCTATCTAATCTTGGTTGGGGTCTATCTTCTTCTTCCAAAACATGGATAGTATTTTTAGGAGCAGAATGGCATCCTAATTTGAAAGCTTCACATTGGTAATCTCTTAAAACTTTTTTAACTTCATCAACTGATGGTTTTTTATCAGATTTAAATTTCAATGATATACATTCAGTATGACCATCACTTACAGCAATACGATTACATTGTGCACTAACTCTAATTTCATCATCTGATAAAAGTTCGAAACCGTTATTTTCCTTATTAACACCACCTAAAATCTTCTTGGTTTCCCATTCAATTTTTTCTTCTTCTCCACTAATATATGGAACAACGTTATCTAAAACATCAATACCAGAAACACCCGGAGCGAAACCGGCACCTGAAATAGCTTGTAAAGTAGTGGCAGTTAATAAATCAATTGGACCAAAAGCATCAACCAATGGTTTTAAAGGTGCAACTAAACCAGCTGTAGAACAATTGGAGATACAAACTATGAAACCTTTGTTACCACCAGATTTCTTAGCATCTTCGACTTTCTTTTCAATGATTGATAAATGATCAGTATTAACAATTGGTACAATTAATGGGACTTCTGGATCTCTTCTATAATTTTTAGCATTAGAGATAACAGCTGATCCATGGTCTTTGAAGGCTTTTTCAACTTCACCGGCAACATCTGAGTCTAAACCTGAAAAAATAACATCACATTCACCTAATTTTCCATTTGGTGTACATTCTTCAACCATTAATTCAGTACATGACTCAGGTATAAGTGAAGTTTGTTTCCATTTAACTGCATCTTTATATTTTTTACCAGCAGATCTCGAGGATGCTCCTAAAGCATAAAGTTCGAAATCAGGGTGTTCGGCTAATAATAAGATAAATCTTTGACCTACAGAACCTGTAGCTCCTAAAACTCCAGCTTTCTTCATTCTTCAATCTGATTAATTGATGGAAAAGATTGAGTCACAGTTCGCGCTTTGCCATTTTCCTCTATAGACACATAACCACCCTAAAAATAACCATTAAATTATTAGTTGAGAGTTACGGTAATTAGGCTTTGCCAAGTTTATTGTATTTTCACTAGTAGAAAGATCTTTAATATTTAATTATTAGATCAGAGGATAGGGTACATAATACAAGAGGTGCATTTGTAGCTTAAATTTCACAGGGTTCCCTAGATACAGGATTTGGGATGAGTTTCGAAACAGTAGTCAAACGGAAAATCGTAATAGTAGGAGATGGTGCCTGTGGTAAAACTTCATTGTTGTATGTGTTCACATTAGGTGAATTCCCAACTGAATATCATCCAACCGTATTCGAAAATTACGTAACAGATTGTAGAATTGACGGTAAAGCGGTTCAACTAGCATTATGGGATACGGCAGGCCAAGAAGAATATGAACGGTTACGACCCCTAAGTTACAACAATTCCCATGTCCTTTTGATTGGTTTTGCCATAGATCAACCCGATTCATTAGAAAGTGCTAAAACCAAATGGGTACAAGAAGTTAGAAGTTATTGTCCTAATGTGCCATATTTATTGATTGGTTTAAAGAAAGATTTAAGAACAGACGCCAAATCTAAAAAATTCGTTCAAGTTGCTCAAGGCCAACAAACTGCTGATGAAATTCAAGCTAGGAAATATTTGGAAAGTTCAGCTTTGACAGGTGAAGGTGTTGATGATATTTTTGAGTTTGCTACAAGAACTAGTCTATTAGTCACTGAAAAGCCAAAGGATTCTTGTTGCATAATATTATAAGGTTAATAGGTATATCAAGGTATAGCATTCAATATATTAGTCATATTATACGGTTATTCTATGTTTGAAAAAAAAAATTAAGTATGATATACAAAAAAGAAGCGACCTCGGAGAGGATTGAACTCTCGATCTTGCGATTAACAGTCGCACGCCTTAACCAGCTTGGCCACGAAGTCATAATATACGCAATTAAATTCTTTCTTGTCCTTGAGCTTTGTTTTATGACGTAAGCAAAAAAAAAAAGCTTATATAATCACTGCAAAGAGATTGTATAGATATGCTGGCAGTTGTGCAACAAGGTGTTTTTCTTACTTAGTAAAATGTGCTGAGTAAGTTTTCTGACCTAATACTAGCCCTGTTAATCCTAGACCATTTTTAGGAATTGGATTGAATAAAGGTATGACATAAATAATTTTACTGTTCTGGTAAGGTCTTAAATAGGAGAAATACATTTAATTTTGCAACCTTGCGGAGACGTGTGTAGACATACTCAAATTGTAAGAAATGTACGAAAAGAACTTCAATTGAGACCAATCAGATGGATCAAAAACAAGTATGCGGTGTTTATAGGCATCATTAAATAATCAAAGTAATGTCAGCACTAATTTAAAAAAAAAATCTGAAAGTATATATCCGGAAATGTGAATATTAAACCGAAAACTGTACATTTAACATAACTGGAAATTACTTCTAAAGCCGTGCCTTGTTTCATAAGCCACTTGGAAATGTATGACCTATACGCCCTATTCTACCATATTACATTGCTTTCTTTTTGATTTAACAGATGTATAACGTCTTGGCTAATCTCAGTGAGAGAATTTTAAGGTTTAGTTATTGGATACCCGGAAACTGAATATTGCAAATTTCACAATAGATTTATTTTACAAAAAGCGCAAAACCAAAATAAGCAGATCAATGTGAATTCTTAACAATTTACGCAAAAGTGCCAGTATAATGACCATAAGATTAAGTAATAGTTTCTAGAGATGAGAAGATACCAATATACAATAGGCTTAACGAAGAATATCAAAGAGGCAAACACAAACGCAAACACAAACGCAAACACAAACGCAAACTCAAATCAAACTAAAATTGACTCTAAAATCCGATTGCTATATAAATAAAATATCCAAAACCAGTATCATAACGGCAATTAGTAATCTTATCAGTAATTGATCTCATCGCTTAGTTACTAAAGCCTTTAATCTGTCATAATCTATCTAAAACACTATGCGTACAGCGGAATTTTGACTCTGCCATATTATTCAGCATTCTATTTCTAGTTCGGGTATAAGAATGCGTTAGCCATTTTTATCGCGGCTCCAATAGATAAAAGGTGCACGATTTTTCGAAAATCAGAATCGAATTAAACTTAACATTTTATAATGTCAGATACTACTGGAAAAGTATGTAGATATATCAATTGGTAGTTCAGAGTAAATGAGAATAGAACAGAATAACAATAAATGAATTGAGCCACATGTGGCATTGTTAAATTAACTCTATAACCACTATAAAACCAGCAAGGTACTAACAAATTTTAGACTATTACTTGTAAAGCAGCTGTTGCTTGGGAGCCAGCTAAACCATTAACCATTGAAACCATTGAAGTTGAAGCTCCAAAGGCTCATGAAGTTCGTATTAAAATCATCAACACTGGTGTTTGTCATACTGATGCCTACACTTTAAGTGGTGTTGACCCTGAAGGAGCATTCCCCGCTGTTTTAGGACATGAAGGTGCAGGTATTGTTGAATCAATTGGTGAAGGTGTTGACAATGTTAAAGTTGGTGATCATGTTGTTGCATTATACACTGCTGAATGTAAGAAATGTAAATTCTGTAAAAGTGGTAAAACTAATTTATGTGGTGCTGTTAGAGCAACTCAAGGTAAAGGGGTTATGCCAGATGGTACTACAAGATTTACTTGTAACGGTAAAAAATTATTTCATTTTATGGGATGTTCAACCTTCTCTCAATATACTGTTGTTGCTGATGTTTCAGTTGTTGCAGTTGATCCAAAAGCTGGTTATGATAAAACATGTCTTTTAGGATGTGGTATCACTACTGGTTATGGTGCTGCTACTATTACTGCTAACGTTCAAGAAGGTGATAATGTTGCTGTTTTTGGTGCTGGATGTGTTGGTTTATCAGTTCTTCAAGGTGCAGTTGAAAGAAAGGCCAATAAAATTATCATGGTTGATATTAATGATAAAAAAGAAGAATGGGCCAAAAAATTTGGTGCTACTGATTTTATTAATTCTACTAAATTACCAGAAGGTACTACAATTGTTGACAAATTAATTGAAATGACCGATGGTGGTTGTGATTTCACATTTGATTGTACTGGTAACGTTAACGTTATGAGATCTGCATTAGAAGCCTGTCATAAAGGATGGGGTACTTCAATTATTATCGGTGTTGCTGCTGCTGGTAAAGAAATTTCAACCAGACCATTCCAATTGGTTACTGGTAGAGTTTGGAAAGGTGCCGCTTTTGGTGGTGTTAAAGGTAGAACACAATTACCAGGTATAGTTGATGATTATATGAATGGTAAATTAATGGTTGATGAATTCATAACTCACAGACATCCTCTTGAAAAAATTAATACTGCTTTTGATGATATGCATAATGGTGATTGTATCAGAGCCGTCATTGATTTATAAAGACTAGAAAGATTGTAATCTCGGAAATAGGTTATGGTCTTTTATTAGGTGAATAAGTCCGATGGATTTCGCAACCAATTTATTGATAGTTTAATGTATACTTTTCAATAGTTAACTCTAGTAGAGCACGCATAGATGTTAAAGACCCAATTATTACACCACCAAGTTAACTCTAATAGTCCGTACACACCAGGACCAAAAAAGGTAAACTTACACGATTCAGTTAATTACACCCTGGACTCGGTCGGTAAGGCATCTCACACAATGATCTCAAATCTCATTGGATGTCAGTAGTCCGATTTCCACGCTCGAAAAAATTGAAAATCTTTTCACTACTTAATAATGTTTAAAAAATTAGCTCAAAAGTCTGTAATCCCAAGATTAACCAGATCTTACATTCCAGGACAATTCACTGGTACTAAAAACGCCAACGGTAAATATACCGTCACATTAATTGAAGGTGATGGTATCGGTGTTGAAATTTCTCAAGCTGTTAAGGATATTTACGCAGCTGCCAATGTCCCAATTGATTGGGAACCAGTTGATGTTACTCCATTATTAATTGATGGTAAAACCACATTACCTCAACCAGCTGTTGATAGTGTCAACAAAAATTTAGTTGCTTTAAAAGGTCCATTAGCCACCCCAGTTGGTAAAGGACATTCATCAATGAATTTAACTTTAAGAAGAACTTTCAATTTATTCGCTAACGTTAGACCTTGTCAAAGTATTGTTGGTTACGATACTCCTTACAAAAACGTTGACACTGTTTTAATCAGAGAAAACACTGAAGGTGAATATTCTGGTATTGAACATACTATAGTACCAGGTGTTGTTCAAAGTATTAAATTAATTACTAAACCAGCTTCAGAAAAAGTTATCAGATATGCTTTTGAATACGCTAAAACTGTTGGTAAACCTCACGTTTTAGTTGTCCATAAAGCTTCTATTATGAAATTATCTGATGGTTTATTCGTTTCAACTGCTAAAGAAGTTGGTAAAGAATACCCAGATGTTAAATTATCTTACGAATTATTAGATAACACTTCATTAAAATTAACTGCTGATCCAAATGATTATAAAGATGTTGTTATGGTTATGCCAAACTTATACGGTGATATTATGTCCGATTTATCATCAGGTTTAATTGGTGGTTTAGGTTTAACTCCTTCCGGTAACATGGGTAACAAAGTTTCTATTTTCGAAGCTGTCCACGGTTCCGCTCCAGATATTGCTGGTAAAGGTTTAGCTAACCCAACTGCTTTATTATTATCATCAGTTATGATGTTAAGACATATGGGATTAAATGATTTTGCTGAAAAGATTGATAAAGCTGTTAAAACTACCATTGCATCTGGTCCAGAAAATAGAACTGGTGACTTAAAGGGTACTGCCTCAACTCAACATTTTACTGAACAAGTTATTAAGAATTTATAAGTGTTTTTATAGAATACATTAGCCTGAGGAAACGATGGTTTAAGTTAATTTTTTTCTCTATTCTATACACGAGACTATACACTAGTGACTCCTACTTCTAAACTTTTAAGGAATCGAGTTTCTCTTCTAAAGATAAAGACTTCAAAACAATATTTGTTGCTTCAACAATAGCTTTATGTTCTAAATCATGAATTCTGGTTTCATAGTCTTCTAAAGTTTCATCTTTTATTATATTCAATTCTTTAACTAAAACTGGTTCTCCCTTATCGACTTCAGTTATAACTTTATGAATCATAATACCAGCTTTAGTGATTTCACCATCTTGACCTGCTTTGTAAGCTCTTTCTATAGCGTGAGTTCCTTCAAATGCTCCTGGTAATGCTGGGTGTAAGTTTATTATGGTGATATCGTTCTCTTCAAGGGGAGTCAATACCAGAGGTGATAAAATTAACATCCATCCAGCACATACGATTAAATCTGGTTTTTTATATTTTGAATCCTTTTTACCTTCAATGTTTCCAAATATTATTAAATTAGCTAACTCTTTGTTGAATAATTCTCTAGCTACACCTCTTTCATCTTTATTTTCTTTAGGAATGCCCTTGTAATATTGTTTTAATTCATGCAGTTTAATGATGGGAATTTCAGCTTTTTCAGCTCTAGTTAACCCAAAAGCCTTGGAATTAGATGAAATTACTTGTGTGATTTTCCCTTGTAAGTTTTCATTGGCTTGGGCATCAATTAAGGCCTGTAAGTTGGATCCAGATCCTGATATTAATACAGTTAATTCTAATGTCATATTAATTTTAGTTTGACTCTGTGCGAATTGATTAGAGATGGCGTGGAGTCTAACTGAATTTGGGTTTGTGGATTTTGATCAATTGGTAACGATTTCTTATATTAACAGTGTCAGAATGCCAATTACACTAATCAGAGTAAATCCTAATTACAATTATAAAATAGAACCATCTTATTAACTACGGGTAACTGGCCGGGTAACACCTCGATTAAGTAATCTCCAGACCAGTATGAGATGTACTGCATTACGGAGTTCATTGGGGTAATTCTATACACTAAAATTGAAGGATCTTTTATATCAATCCATCAATTGTTGTTAGGTTGGAATTTGTATCGGATAAAATCTTTACACACATCACTCCCCTCTTTCAGTCTCAAATTAAGTGTCCAGTAATAATGATCTACCGAATGAAGTTGACCAAGGGGGTCCAATTGGGTCTAATTGGTCCCAGATCATTTAGATTTCCTAACCTACAAAAAAATCAAACCCATTTTATAACACCTAAACAATTGGTCCATTATCAATTAATTAATTGACATCTCCCCTGGTGCCATCTCTACCCACATAAGTCCATGTTTCGATAACGCCACGACGTTTAAAAATTTTTCATCCCAAATTTTTTGAGAGAAAAAATTTTCTCCTTCTCTTCTACCTTTTACTTATTAAGAGAAGTTATTCACAATGGGTATGTAATAGTAGAAATATAAGTGAATTGATGATGATACTGGGTTAATTATATGGTAGTTTTAGGAATGAACAAGTCACGGGACTTCAACCCTTGGGGGATAATCATTTCTAACTTTGATCCATAAAAAATTTTCAAAAGATTTTGTCAGCCAATTCAACCTCAAACTTCAATTACAATTTACTAACATAATTTAGTTGCTTTCACTATTGAACAAATCCGTGACTTAATGGACAAAGTTACCAATGTTCGTAACATGTCCGTTATTGCCCACGTCGATCACGGTAAATCTACTTTAACTGATTCATTAGTTCAAAAAGCTGGTATTATTTCCGCTGCTAAAGCTGGTGAAGCTAGATTCACTGATACCAGAAAAGATGAACAAGAAAGAGGTATCACTATTAAATCTACTGCTATTTCATTATATGCTTCTATGGAAGATGATGATGTTAAAGAAATTCAACAAAAAACTGAAGGTAACTCTTTCTTAATTAATTTAATTGATTCCCCAGGTCACGTTGATTTCTCTTCAGAAGTTACCGCTGCTTTAAGAGTCACTGATGGTGCTTTAGTTGTTGTTGATTGTATTGAAGGTGTCTGTGTCCAAACTGAAACCGTTTTAAGACAATCTTTAGGTGAAAGAATTAAACCAGTTGTTATTATTAACAAAGTTGATAGAGCTTTATTAGAATTACAAGTTACTAAAGAAGATTTATATCAATCTTTCTCCAGAACTATTGAATCCGTTAACGTTATTATTGCTACTTACGTTGACCCAGTTTTAGGTGACTGTCAAGTTTACCCATTCAAAGGTACTGTTGCTTTCGGTTCCGGTTTACATGGTTGGGCTTTCACTGTTAGACAATTTGCTTCAAGATATTCTAAGAAATTCGGTGTTGACAGATTAAAAATGATGGAAAGATTATGGGGAGACTCATACTTTAACCCAAAGACTAAAAAATGGACTAACAAAGATAAAGATGCTGATGGAAAACCATTAGAAAGAGCATTCAACATGTTCGTTTTAGATCCAATCTTTAGATTATTCAATGCTATTATGAACTTCAAAAAAGCTGAAATTCCAGCTTTATTAGAAAAATTAGAAATTGTCTTAAAGGGTGATGAAAAAGAATTAGAAGGTAAAGCTTTATTAAAAGTTGTTATGAGAAAATTCTTACCAGCTGCTGATGCTTTATTAGAAATGATTGTCATTCATTTACCATCTCCAGTTACTTCTCAAGCTTACAGAGCTGAAACTTTATATGAAGGTCCAACTGATGATTCATCTTATGAATCTATTAAAAACTGTGATCCAAAGGGTGACTTAATGGTTTATGTTTCCAAGATGGTTCCAACTTCCGATAAAGGTAGATTCTACGCTTTCGGAAGAGTTTTCGCTGGTACTGTTAAATCAGGTCAAAAAGTTAGAATTCAAGGTCCAAACTATCAAGTTGGTAAAAAAGATGATTTATTCATTAAAGCCATTCAAAGAACTGTTTTAATGATGGGTAGATTCGTTGAACCAATTGATGATTGTCCAGCTGGTAACATTGTTGGTTTAGTTGGTGTTGATCAATTTTTATTAAAATCTGGTACTATCACTACTAACGAATCATCTCACAACATGAAAGTTATGAAATTCTCAGTTTCTCCAGTTGTTGAAGTTGCCGTTGAAGTTAAAAACGCTAACGATTTACCAAAATTAGTTGAAGGTTTAAAGAGATTATCTAAATCTGATCCATGTGTTAAAACTTATATGAATGAAGGTGGTGAACACGTTGTTGCTGGTTCAGGTGAATTACATTTAGAAATTTGTTTAAACGATTTACAAAACGATCACGCTGGTATTCCATTAAAGATTTCTCCACCTGTTGTTTCTTACAGAGAAACCGTTCAAGGTGAATCATCAATGGTTGCTTTATCTAAATCTCCAAACAAACATAACAGAATTTATGTTAAAGCTCAACCATTAGATGAAGAAGTTTCTTTAGATATTGAAGGTGGTGTTATTAACCCAAGAGATGATTTCAAAGCCAGAGCTAGAATCTTAGCTGATAAACACGGTTGGGAAGTTACTGATGCCAGAAAAATCTGGTGTTTCGGTCCAGATGGTAACGGTCCAAACTTGGTTGTTGATCAAACTAAGGCTGTTCAATACTTGAACGAAATTAAAGATTCTGTTGTTGCTGCTTTCCAATGGGCTACTAAAGAAGGTCCATTAATGGGTGAAAACTGTAGATCTTTAAGAGTTAACATTTTAGATGTTATCTTACATGCTGATGCTATCCACAGAGGTGGTGGTCAAATTATCCCAACCATGAGAAGAGCCACTTATGCTTCTATGTTATTAGCTGAACCAGCTATTCAAGAACCAGTTTTCTTATGTGAAATTCAATGTCCAGAAAACGCTATTGGTGGTATTTACTCAGTCTTAAACAAAAAGAGAGGTCAAGTTGTCTCTGAAGAACAAAGACCAGGTACTCCATTATTCACCATTAAAGCTTACTTACCAGTTAATGAATCTTTCGGTTTCACTGGTGATTTAAGACAAGCTACTGGTGGTCAAGCTTTCCCTCAATTAATCTTCGATCATTGGCAAGCTTTAGGTGGTGATCCAACTGATCCTACCTCTAAACCTGGTCAAATCGTTACAAACAAGAGAGAACGTAGTGGTTTGAAACCTGAAGTTCCAGGTTACGAAGAATACTATGATAAATTATAGGTTTTTTGTTTATATTGTTTTGTTTAGCTAGTATAAAATTTATTTATCTAATCTCTTTACTCTACCGGGATCACTTACCTATTTGGTGGTATATGTTGCAAATTCCCATGAACTGGGGTGTTTGTTTTCTTATGTTGAGTGGGTTGATAGGGGATCGGTTTTATTATGGAATTGTGTAATTCCGAAACCCCATCTAGATAGTTGGGGTTCAGTATGCGGAGACAGTAACCTTTTATGAATAAAACATCACAACCCTATAAACTGGGGTTTAAAGAGATAACAAAAAGAAGTGTAAAATGTACAATGATTTCTGATAAGAAGTACAAAGACTTATAACTGATATCAGGTGGTTAAACAATTAGATTGGTTGCAAAACATGGATCGTCTCCAAGTACTATATTGAGCATTATCGCGGGATCTTTATTCCCAAATAGGAATGAAAGTCCATTGAATTTTACTGCAAAAATGCACCTTTTTCGGATATATTGATAAGGTTCCGTAGAAAAGATATGATCTATTTAACCTTTCATTATTCCATTTTAAACTAATTCTGTAATAAATTTAATAAATTTAATCAATATGGATAGATTAAAACAAGTTGAAATTCAAGTTACTTCGGCAACTTCACCGCCATCACCACCAGCTCATCCTTTAGATCAGTTATCACCTCAAGAAATTAAATACGTTGCTTCAATTTTAGCTGATAAATTCGCTGGCAGAAAACTTAATTACAATACTATTGCATTAAGAGAACCCCCAAAGAACAGTTATTATGAATGGAAAGAAAAGGGTGGTAAGTTACCTCCAAGATTAGCTTACTTTGTCGTTATCCCTGAAGGAGATGATGGTCTTGAAGAAGGGGTAGTTGACATTCCAACTGGATCTTTCCTTCAATTAAGACATTTCGAAGGATCTCAACCAATTTTAACTCCAGGTGATTTGCAAGAAACTGAAGATATTGTTAGAAATGATCCAACTGTTATCGAACAATGTGTTTTATCAGGAGTTCCAGCTGATGATATGAAAAATGTTTTCTGTGATGCTTGGACCGTTGGTTATGATGAGAGATGGGGTGCTTCCAAGAGATTACAACAAGCTTTAATGTACTGGAGAAGTGATGAAGATGATTCTCATTATAGTCACCCATTAGATTTCTGTCCTATTGTTGATATGAATGCCAGAAAAGTTGTATTTATTGATATTCCAAATAGAAGAAGAAAAGTCAGTAAACACAAACATGCCAATTTCAATCCAAAATCAGTCGCTGAAAGATTTGGTACTAAAGAAAATCCAAGTGGTTACAGACAAGATGACACTCCATACAATGTTTCTCAACCACAAGGTGTTTCATTCAATATGGTTGGTAACTCTATGACTTGGTCTAACTTTAACTTCCACATTGGTTTTAATTATAGAGAAGGTATTGTTTTGAGTGATATGTCTTATAACGATCATGGAAATGTTAGACCTTTATTCCATAGAATTTCATTATCTGAAATGATTGTTCCATATGGTAATCCAGATTTTCCACATCAAAGAAAACATGCTTTAGATATTGGAGAATATGGTGCCGGTAACTGTACCAATCCATTATCATTAGGATGTGATTGTAAAGGTGTCATTCACTATTTAGATGCTCATTTCACTGATAAGAATGGTGAACCAACCACTGTTAAAAATGCTATTTGTATACATGAAGAAGATGATGGTTTATTATTTAAACACAGTGATTTCAGAGATGATTTCCAAACCACCGTTGCTACTAGAGGTAAGAGATTAATCATCTCACAAATTTTCACTGCTGCTAATTATGAATATTGTTTATACTGGATTCTTAGACAAGATGGTACTATCAAATTAGAAGTTAGATTAACTGGTATACTTAACACTTTTGTTTGTGATGAAGATGAAGATATTGGACCATGGGGAACTGTTGTTTATCCAAAAGTTAATGCCCATAACCATCAACATTTATTCTCATTAAGATTACATCCAAGAATTGATGGTGAAGGTAATTCATCTGCCATGGCTGATGCTAAACCATCTCCTCATTTAACTGGTTCACCTGAAAATGTTTATGGTAATGCTTTCTTTTCTGATAAGACTACTTTCAAAACTGTTAAAGATTCTTTAACTAATTACGAATCTTCTACTGGTAGATCATGGGATTTATTCAACCCTAAATCTATTAACAAACACTCAGGTAAACCAGCTTCATATAAATTGGTTTCTACTTTCTGTCCCCCAGTTTTAGCACATCCAGGTTCAATTGTTAGAAAGAGAGCACCTTGGGCTGAAAATACCGTTGAAGTTGTTCGTTATGAAGATGAAAATTTTGGTTATGGAAGATTATATCCATCAGGTGACCATGTTGCTCAATGGAGTGGAGATGGTTTAAGAGGTATGAGAAAATGGATTGGTGATGGTACTGATAAGATTGAAAACACTGATATTGTCATGTTCCACACTTTTGGTATAACCCATTTCCCAGCCCCAGAAGATTTCCCAGTCATGCCTACTGAAATCTTTGAATTAATGTTACGTCCAAGACACATCTTTAATGAGAACCCTGTATTGGATGTCAAACCTTCATTTATTAGAACAACCAGACAAGTCAAGGCAGGATCCAAAGGAATGGATAGTTGTTCTTTGAATGTTGATACCACCAGTAGATTAGCATTCAGTAAGACATCTGGTGATTGTTGTAAGAAGTAAGTTCAAAAGCCGTGTGTATCACAATCGTTAAAAGATTATATTAGTAAATAATAGAAATGTGTTTGAAGATCTCTATTCTCTGTTTTAGTGCAATTGCCTTTAGAGAAAATTTTGGCTAAGTAGGAAAGGTCCTATAGCACCTCTCATCAGAACTCCTGGGTCTATTAAATCTCCTCAGGCCTCCAGAACTACACCTTCACCTTCGCAGATTCATATTCGCAATATCGCATCGCAATGAAGTATATAATAGAACATATGGAAAGTGGCTTTTCCGAATGGGTAATCCTTGAATATAGTCAAATAATCAGAGATGTAGGTAAAGAGAACCTTGTGTTAACCTCCCTTCCTGAAGGAACCACCGAAAAGGATATCCCAGAAAGATTATTAGCTTTAGGTTTACAATGGACTACCAAAGAATGTATTGAAATAGATGGAGGCATTGACCGTTCCAAAGTTTGTTTACTTGACCCAGCTGCTGAAATTGATTTGACACCTGGTGACAAAGCCAAATTTGACTATTTCGTGTTTGGAGGTATTTTAGGATCTCATCCAAGAGTTGATAGAACAGGAATCTTAAGAGAAAAATATGGTTTCGCCGGTAGAAGATTAGGTGCTCTTCAAATGACCACCGATACTGCTATTAGAACTACTCAAAGAATAGTGGATTCAGGTGTTAAGTTTGAAGATATAAATTTCATTGATTATCCTGAAATCAAATATAATAAATATGAATCAACTGAAATGCCTTTCAGGTACATTTTAGATGATAAAGATACACCAATATTACCACAAGGTATGTTGGAATTGATTAAACACGATGCTGAACAATCCATAGACGATTTATTAATTGAAGATTAACTTTATTTACATTTATTGAATATATACCAAAAATGAATATATACTAAGAATCTTTCTTCTCATATAACACGGTTTTAGAGTCAATATTTGGGTTTCCTAACAACTTTGACATAATGAAACCGGCAGTATCTTGATCTTCAAAGTAAGTAACGTGTGCACTTATAGCTGATATTAACGAAATATCAAATACTCCCATAGGTAAAGAATAATCCACCCTCACGTGTTTGTTATAGTTTTCTAATACTTCAAAATCTTTACTTGAAAGTTTCCCCTTAGAAACTTCATCATCTTCAGCATCAGATTTCACAATGCTTCTAACAATTTCTCCCAACGCATTTTCGTTGATGAATTTATCATTGATACCTTCTGAGAGCTTTGCTTTCTTCTTTGCCTTCAAGAACCAGCTGGTGGATTTGGCAATTTTATCTTGTAATTCATCAGTAAATAAAGCAAACCCCTTGACATGGGAATTAATTCCTTCAATTGCAAATGGAACTTCTTCAGCTTTGAATTTAGAAAAACTTGGTTTAATCAATGGTTCCATTCTATACCCAATAGGATCACAAGGATGGTATAAATTATACAAGTTTTCACACTTTGGAGATATGAAAGTCAAGCCTGAGTCTCTTGGATCGAAAGCAGCTGGAACATTCTTTCTACTAAGAATATTCTTCTCATTCAAAAGCTTGAAAACTCCAACTGGTGATCCTACACAGAAAAGTGAATCTATTTCGAATAAAAGGTCTTTCTTAGGATCCGGGTGCTCGGGAGCATTATTGTATTGCAAAGAAGCTATATCAAAAGCTATAGCTGATCCTAATGAGTGACCTAAAATATGGACTTTACCATTGAATTTAGGGTTTTGTTCCATGTAGAGTTGGTAAACACGATTCAATTCAGCCGTGACACATTCTAAGATTTGTTTGAAATATTTACCTTCATAATAAAGTAAAATATCCAATGCTACATCACCTACGATATTTCTTAACGATTTTACTCCATCTACGTTAATTTGTTCTAAAGTAGGCAATCTGGGCATTTCCTTGTCCTCATTAGGCAATAACTTTGCCGGTTGGAAATCAATCATATGTCTCCAAGCAATTGGTAAAACTTGTATACGGTTATTAAAAGTCAGTTGATCATTTTCTTCCAGGTATGCCATTGATTTGAAATTCTTATTATCCTTATAAACAGCTCTCATGGTATTTCTAAGAACATTAACACTATGAGGGAAATTAATTGATTCATATGTATTTCCTAAGATTTGTCCAATTCCATGAACACAAAGGACTAAATGATCAATTTCTCTATTGGACGTATCTTTAGTTGTAGTATTTTCGAAATCATCTTCAATGACATGTTTCATTTCTCTATTCTGCTTTTCTTCATTACCATCGTCTTGCTCTGAGTAGTTGGTGGATTTCTTAACAGGTTCATCACTACTGAGGAAACTACTTACTTCATCTTGTAAGATATCTGCTATACCAGGGATAGGATTATCTGGCAATTTATCAAATATAGATTCGGTCAATTCAGGAGTGTGCCCTCTTTGAAGTTTAGTGACGTTATGTATAGGTAAATTACCAGGCCCCCAACCTCTAAGAACTGTTAATTGATAGGAATTGACCATTGATTGAGGGAAATATAAAGCTCTTTCACTATTGAAGTAAAGTACAGCATTACCATCCTCTAATAAAATCAAATCATCTGCTTCTTCTTCGAATTCTTCTTTCTCTTTGAACTCAAATAATTTCTTGAGTTCAGCCTTGCCTAAGTTTGTGGTATTATTTTGACGTTCTTCATCGAAAAGATATGGTTTTTTCTTCCTGAATCCTCGTTCAACTTGTTTGGTCAACTCGCCACTCAATGGTAATCCATCTCCAGCATTGAACCATAAACCTCTACGAATTTCATACTTGGACCCTTCCCAATATACGGGAGCTAATGTGAACTTGTCAACATCTGCTTGGAATAATTTATCTTCACTTACCGAAATCAATGGTGACCCTTTCTTATCAGAATATGATTTAAGCTTGGATTCGATCCTTTGGGAATCGTAGTCGGAGAATGGCATGAACTTTTTGGCATCTTCTGTTTTGGTATAACTGTACCATGAAGGCTTAGATAATGGAATATCCGTAGCGTAATACCATTTTATATTTGCTGGTGGAACTTTGGTCGAGTCAGTGGCTGGTCTCGGTGTGGTGGAGTAGGGAATTCTTCGTACTACAACCCTTGGTAATGGACTTAGAAATGAATTCTTTAACACTAGCATGTTTATTGATGTTGCGAAACTCTATTTTCGGATTGCTCATAAACCCGATTTGCATAAGGTTTCAGATGCGAAATTTCCCGAGAACCTGAACGAAGTGAAGGGTCGAGTAAAGGTTGAGTAGCTAAAGTGAAGGTCCGCTGAATAAGGCAAGTGAAGGTCCGCTAAGGAAGTTAAGGTCTAGTGAAAGTCTGTCTGCTGTATTCAGTGTATGGGTGTTATAATTGTATTCAATGAGCTATATCTACGTGTATTTGTGTATTTATAATATCAAGCCAGTCTATATCTATAATTCTGGTGGGTAGTTGTGGATCTAAGTAAAACCAGGTTTAGGGAGGGTCATTTCCCCACTAGGCCATTGTAATACAGCAGCATTAGAGAAATCCCCATATTTACCAGTACCCAATAATTTCTTACCAATTCTAATGTACAATGGAATATTTTTATTCCCCAACACAAAACGACTGTTCAATGTTTGGTCAATGGATTCAGTCAATTCCGTTGAATTTTTAAATAATTGTACTAAATCTATACTGGTGATATTCTCACCTACGAATCTCTCAATATCATTTATAAGTATAGATACTCCGGTATAAACCGAATCTGCAGCTTTATCCATCCACGTCAAAGTTCCACTAGTCAAATCAAACCCTACAATTTCCGGTGGGATTATTTTCCCACTTGGATCATTTCTTCTTAACGAAGTATCGGTTTCTGCAATTGCTGCTAAACCCCAACGCGCCGCACCAGAAAGGAATAATCCTAAAAGTATCCCTTGGAACAAAAGAGCGGTTTTTCCTTTTGTGCAACATCCTGGGATCAAAAGCATGGCAAGGATATAATGATGAACTCTTAATGTGAGCCCTGGTAATAACGATATAATAATAAGACCACAAATAAATGAGATATAGATGATAAGGTACTTCCTAAATTTTCCAGCTTCCCAAATTTTATAAGCTTGTATAACTGCACAAGTCACTACTAGGGTAACGATACCTGTGACAGCAATAGCACCACCTGGTTGAGTTTTCAAGTCATTTAAAGTGAACCTATCTACAGGTAATCTATCGAAACTAATATTATTTAATGCTCCTAACCAGAAAAAAGGATAAAAATAAAAAACTCTACTAAGATGAGAAACTTTTGAAGCATCATCAACGGGGCCTAACGTTACAGATGTAGAAGTTTTCCACAACACATAAAGTATACAACATACAGGAAGAAACCTTTCTAAACCTAAAGATATCAAAGAAGCATAAGTCTCTAAATCATGAGAATCAACTTTAACAGGAGGATCTGTGGCTAATGCAATTGTCCAAAATCCTACAGAAGTTGTAACCCAAAATATAACTTGACCACTTGCCACATAAACTATTAGAAGCCCAAACACTACATTAAGTACCAAAACCGGAAGTCGAGGGTCGTAACATCCCGTCATTGATTCGGGTATGGATTGAAATATATATGATGATGGGAAAAATGACCCAAAACTAAGTGAATCATCAACTCCATAAAACCCCTTGGCAGATTCAAATCCTGATTGACTTCCAGTTCTACTTAATTTTGCACATCCTCCAAAAAAAGGTGATACTAAACCAGCATGAACTGCTGATCCACAAATATAAGAATCTGATCTATAAGGCTTAGTGAGATCGGGCCCCTTTGGTTCTTCAAGGATTCCTCCACCGATAAAGTATCCTCTATATTTGACTCTTTGATCACCAATTGGTTCTAAGGAATAGGTCCAACTCCTGTCACATAAGGCAGGACAACGTACAATTTGATCCTTTTCCTCACTAATACATTTCTCACCATTAAGACCACACTTACCATTCTTTCCTAACCAAATTTGATCAGTACAGCTCAAAGTAAGCACATCAGTATCTTTCCCTGGTTCTCCGGGTGGAACAGTATAATAAGGTTCAAGTATACTGAAAATAGTCAAAAACCAGATTATTAAGTATACTACTAAAGCAGCTATTTTCCAACTTTTCGGGGCAATTTCATTGAATTTTTGGGGGTCCTGTTCTAATCTTTGTAGAAACCTCCACTTGAACGGTTGTGGGAATTCATCTTTAGGGGTTTCAGGTCCATTCCATACTTTGCGTAGAACCCTTTTATATTTAGGAGTATCTAAATCAAATTGTCTTAATTCATCTATACTTAACGGGTCTTCTAAATCTTCACTTCGAAGCAATCGATCACGTGATGGGTCTATAGTATCTTGCTCAATATCTGGATTTAAATCAGGGGAATTGGCATGGGAATTCATGAATTCTAAAGGGATCAGTTCGGAATCGATCACTGATTGATTGTCTCGCATTTTAATTAAGGTTAAGCCTCGTGTGATGAGTTATGTATTGGTGTACGGTGTGGATATGATGAATGGATGTTTTGTTGTTTATTATGTCAAAGAAGGGTTAGTTTTTGTTTAGCTAAGGAAATGCAGTCTAAATATGGAGATAGTAACTAAACTTCGGGAATTGTGGACGTAATAAAATCCGCAGCTTACGAGATGAGAAAATAGGCGGTGTTGCGGCGGCGTAAGTGGAGATAAAGAATTCTTCTTGGAGGGTTTGACGAAGGTTTAGAACAGTATTAAGATGGTGTTATGACCGTTTCTGGTAGGACAAGTTTTAGGGTCAATAGGTGTATTTCTGTCAATTAGGAGAGGTGACAATCTCTCCATTGGAAATCTTTAGAATTCGTAAATCTCAGATGTCGTAGTGTCGCGATAGCTGGAGACATACTAGAACTGGCACACAGATACAAGGCTCTAGAGAGAGATAGACAGGTGTAGAGTGGACTCAATTATACTTAATGTATTATAGTACATAACTACCAAAACAACCAAACAAAAACCCTTCTTAACCGGAACACATAGTACATGATTCTGGATTATTAATAGCACAAGCAATAACTTTTGAACTATAAATTGAAGCATCCTCTTCTTCTTCATTAGCTTCTTCAACTTTATTATCGGAAATCTTTAATTCAGCAATTGAATTTTCAACTGATGATGGTTCAGTAGATACTGAACGACTTGAGGCTGGTTCTGATTGTTCTGATTCAACTTCAGCTGGTTTTATACCACGATATTTTCTTTGATTTAATTTTTCTAAAGCAGCAACAGTATCATTAGCATTAGCAATAGTAGATTTATCAATAGTGAATTGAATGGCAGCAGCAGCAGCTTGAGTTCTTAAATAGTACATACCAGTTTTCAATCCTTTCTTCCAACCGTAAAAGTGCATAGAAGTTAATTTACCCATAGTTGGATCTTTAATATGAATATTTAAAGATTGTGATTGATCAATAAATGCAGCTCTATCAGCAGCCATATCAATGATATGTTTTTGACTGATTTCCCAAACTGTTTTATATAAGGCTTTAATTTCATCTGGAATATTAGTCAAACCTTGAATTGAACCATTATTAGAAATAATATTGTTTTTCATACTTTCATTCCAAAGTCCTAAATCAACTAAATCTTTTAATAAGTATGGGTTGACAATTTGGAATTCTCCTGACAATACTCTTCTGGAGTACATATTTGAAGTGTAAGGTTCAAAACATTCATTGTTACCTAAGATTTGTGAAGTTGAAGCAGTTGGCATTGGGGCAACTAATAAAGAATTTCTTAAACCATGTTGAGCTAATTTTTGTTTTAAAGTATCCCAATCCCATAATTCAGTTGGTTTCCTATCCCATAAATCATACTGTAAAATACCTCTTGAAGCTGGAGATCCTTCATAAGTTTCATAAGGACCTTCCTTTTCAGCTAATTCAATAGAGGCTTCAACGGCACCATGGTAAATGGTTTCAAAGATTTGAATATTTAATTCTCTAGCTTCTTGTGAATCAAATGGTAATCTTAAAGCCATGAAAGCATCAGCTAAACCTTGAACACCTAAAGCAATTGGTCTATTTCTCATATTAGAATTTCTGGCTTCTGGAACTGGGTAAAAATTTCTATCAATAATTTTATTTAAATTACGAGTAACAGCTTTAGCAATTTCATGTAATTTTTTGAAGTTATACCAAGTAGAATTAGAATCTGATTCAACAAATGATGGTAAAGCAATTGATGCTAAATTACAAACAGCAACTTCATCAGGAGCAGAATATTCAACAATTTCACAACATAAATTGGATGATTTAATAATACCTAAATTCTTTTGATTAGTTTTCTTGTTACAAGCATCTTTATATAACATGAAAGGAGTACCAGTTTCAGTTTGAGCTTCTAAGATAGAATACCATAATTTTTGAGCTTTAATGGTTTCTCTACCTCTACCTTCCTTTTCATATCTTTCATATAAGGCTTCAAATTCTTCACCATAAACATCACTTAAACCTGGAGCTTCATTTGGTGAGAATAAAGTCCATTCACCATTAGATTCAACTCTTTTCATGAATAAATCCGGAATCCATAAAGCTGGGAATAAATCACGAGCTCTAATTTCTTCTTTACCGTGATTCTTTCTAATATCAATGAATTCGAAAATATCTGAATGCCATGGTTCTAAATATAATGCAAAAGCACCTGGTCTTTTATTACCACCTTGATCAACGTATCTGGCAGTGTTGTTGAAGACTCTTACCATTGGAATAATACCATTGGAAGTACCGTTAGTACCAGCAATATAAGCACCAGTAGATCTAATGTTATGAATATGTAAACCAATACCACCAGCACTCTTGGAAATAAGAGCACAGGTTTTTAAAGTATCATAAATACCATCAATAGAATCTTCTTTCATAGCAACTAAGAAACATGATGACATTTGTGGACTTGGAGTACCAGCATTAAATAATGTTGGAGAACCGTGAGTGAAGTATCTTTGTGACATTAAGTTATAACTTTCAATGACTCTTTCAATATCATCACCATGAATACCAACGGCAACTCTCATGATTAAATGTTGAGGTCTTTCAGCGACTTTACCATCAATTCTTAAAAGATATGATCTCTCTAAAGTTTTAAAACCGAAATAATTGTAGTTGAAATCACGATCATAAACAATAGCAGAATTCAATTGATCAGCATGTTTTTGAATAACACTCCAAGTTTCTTCACTAATCATTGGTGAATGTTTACCAGTTTTAGGGTTAACATATTCATATAATTGTTTTGATACTTGACTATATTGTTTGGTAGTTTGTTTGTGTAAATTAGAAACAGCGATTCTAGCAGCTAAAATAGCATAATCTGGATGAATAGTAGTCATATAAGCAGCAGTTTCAGCAGCTAAATTATCTAATTCAATAGTAGTAACACCTTGATAAACTCCAGAGATAACTCTTTGAGTAATAGCAACGGCATCAACATGATTGGTATCTAAACCGTAACATAATCTTTGAACTCTAGCAGTAATTTTATCAAATCTGACTGGTTCTTCACGTCCATCTCTTTTATAAACGTACATCATAAGCTTTCAAAGTTGAACTTTTTGAAATTAAATTTGGGGGGATGCGTCTTTTTTATATTAATACGCGTTACGCCCTTGTGTTTATTTTCTGCGATGGTGATGGCGTTTCAGGATCTATGGAATTGTAAACATCCGGTATATTAGCCCTCAAAACCTTTATTAACTGATGATTTGGGGGTTGATTTGTCTTGTTATCAAAGGTGTATTCACGTCTTACAAATCATTGTTTATTTTTTTAATAGACGTGTGACGTGATTTACTTATTTATTAAGACGTGATTACTGTATGGAATCAAAGACGCGGGTTTAGATTAGTAGAGGTTCCCTAATCGGTATTGATTCTTCGGTTTATCGGGGTTTCTATGATAGGATTACTAATTAGTTGTTTATATTATTGATTGCTAATCTTAAACTTAATCATAGTTGATAAGAAACGTGATGGAAGGATCAAGATCTCTTCTCTATATTTGGTGTTTAGTGTCCTTAGGTTTCTTTTGCTCTCCTTTTGCTTTACTTTGGCGTCCTTTGCTCTCCTCTGGCCTCCTTAGAAAAGATGTCTCAGAGGTGGACGAACTAATGCGACATAAATAACGTACGTACATTACTATTTAGATTCTTCTTTTGATAAATCGCTAAATGTTAGTATTTGGTTCGAATCCAAGGTATATGTTATGTGGTGGTAAGTGAGACCAGACTTAACTCATGTTGTTGGGGACTTGTCATCAATCAAAGATCCCCCAAGACCCAGAACTACTAAGTGTATCTCCATTAACTTGCTCTACCCCACTACGTCTGTGTCTACCAATTTACCTCACACTTCAAGATTTCATACGGCAACCTAGCTCGCCCTAGCTCGCCCTAGGTGGTGTAATAAATGGCACCGCTTGCCGCACAAAAATCAGTTCGAAACTCAGGATGTAGCCTCGACCAAAACCCGAATCGCTAATACATACTTAATGAACTTTTCTAAGTCAAAATCTTCTTCTTTGGATTGAGTTACAGGTGCTGCTACTGGAGCAACTGGTGCTTCAACTTTTTGACGTGGCCAAACAGCAACTGCAGCAACTGAACCTAAAGTTAACATTGAAAGCTATTGGTTAGTATTCATGAATTTCTATAGGGTCAAACTTAACTCGAGAAGTTTTCAATCAATTTTCTTCAAACTTCCTCAATTGACTTAATTCCTTTGAACGAGTAGACTGACACCTCTTCAGACCTGATTACACATACATAATGAGCAGGAACCTTCATTCCTAAGATGTGATAAGCTGAACCCATGATGCGAAATTTCTCAAAATCCGAGATTTTAAACCTATCATATTTATTTATTAAAGTTAATTGCTTCTCTCCAGATATTTTCGATATCGAACCTATTTAAAATACTATTTACATCTTCATTATCTTTGGGCTTGAGTACTGACCATTTTTGGAACCTCAAATCCTTCATTTGACCTGACCATACTTTTTGGGCTTTGTTGGTAGATAAGTCATGAGTTGTAGACTCTTGCCAATCGATTCTACTAAGAAGTAATTTGTCGTACTTCTTCATGGACTTCTCTCCTCCTTCTACTATGATTACAGTGGTGTCATTTGTGACAATACAGAGTCCCGTCAATTCAAGTTGTTGTGCACCTTTATCCACTTTGAAAAAATGCTTCCCATCAACTAATTTGTCAACCTTATACACTGATCTGAAGATTCCTTTATTGAAATCACGTTCATGTTGTTGATGAATCTTCTCGTGTTTTTGCTCTTTAGTCAATTGTCGTTCTTCATTGGTTTTCATATGTTGCTTAAACCTTTGTTCTACTTCATTCTTTACTCGTTTCTCCACAGCAGTTGGATCCTTTATTGCTTCATTGGTAAGTACATTCATCAAGTTGGCTAACTTTACTTTAGGTGGTGGTGCTGGATCTAAGCCAAGCCGTATACGTTCTTGTTGAAGTTTGAATCGCTCTTGTCTTTCATTTTTACGTTTACGTTTCAATTCTTTTTTAGTTAAATACATCGCTTGTTCCTTTGGTTCATATTTTTCTAATGGCAGTCGTTCAAACACCGGATGTTGAATATATATCAGTATAGGGTTTGATTCGTTTTGGGTTATGATCCGTTTCTCATCATCTATAACATTATAAGATTTGCCATTAACATAAAATGTATCCCACCATTCTATATCCGGACATGGCTCCGAGAGATAAAGATCTTCTCTTAATTGTTCATCAGGAAGTAAACCTTGTGATTTCAAAGTTTCAAGGTGGGTTTGATGGGCTTGTTGTTGTTTTATAGTGTCACGAAACTTATCACCTTGTTCTATATATTTCCCAGGTTCATTCAATTGGAAGGTTCTTTTCCGTCTGGATGTATGGGATTGATCTAAATACGGATTAATAGCCGTAGGATCGAAAGCATTTCTAACATTTCTCTTTAAAGGATTATGAGTTTTAGGGATTTCTGGTATGGGAACTATACCCTTTAAAAACGGGTGAATTTCCACATTCAAACCACCTTTTGAATTCTTCGGCTGAGTAGTAGTCTTGGTGTCAGTCTTAAGATTCGCCTGGCCCTGTTTATGGTGAACGGTACGACTGGTACCCCGATTACTCCTGAAATTTGACATTAGTAACCGCTAATTACTGTATAAATGTGAGACGATGAGGATTGCGCATTTTTCATACTTAACCACTCCTTGTATCACCTAATCAATCTCCAATTGCTAAGTGGTTATAGAAGAATGAAAATAGGACAAGGAAACCGTCAAGTATTAAGTGATATCACTGCGAGTCTTGACTCGTTTATTACAGATCTTGCATCGTCCAATTTAATTGATCTACCGTTAAAATTACGAGCCAATAATGAATGGAAAGGTCCCACAGGTGATTTGTTCCATTGGGTACCGGTAGTTGATTTATTTGATGAAATCTTTGAAACTAAAGTCAGCCAGTATCAATTGAATCAAGAAGTCGTTGGTTTGAAACTCATTGATAAAAATGATGAAGAACTCTTAACAGCATGTTTAAACTTCAGTCAAATGTTATTGGATCATTGTCTTAATACTGCAATTTACGATAGTCATGATCATATATATCTGCTTATAAACACACCATCGATTCGGGTGAGATTGGCAGCGTTAGAAGTTGCCCTGACTTTAAGTAAATGGTCAGTTCAAGGTAATTCCAGACTTCTGGTGTCTAAAGAACAAAAGAATAAATTCTTAAATATTGTCAATTCATACCCTCCATTAGTTCCTGCATATTTCAAATTGAAACAAGATCCTGACCAGTCGATCGTAATGGGGGATCATTATTGTTATGTGGAAAGTATTAAGAAAGATGCTCAGTATCCTACTGATTGGAGGCTGGTAAATTTCTATTATTATAATGGCTCCAAGAAGTCTACCACCAAATCTCCTAACAAAAGTTACCCTGACAAGAGTTCTCCTGTTAAGAATTCCCCTAGTAAAAACTTTCCTAACAAGAACAGAAAGACAAAAACACCAGACTCATTATCATCATTTACAATCCCACCTGAAAGTGTTAAAAAAATGTCACTTCAACAAATTTTCGATAAAGCCAGTGAAGTCATTCCATCAGACCTTTGGTTCGAATTCGGGCTTCACGCCTATAGTGCTAAGGCTTTCAACTCCAAATCTCCAGATTCACTTAAATTGAGACAATATTTACTTCGGTGTAAATTATGTGCCATTTCTTTCATTGTCTGTACATCCAATGAAGATTTTATATCATCAAGAATCTTGGAATCTCAACCATATGTATTCAGCTTCTTGGTAGATATGATCCAACCTGATAGTATTGATCAATTGCCAGCAGATGTTTATTTCCAAGCTATAGAAACTTTAGGAGCATTTTCTCTTAAAAGAGCATGGGGAGGAGATTTGATCAGATCTTTAGGTGGAAATGTCAACCACGGAACTGTTTACCAATCATTAAGACATATCCATAAAAAGTTGGCCAGAAAAGATCAAGATTGTAATGAAAAAGCATATTTACATTTCTTAGGAATGATAGGTAGTTTAATCGATACCAAAAGTCTTACACCCAAATTGAGTAATGGTGGAATTCTTAAAGAGCTTATGGTATTTCTCGAAGTACCAGAACACAGCAGATCAATTACTTCTGGTCTGATTGATTTAATTATAAGATTTTTATATAATTCCCAGGATTCATTAAGTGAATTTATCGATAATAATGGGTTTCAATTATTGATCGATACCGTGGGAAAAGAAGTACAATTTGCATTAGATAATCCAGGATTTGGTGGTGGACCACCTGTCAGTTCATTGGTTTATTATACGATTTCATACCGTCAAGCAGGATTAATCAAAAACTTGATGAAATTGGTTTCTAACTTGATTGAATGGGAAAATGGTGATCGGTTAAGAAATTTATTTGATTCACCTATTTTGGGTAGTATGAACCAAATTTTGACTAATGCTAAGATTTTCGGTCCTAAGATCTTATCATCAACTATCGACACGGTTTATCATATTATTCATAACGAACCTACAGCATTTTCAATTCTTAAAGAGGCCAATGTCATTGATACGATTGTTGATAATTTCGAATCGTTTTTCTTACCTGATGGGGAATTATTGGTGAATCTTCCTGAAGTTTTAGGTGCATTGGCATTGAATAAAGAAGGACTTGCTAAAGTAGAACAAACTCAATGTTTTGAGAAATTTTTCAAAATCTTCTTAGATCCTTCCTTATGTAAAGTTTCAACCAATATGGATATTTCTTTAAGTATGGGTGGTACATTTGATGAATTAGGAAGACATTATCCTAATCTTAAACCATTGATTATAGATCAAATTAAGTTTTTAGTAAGAGAAGTTCCAAAACTTTGTACCAACCTTAGAGGTGTTAAAAACTATACAGCTAAAGATCCAGAGGAAGAAATAACCAAATGGGAAAATTGTGATTATGCTTGTGTTTATGATACGACATCACTATTCCTTCTGACATTTATTCAAGAAGGAACTTGGGGATCAGAAATTCTCAGTGCTATGAAATTTGATGAATGGATTCCATTACTTATTCTTAAGAATGTTCCATATAATTTCATTTTATCTAATTATAGTTCCAATAGTCTTGAATTACTCGGGTTTTTTGAAGATCATTCAAAAGATTATGGGTACCCTGGTATAATCAATTATTTGAAAGAGCAATTGAAAGGTGATAGAATTCAAAGATTCTTGACTTATGACGGCCAAGAATCATTCTTCAACCGAAGTCTTGATCCATTGGAATTCTCAGCTACTCTTAATGATATTAATCATATTATGATAATTCTTTTCATCTTAAGTAGAGGGTTCGTTAAATGGGGGATGATTGATCACGATAGGTATTATCAAATCAACGAATTATTTGGTAATGAAGAAGGATTGAATGTTCTCCAAGATTTAGGGAAATTATTAACCAGAGCAACTAGGGAAGAAAATTACCTTAGAACAAATGTTGATGAAGAATTAGCTAAGGAAACAACGTTCCCTCTTGGTAAAGCCGAAGACCCAAAACTTCGTATTTTATTAGAAGATCCTACCACCAAAAGAAAACCATCCACCAGAAAAGATTACCTATTCAAAAATGTATTACAGGTTAGATTCTTTAGTTTCCATTTACAGCATAGTATCACTGACATTTTGAATTATATCGGTAAGATTTGTATGCATAGACGTCAAGAGTATTCACAATCGGATCCTAGGAGAAAATCTGTCAAGATCACCATCACCGTTGCTGAAGTTTATAAAGATTTATTGGATAGTAAATTTGTTGATGAGTACCAAAAACAATGTTTTGAATTCATGGCAGTATCGATTTTATGTTATGTATTGACACAAAGAGATAGAGGTAAAGAAATTCTTCAAACGAGTTTGGCTATAACGTTCTTAGATCGAGGAATCGTTCATAGAATTTCCGATATTGGGGTTAGAGCTTTTAATAAATTATTGAATATGACAGACATTGAAAATACTAAACAAGATTTGGCTTATGTCAATACATCAAGTGAAAGTATTCTTAAAAATACATTAAACATTGTCAGTAAGATTTTTGTGGCTATCACCAGTCACGATTCGTACCCGAATTTTCCCAATAGTAATTACTTTTATCATGACCTTGATGCTGAATTTGATGTAGTTTCAGCTACTTTGGCGTATGCTAGAGTTGTAGGTATTGAGTTTATGAAATCGACGATTCATAAAACTTTTGGCGGTGAACTTCAAGGGAATACTCAAAATCTCCCTAACCAAATCATTCAAGATTTTATTGACATTCATTACGAAATCGCCAAGAACACTGGAATTGGTCAATCAATTACTTTTGTGCCTTTACATTGGAAAAACGTCTCCCCACCTTATGACCAAGTAGAATATTTGAAGAATATTGGACTTCCTGAACCAAAAGCCAATCATTATTTCAAACATGCTAATGATTTGGGGGCTTTGCTGGTAGGTGAATGGCCTTGTCCTAGTTCCACCATGGAACAAGCCGAATTAGAAAGAATTTCAGAAGCTATTTCTCGTGATACTCCACAATTTGATTTGGATTTAGACACTAAAGAGTGTATAGAACTTGAACCTTATATTAATACTGATTACACTGCTGAATGGTTTACTTTATACCAACATTATCCTGAACTAAGTGGATCTATTGCTAATCTTTGTAGGCTCAATAAGGAGATTTTAGGTTACATTGAAAGTAAATTGAACTCGGAAGAGTTTAAAACCAATTCAGGGTTACTTAAAGCTATTTTCGATGGAATGTTTAAAGAAGACACAAAGACAAGGTTTGTGGCATTATATAAAGAAGTTGTTGGTATTATCATTCAATTACTTACTGAAGATAGAACTATTATTAATGAAGATTGGTGTGCCAATGGATTGAATATCATTCAACAAGCTCTTGCTTATCAACAAGTAATAGAGCCTGAAAGTTGTAAACATGCTAGTCTTCAAAACCTTACACATCCTGAACTCATTGTGGGGGAGATTATAAGTGAACCACTTCAAAACACATTATTTGATCTTCTTCTAGAATCACCAGAATTCACAAACTCTAAATCAGTTTCGGCTGTAGTGAAAGTGCTTATTCTTTTTGCATCTCAGGAAAACTTCAGAGCTCAATTGGCCCATTCTAATCTCATCAAAAACGTCATACAAGGAAGTAGTTTCTTCTCGAATAACACTGTAGAACCAACTAAAAAGGATCAACAAGCAGTGGTTGTACTTTTAAGAAGATGTTTTGAAACTCCAAATATCGTTGAAATCAATATGAATGCACAAATGAAAGATATTCTTGATCGTCAAAAAAATAAGAGAGAATTGCCTTATTTACTTAAAGAGTTTGGTTCATTACCACTTCGTGATTCAGCTACATTTACCAACTTGTTGGCTCAGAAAGTTAGACTTTTCGGCTATGATGGTACTAGACTTTATCCTACCCAAATGCCAATTGTAGCAGCGCCAAAGATTGAAGAAGATATAGATATGGACGAAAAACCTCAAGACACTTCCATTAAACCATCATCAATTATTCATAGTATTCTTAACCAAATCATCAAAGTGTGTAAGAAAGATATCTGGACCAGTCCACCTGGAGAAGATACCAAGAAGGATAAAAAAGATGCCAAATTAATGGAGATATTCAAGAACCCTGACTTTACATATGCATGTTTCCTTTTACAGACATTAACTGAACTTTTAGGGTCATACATGCATGCTAAACTTGAATTTATTACGTTTTCTAAAAAGGATAGTGCAGAAGTTAAATCAAGGTCTACTGCATTGAATGTATTGATTCATCAATTGATTCCAACTCAACTGTTGACTTCAACTGGTATAGAATCAGAGAGAAGAGTGGCCATACTGTCGATTACCAAATTATCGATTTTAGCATTAGTTTCCACTCCAATTGTTGATGAAAATAACACTCCAAAGGCTAAAAAGGAGAACCCCGATATGGCATTTGTTAGAAGTTTCTGTTCGGATGTTATACTAAAATCTTTAAAGGATACTTTCAATGCACCACTTCCTAACCAATCGAAGTACAGTAAACTTATTGATGTCATGGACTTGGTTGGGTCATTGGTATCGAATAAATTAAGACAAGTGTCAGGGCCATTATTTGATAAAAACGCCAGTAAATTAGATCCATTCTATATTTCACGATGTTTAATCGATAAGCAAATTCCTAGTCAAATCACCGCCATTTTAGCATCGTTGGACTTGAACTTCCCGGGCATTGATAAAGTCCTTAAACTGGCCACACAACCCTTGAGTATGATTGGAAAACTTAAGAGTGAGTACAATGAATACTTTGACGAACACACTGAGAAAGAAGATGTTTTGCCTGAACTGGAAGACGATGATGATGAACGTGACGATACTCCTGATTTGTTCAGGAACTCTACACTTGGAATGTATGATATTGAATACGATAGTGACGATAGTTACGACGAAGGATTAGAGATGCTCCTGTCTGGACTTGAAGAGATTGAGGGTCTTGACAGTGGGATGGAAGATAGTGAAGACGATGATGATGAGGATGATGACATGGATGAAGATATGGATGAAGATGATGATGTAGATGATGCTTCAATGGCTGAGTCATTTCATTTCGCACCTGAAGATGTGGAAGTGGTAGATGAAGATGATGATGAGTATGACGGTAGTGATATTGAAATCATTGATACTACAGCTATAGGTAACGATGGGTCTGAATTTTACTACGAGTCAGCCGAAGATTATGGTGATGAATATGGTGAAGAGTATGGCGAAGAGAGTAGCGAGTATAGTGATGGTGAATTAGATGGATGGATCGAAGAGTTTGGTAGTGAATCTGATGAAGAACACGACCACACTCATGACCACTCACATGATCACCATGATCATGACCATACACATGGACATCAAGGTCATAATCACAACCCTCGTGTCCACCTCGAAGCCGGTGAATTAAGCGGAAGTGATGAAACCGATATGGACTCTTTGGCTGACGATGATTTGATCATCGATACTACCAGAAGAAGACAACCTGAACTGATTTTATCGTTTTTCGAGGGGTTTGAAGGAATGGTACCAGTACTGAACCGTAGTAATTTAACTAACATCTTCGACGGATTATTAGGTAACCATAGCCATGGAAATGGTGATCTTTTCAGAGTAGGTAACGATGCTATATTCAGACCAGGAAGTGATGGGATTTTCAGAGGAACAATTCATATAGGACCTAATGGAGCATCAGCACCAAGATTAGGTAGAGTTATAGAAAGTGTTCTTGGTCCTAAACCAGATAATGTTGATCCATTAAGTAACCTTTATATAGAGTCAACGTTTGAAAGATGGGACGAGAGTTTACCTGAGTATATGAACAAAAACAAGGATAAAATGATCGCTAATTTGATTCCAACTATTGTCAATAGAATTAGTGATGATAGTATTGAATTAGAAGCCAAACGTCAAGCTGCAATTGCTGAAACCAATAAGGAAAGAGAAGAGAAGAAAAGACAGAAGAAAGAGGAAGAAGAACGTAAGAAACAAGAAGCCGAAGAACAACCTCAAGTCGAGGCTATTGATACTGATTTAGATCCAGTGATGGTTAGAATTGGTGATAGAGAAGTTGATATTAGTGGAACTGATATTGATCCGGAATTCTTTGAAGCATTACCTGATGATATGCGTGAAGAAGTGTTTACTCAATATGTCAGGGAGAGAAGAGATACTGCTAATACAACAGGAACTGAAGCTAGGGAAATTGATCCAAACTTCTTAGATGCTTTACCTGATCAAATTAGACAAGAGATCCTTCAACATGAGTCTATGGGGTATTCTGCAATTAGAGATGATGACGAGGATGATAGTGATAATGAAGTTGAACGTGAAGAACCGTTCTCTTTCCATAATGCATTTAGTAACATTGTCCCTACTCCAGAGAAAAAAGAAGAACCCAAATCAAAGAAGAAAAATAGTTATTTTGTTCCATTGATAGATAAATCCGGAGCAGCTTCGCTTTTAAGATTATTCTTTATTCCACAACCTGTGAATAAGCGAGAATCAGTCCATCAAACTCTTAAATATTTGTGTTTCAATAAGCAAACCAGAACTGAAGTATTGAGTCTAATCATGTACATTTTACAAGAAGGTCTTATGAGTTACAAATGCCTTGATAAAGTATATAACAGTTTAAATTTTAAGTCATTAAAACTTCTGAAAGCTGATCAAAAGAAGGATAAAAAAGTTCTCCCACTTCATACGTCACCACTTATTGTAGCCAATCAAATGGTTGATCTTCTCCATTATTTACTCGAAAGTAACCGTCATATTAGATACTATTTCATGGTTGAAAAAGAAGATCTTAAAAAGAAAGGTAAGGATAAATATCAAATCAATTCACTTTTGAAATTATTAGAAAATCCATCATTACGTGATGATTCCCCATTCATGGATCTCCTTTCTAGAATCTTACAACTTGTTACTAGAAGTTTGAAAGTTCTTAAACAAGAAGACAAAGAATTGCCATATATTCCTGAACCACTCTTAAAACAAATGGTTATGTTTTTGACATCAAATGATTGTCCTAACACCACATTCAGAAGGGCTATAAGTGCTATGCAAAATTTAAGTAATTTAGATAATGCCCAGAAAGTTTTCAGTACGGAATTAAGTGAACAAGCTACCAAACTAGGTAATTCAATTATTGAAGATTTGAATGAATTAATGGCTGAAATACGTAAAGGTGAAAGAGATGATAATTCTAAACCATTTTTCAAATTCAATGCTCCAAGTTCTGACCAAGCTAAGCTTCTTAGAGTTCTTACAGCTCTAGATTATATGTTTGATTCCAAAGGAAAAGATCCAGTTGATGATATGGAAGAATTGACAGGATTATATAAGAAATTGGCGTTAGGTTCATTATGGGATGCTTTGAGTGATACATTAAGAGTTCTTGAAGAAAGTCATGAATCTAACCTTGCTACTTTACTTTTACCTTTAATTGAAGCATTGATGGTGGTATGTAAGCACAGTAAGGTTAAAGAACTTCAAGTCAAGGATGCTATCAAATACCAAGCTAGAAAGATTGATTTCACTAAGGAACCAATTGAAAGTTTATTCTTTTCGTTTACTGACGAACATAAAAAGATTTTGAATCAAATGGTTAGAACCAATCCTAATTTAATGAGTGGACCATTCTCCATGTTGGTTAGAAACCCTAAAGTTTTAGAATTCGATAACAAAAGAAATTATTTTGATAGAAAATTACATGAGAAAATCCAAGATCCAAAACCTTTGGCTATAACTGTACGTAGAGATCAAGTGTTCTTGGATAGTTATAGATCATTGTTCTTTAAGACTCAAGAAGAGTTTAGAAATAGTAAATTGGAGATTACTTTCAAAGGGGAATCCGGTATTGATGCTGGTGGAGTGACTAGAGAATGGTTCCAAGTATTATCACGTCAAATGTTTAACCCTGATTATGCACTTTTCACCCCGGTATCGTCAGATGAAAATACTTATCACCCAAATAGAACTTCATACATTAACCCTGAACATTTATCGTTCTTTAAATTCATTGGTAAAATCATTGGTAAGGCTATTTTTGATAATTGTTTCTTAGATTGTCATTTTAGTAGAGCTGTGTACAAGAGGATTCTTAGTAAGAAAGTTTCTCTTAAAGATATTGAAACTTTAGACCTTGAATACTTCAAATCATTGGTATGGATGTTAGAAAATGATATAACTGATGTTATCACTGAAGATTTCTCAGTGGAAACTGATGATTATGGTGAAAAGAAAATCATTGATTTAATTCCTGACGGTAGAAATATCCCTGTAACCGAAGAAAATAAGCAAGAATATGTCAGGCTCGTAGTGGAGTATCGTTTACAAACTTCAATCACTGAACAAATGGATAATTTTATTAAAGGATTCCATGAAATCATTCCTAAGGACATCGTCTCCATTTTCGATGAACAAGAATTGGAATTATTGATTAGTGGATTACCAGATATTGACGTTAATGATTGGCAAAACAACACTACATATAATAATTATTCAGCATCATCCACTCAAATTTTATGGTTCTGGAGAGCTGTAAAATCTTTTGATAATGAAGAAAGAGCTAAATTATTACAATTTGCAACTGGTACTTCTAAAGTTCCATTGAATGGATTTAAAGAGTTAAGTGGTGCTAATGGAGCTTGTAAGTTTGCTATACATAGAGATTATGGTAGCTTAGATAGATTACCACTGTCTCATACATGTTTCAATCAAATTGATTTACCAGCTTATGAGAGTTATGAGACTTTAAGAGGATCATTATTATTGGCTATCACTGAAGGTCATGAAGGGTTCGGACTTGCTTAGTCAATGAATAGATTTAGTAATTAAATAAACAATAAATATTAATTATAGTTTGTTTCTGTTTCTGTTTGTTTTTGTGTAGACCTGTGTGTAGACTTGTGTGTAGATCTGTGTGTGGTTGCGAACTTGCGTTCCATACGTTGTGTTCGTTATTACATTTGGTGCTTTTGTTTCTTTCCTCTTTGGGTTTGACGTTGTGGTGGTGGTGGACATCCCTGCGTTTTTGTTTATGGCCATCTCGAATTAGTAATCAACTGTCCTGTGCTTCTTTTGTGTACTGTTCGTATTATGCTAATTAAAGTTACGGAATTAATTTTCCATTTACGTAATTTTTGCAACTTTCAGAAAACTCCGGGACGGAACCGAATCATCGAAAAGTCTCTGGTTTAACTTAGAAAATCCCTAAATAGAGACTTTCCACATTAATAACACCATAGAACTTCCCTGAACAAGTTTCATTACCAAGAACTACACAAAAACTCTAAACTAAGTTTTTTCCAAAATTATGACTAATGGAAATTGACACATCATTTCCGCACTAGCGCAAGATAAGATGCAGGTTTTCCGCTATTGTAAGGCTACCCAATAATCTTTTATTTATTACTTATAGAGGGTCTTCATAGTAAAGAACTAACAAGTCCAATGTCTAGTTCCCCGAAACTTACAAGGCAAGACTCCGCCACATCAATATCATCATTAGACTCAAATCAAAGTCAATATCTACAACAACCACAGGAAGAGTATGATGAGCCGGGGTATCAAAAAGACGTCCCATTAGATTTAAGGAATGTCACTAATGATGCCGTTTCAAGGCTGATGTCTAGGATACAATCACGGATATCTCAGCAAGGCTTGAAAGTCACTGATGACCTAGAAAAAGCCGTGAAACTTGATAGTAGGAACGATGATCAATTTACAAGGTACTCCGATAAGAAGAAACGAATATATTTAGCAATAGCAGCCACTTCAGGGTTTTTAGCACCATTGAACTCATTGAGTCTTTTACCTGCTATACCTGAAATAGCTAAAACTTTCAATAGTACTACCGAACTTATCAATATATCTAATGCGGTATACTGTGTGTTTATGTCATTATCACCTTGTATGATATCACCATTAAGTGACATCTATGGTAGAAGACCCATGGTATTATTATGTAGTGCCATGTATGTGATCAGTAATGTATTAGTGGCGGTGGCTCAGAATTTGGCGATGTTTTATGTATTTAGGTGTATGTCAGCCTTATTTGGAGCTGCATTCTTTAGTTTAGGAGGTCATATTATTGGTGATATTTATCACCCTACCGAGAGAGGTAGAGCTGTTTCACTCAATATCTTAGGGGCTCAACTAGGTACATGTGGTGGTGCATTTCTTGGAGGTTTAATTGTTAATTTTACTTCATGGAGAGTGATTTTTTATGTAATGACAGGTCTTGGAGCTCTTGTTTTTGTGGCAGCTTTTATATTTTTACCAGAAACAAGTGTACAAACTCAACACTCGATAATTCTTGCAGAAGCACGTAAAATCGACCCTAATAAGAAATTTGTGGTTGTACCATTCAATCCATTCCAAATTATGTTATCATTAAAATTCTCAGTATTAGCTATTGATGGGTTTATTTCTATTGCTACTATCTACACCATGTTTATGTTACAAACCCCAATTAGAGAGGTTTTAGAACCAAGATTCCATCTTACCAAACCATTATATTCAGGTTTGTTCTATTTAGCACCAGGATTTGGGTACTTTGTAGGGGGATTATTTGGTGGTAGATGGGCTGATTACACCGTTAGGAAATATCAAAAAATTAAAGGGAGAAGAGTCCCTGAAGATCGTCTCAGGACAATTTTGATCCCTATTGGAATAATGTACCCTGCCAGTACTTTAATCTATGGATGGACTGTAGAGTATGAAAAGGGAGGAATGGCAGTTCCTATAATTTTTTTGTTCATTGGAGGTATTGCACAAACCTGTATATTTCCAGCATCCAATGCATATTGTTTGGACTCTTTACCTGAGATAGGAGGTGATGGGATTGGTAGTAGTTACTTTACAAGGTACGTAGCTGCAGCCGTTGCATCTGCAACATGTTTGAGAAGCATCAATACCATAGGTTTAGGATGGACTTGCACTATTGCAGCCTTTATTTTATGGGCCGGATTAGGATGTGCATTAATTTTAATTTATTGGGGAGAGAAAATCAGAATCAGGGAATTGATCAAGTATGGGTATAGAGACGAAAATGGGGAGTTGAAGAAGAAGAATTCACAGACAACCACTGCCACAAATTCACAGGGAACTCCTATCAGTAAACAAGGTACGGGGGTTAGCAAGGATGACACAAATACGAATACAAAGGACACAACCATAAACCCAAACAAATCAAATCAACAGATTGACGACACAACCACTAAAAGGAGTTAAGGATTAAGGTATCGGAGAATGTGAAATGCATTGAATTAATCACAGGGTAATGTCGAAGTCCGAATTCCTAATACAATAGCCTTTCAATAACCGTAAGTTTCCCCCACTAAGATCAAATCTACCCCATTGATCCTATTATCACCGACACCCCATTATCACTGCAACCCTATTATCACCGCCATGGCATTATCATAAGAATATCATTAACCACAAACCTAATAGAGTATCACAAGCAAACTCAATATATATTAACTTTTATACCAAAACCGGTTTGGATAATACACAAATAATTACACATGTCTTTTTGCAATCAATTGAAATGATTACAAATTACTAAATTAAACTAGACTGCACATTAATTTACAGGTTACCTATAACAACGGAAACCTATATCGAAGAATCTAAAACGGAATTAAAGTCGGTGGAATAATATCGTAACCAAAACTTGGAAAGAATCACATGCTAATAGTTGATTTTAGAAATCTCACCGTTTCTATCAAACAAACCTCTTGTTCTAATATACGGATCCATTTCAATGTAATTCTTCGCCAATTGTTTTTGTAACAATAGTCTCTGGATTAGGAAGTTGTAAGAATCTCTTTGGGTTTCAGCATGGATCCAATTGATAGTACTTTCAAGGAATTGTAACATAAGCGTACAACGTTTGTGGAACAATTGTTTATAATTATCATCAACTGGTTTTAAACCAGAGTTTTCATGATTTGGCTCGATATACTTGAATTCAAAAGTATCTTTACCACCCAATCTTTCAGGAATCCATTGAGGTTCAATGAATTTTTCTAAATCAGAATATCTGAAAGTGAAATTAACCCTAGATGACAATACAGGATCTAACCAAGTCCTAATAACTTTCCAAATCGTATAAAAGATCCAAGGAGCGTTATGGATAATAATCAATCCAAGATATTCAGGATAATTCTGTTGGAAAAGGTTAACTAAGAATTTAACTGCATGTAAATCAGCATTAGCTAATGAAAAATCAGTTAAATCAAATAAAAGAGTTCCTTTGGTTACACCTCTTGATTCTTGTAATTTTAATCTAGTCCATTCAATTACAAGACAAATGATTCTTTCAAATTCTTCATCTGAACAATCGTTCCTGAAATGTTTATAAACCTCAACTGTTACTATAGGTCTACCTTTTTTATCTTCTCCCCTGACATAAATATGATTTAATCTGAGCGAGTAGATAAATTGACTCTCTGGATCATCCTTATACATTTCATAGTCACCTTCTAAGAAATATTGATCAATTGGGTGAACATTGATTCTCCAATTGAGGTGCTTAACACACATAGTTAAGGCCTTATCCAAGTTATACTTAGTTACAGTCAAGTACCTAGTCAAAGGAGTATCCATTTTATCATTCCTTGAGAATGAGAGCATAGCTTTCTGAATGTCCTGAATATTAAAATTATCAAAGATTGAATGAGTCCTTAATGGTAAGAATTTCTCAATGTTATCGTTTAAACTTGATTGAGTATCGAGCTGATATTCTGATTTGTAAATTTGAGTCATCAACAAATCTTCAAGAATATTGTTGAACACAAAGATATTCTGCTCATTGACGAAAGCTGGTGGTAATTCTTGATAATTCCCCTTATCTCTTTTAACTAAAGAATCAACAAATGGACCATGTTTAATTTGCTGCAAATTAAGATTTATAGTGAACCCAGTAGCATGGAGAATGTATGCATACATTTGTTTAAGTAAAATTTCAGTTTTAGCATCTAACCTCCAGCCTAATTGTTTTAACCTTTTCGTCATTTTACGGAAGTTTGATAATGCAAATTATAGCAATATTAGTCAATTACACAAACACGAATTACGAATTACAAGTTACACAAATTGGAAAATTCTTAAGCCCTGTGATAGTGTTTCTCCACTAAGTATCAATAGGATCAGAATTGGTGATAATGAATTTTCTGGTTGTAATTCCCTAACGCTCAGCGTTTTAATTTCCTTTCTAGGAAAATCCCCACCAATTATGAGTTTGTTGGACCACGACACGATGCAAGACATTCGCCTCAGCGCGTCATTTGTCTGGATTTATCTAGGAACTATCGCGACACTACCGGGCGACACTTCTTGACGACACCGTTTCTGGGGTAAGTCCTCCCTCAATGGACCATTATTGATTCGTAGACATCGTTTACGACAACTTACACCCCCTAACGTTTTGTTCTTATCTTTAATTATACCTTGTAACCATTTAATAAAGCATATGATTTAATATTAACGTTAAGATCTTACCTAATCATGTTCCATCGTCATAATAATAAAACCTTATATTAAAAAAGGTTAAGCCTAGAGGCTTTAGACTTCCGCTTTGTCGTGGACTCCGAATTTATAAACGTTGGAGTTATTATTTGGAGTTGCATTGTACATGAGAATTGAACACATTACATAATTTTTGTTTACAAATTAGTAACCAGTAAAATATTAACGGAATTTAACATTAATCAACTGTTAAACTACTCCACTAATTCAACAATAATCTTAGATGATTGCTATGGCTTTTAGTAAATTAGATTTGGAAACTTGTTGCCCTGATGCATGTACATTTCGGAGTGGTGGTCCGTAAGGTAATTTGCATTCACATGCAGAAGTCGCATGTGAATCCCCATAAATAGAACTAGTTATATACACTCCTTATAATAATTAGTGTCAGTACATTGGCCTCAACTCACATGCTAAAGCCAATTAACTATGTCTCAACTACAATTACAAGTTATTATTTCAGGAATATACACACCCCTCCTTCCCCAACCATTAAGCGAAATATATAATCAGGGGATTCCCTACCCTTTCTCATCAAGTAAATCATGTTCAACCAGATTGATCTCAACGATATTGACTTGAGTCAAATCACTTACTTACAAATACTTACTGGTGTAGTAGGTTTATTCATCGCTGTTTTATTCTTTAGATTTATCAAAAGAAGTTATTTAAAATATAAATTCAATGCTTATGATCCAAAATTATTACCAGGATCTTATCCTTTCTTCAGTAGGCAACCATTCGCTATGTTAAAAAGAAAACGTGAAGGTAAGATCTTAAAGATGGTTCTCGGATTTTTCGAAGATTATGGTCATAGTTGGAATGCCAATATGGGTCATACTATCTTTGTAACTTCTCATCCTGAAAACATAAAGGCTGTTTTAGCCACTCAATTTACTGAATTCGTAATGGGCTTAAGACATAAGCATTTTAAACCATTATTAGGAGATGGTGTTTTCACTTTAGATGGACATGGATGGAAAACAAGTAGAGCTTTATTAAGACCAAATTTCTCAAGAGAACAAGTGGCTCATACTCAGTCAGTTGAAGTTCATTTACAAAATTTAGCTAAACATATTAGATTAGCTAAAGGTCAACCATTAGACATGCAAGAATTATTCTTCAGATATACTGTTGATACTGCCACTGAATTTTTATTCGGTCACTCATTGTTTGGGTTAATGAATGAAGAAATTGGGGAAGTTCCACCACCTGGTAGTTACAGAGGGGCCGGAGATTTTTATGAGAGTTTCACTACAGCTCAAGAAATTTGTGCAACCAGAGCTTGGGCTCAAAACTTATATTTTTTGGTTAACCCACCTGCTTTCAAAAAGAGTAATCAAGTTGTCCATGATTTTGCCAAATATTATATCGATGCTGCCTTAAAGTTAAATCCTGATGAATTAGAGAAGAAATCCGAATCTGGTTATATTTTTCTTTATGAATTAGTTAAATCTACTAGAGATCCAAATATCTTGAGAGATCAATTATTAAATATTATGATTGCTGGTAGAGATACTACTGCAGGTTTATTAACTATGGTATTTTACGAATTAGCTAAACACCCAGAAGAGTTTGCTAAATTAAAACAAGATATTTATCGTTGTTTTGGTGAAGGTGAAGATGTTGATTTAGAGAGTATTACTTTTGAAAGTCTTAAAAAATGTGACTACTTGAAATATGTCATTAATGAAATCCTTAGATTATATCCATCAGTTCCATTGAACTTCAGAGTTGCTAATAGAAATACTACCTTACCAAGAGGTGGTGGTAAAGATATGAATGAACCAGTCTTGGTTCAAAAAGGTACTGTCGTTGCATATGTTATTGCAGCTACTCATAGAGATCCTGAATATTTTGGTAAAGATTGTCTTGAATTCAAACCAGAAAGATGGGCTGATAAAAACTTCAAACCAGGTTGGAGTTATTTACCATTCAATGGTGGTCCAAGAATTTGTTTGGGTCAACAATTTGCTTTAACTGAAGCCAGTTATACTATTGTTAGATTAATTCAAATGTTCCCAAATTTAGTTGATGAAGATAGAGCTACTGAATATCCTCCTCCACTTCATGCCCAATTAACTAGTTCATTAACTCACGGTGGATGGATGAGAATGTATTAGGTAACGTATTTAATGTATGCAGATTTAGATATTGTTTCTCTTAATTTTCTATTCCTCTTGTTTCTCCATTTCAATTCCTCGATGGGTATAGGCAGTGCTACTCTTGTTTCATATTCGAGTCGTAATCGAAGTCGTAATCCTGTACTCAGAGAGGTTTGTACAAAGGGAGTAACGGTGATTTACACTTGGCGATGTCTAAATATAGATGATCACTGAAACTCAAAGCTGAACTTTGGGGACATCTCTCAAACTCAACGGGTGGGGAATGAATTCCACCTAACAACATGTGGAGGTGGGACAATATCAAGTGGAGGTGTTAGCGCCTAATCCCCCCAAATCTTAGGTTCTCTAGCAATAACAATATAGTTTAGGAAATAGGAAATAGGATATAGGACTTAGGAATCAGACATAAAAATTGCCGTTGCCTATCTATTAGCTATCGATGGTCTAGAATCAATACCGTTTCATTACGTTTGCAGCATCTACAAATTGAGTTTGTCGCTTAACTACAAAACCGTTAATTTTTTCACATGTGTTCAATTCATTTGACAGACATGGCCAATTTCACATTCAGTTCGGACTTCGTGTCCTAATTTACGACGCTCTTGTGAAATAGCAGAGACGATTCGAATGCAAATGGTGTTATCGAAGGAATATTATAGACGAAATGTTGAAATTAGCGGAGCATTAAAATTCAAGAGAGTTAGTATTCGTGAAATTGTGGTAACACCATCTTATGATTTTTCAACAACCTCAGTCATAATGAAAATCATAAATTTCACTTTATGTTTAAAAATATTCGTTTATTGACTGTACGACTTCTTTCCTGATTCTTTCCATATCTGAAACACCCAGCCAAAATTGTAAATGATTGAATTACAACTTAGGTCTTGGATCAGCAGCTCTTAAAATCTTTTCAATTGAAACAGCCTTCATTAAATTACCCTTAACCTTTAATTTACCTGACATGTATAATTTTTGAGGGTTAGCTTCATCATTGACTAATTTAAGGAAATCAACATCACTCATCATTAAAGTAACATCGGCCTTTGGTGGTTTACCTTCAATTTTAGAAACACCACCTTCGTTTTTGAATTCGAAAAACCATGATTTAGTTTGTTTGTCCTTGTTCTTAAGGGTTAAGATAACATGAGCTTTAGCTTGGTTAACAGATTTCTTTCTTAACTTTGGATCGTCATCTAAGACGGATTTCATAAAGTTTAATAATTCAGTACCTTCAAAACCTGGTTCACTTAAATCTGACATTTTTAATTGAGTTTAGGGGTTCTCAAATTGGGAGATTTTGGTGATACTTATACTCGAATTTTGCGGGGTTGCCTGTGAGATTTCACCATATGATGGGAAAGCCCAGCTCGGTTTCAGACCGAGTATGGGGTAGTTATCTCCTTTTAAACCCTGTTTAAACAATTGACCTCCGTATTTGGCGTCAGTCTCTATTATACAGTTTCATCGTGATTGACCAGCAATCATCAATTGATCCAATGAGAGTGTAAAATCACATTCATTTGACATATATATTAGGCATCTAAATTTAAAGAGTCCAACAAATGGTCAATCATTTCAATATCTCTTTCATAAGTTATCATAGCATTTTTTAGAATTTTCGAATCTTCATTAGCTCCTCTGGTTAATAACCCTAGGTCAATAAAATCTGAAGACGACTCGCCACTTACACCATATTTCTTGGAAAGATAATATCTCATGTCATCAATTAATTCAATGGTATCAGTGTTCTGTCTGTGTTGAATTCTACCAGCGGATTCTTGGATTAAACTTTGCAATTTTTGGGTTTGGAGCAGATCTTCATATATGTGCCTTAAATTGTATGCGATCAATTTCGTCATGTGCTGTTCTAGCTTATCACATCTAGTTTGCCATGAAATTCTTATAACATCATATGGGTTATAGCCCAATCTATCGTCGATTTGATTGAATTGATCCCAACTGAAAGTTTTGAATTTTGACGTTATATTGACTGCACATAATGTCTTTAGCCTATCTAAAAGTAACTCATCAGCACAGAATAACACATCCAATGTCAAACTCAATGGTAAATCATTTACATCGTCATGATAAATAAATGTGAGGATGATCTCAGCCACTTGTAAATTCGTACAATTTAACTTAATAATAGGCAAATGCTTTAATTTAGGTTTATTAATAATTTCTCCGAATTCTTGGTTTACAGTAGGTATAGATACATTTGTGGTAAATATTTCAGAATTGAACATGGTATCGAAATACTCGGACCTTATCAACATAGCCCGATGACAAGGATAATAATGAATTGTGTTGGTTAGAACATCTACTACCAGTACTATAATATCAGGGAACACATCTGAATTAAGAAGTTGTTTCTTCTGTATGGATTGGATATAATTTTCAGGGTCAATGTCATCAAATTCAATCTCTTCATCAATCTCTTTGTTCACCACTTCACCTTGGGCTTCTTGCTTAATTTTGAACTCATCAAGCTCCACCACAACTTTGCTATCAATTATCGACGTTACAAATTGACTCATATCGTTTCTTGCAGTTTCAACCCATTTCATTAAACTATCATTATTAATCTTTGCCTTTTCCTTTTCGTTCTTCCCTTTGATATTCTTTAAACTCTGTGCTAGTTCTGTGAACCCCCACTGTTCAGCTAAATCGAGTAATTTTTCATCATAAATTAACGAATCTGATCTTAAATATATATACCCCACCAATTTTTTGAAACTCTGGGGGTGTACACCTTCTAAACTTATCACGCTTTGATTCATCCACTCATCATTCAATTTATCCAAACAATATTTCGATCTGGCTGCCAATAGGAACCGATTTAACTTGAAATATTTGATCTCTTCATCCTCAATTCCATCGTCCACTCCTCCACTGAAAACAATGTCCTTACACAATAAAGGATTCACAGGGTTTAACATTGATGATAAATGACTGGCAAATGGTTGACTAATATCCACACGTTTGGAAATATCAAAACTCAATAACAAATCTCTAATCTTGTCATTCAATGCTCCATATATGCATCTTTCTCCTTCGAAAGTATCCCTGTCACAAACTGCTCCTCTACTTAATAGTAAATTGACAATATCAACATGGCCACAAATCGAGGCCAAAATAAGAGGCGAGTAATCCCATTCGTCAGTTTGATTAATATCCAAGTTAGGTGTGCTTAGAAGGGTGTCTACTGTATCGATATCACCGGCTCTGCACGCAAGTAGCAAATCATTGAACACATTATCGATTGTCATAGTGCTCTATCTATGCGGTGTCTACGCGGAATCAAATCCGGACCGTTGCAGCATCGCGATTTAAGATATTATTATATTACTACAGTCTATTTAGCCTAATTGGGTTTATAGAGTTTACTCAGCATTTAAGCTGTTTGAGAATATATCGATGTTAATGTGGGTAAGGCATTGCCTTACATATGCGTGTGATCATGCTTAATTACATGCTTAATGAATACTTAGATATTTGCTCATATTAAATCAATGATACTATCCTTTAAACCTTCTTGTCTGACCTCTTCTAGTTCCTCAGAACTCAACTTATGACTAGATAATGGAGTCATTTTCACCTTGGAAACACCGGTCCAAATATCACCCAATTGCAGGAAATAATCAGTTTCTTTATTATTATATTCCACAACATATCCTATCTTATCAGCATCAGGATTCTCACCAATTGATGAATATGCACACCATGTGTATCCATTACAATATTGACCTAAATTCAACCACGATCTATCAGGTTCCCCATCTGTTGAATGGTCACTGACCTTAATGAATGGTGGGATAACTGCTTGTTTAATGATCAATTTTGAGTCGAAGAAAGTCTTGAAACTTTCTAAGGTTTTTAAGGATGTATACCTTTTTTGACTTTGGAATTCCTTTTCTGCATCATATGGTTGTCCACAGAATTTGAACCCTGAATTGAACCATAATAATGTATGATCATCTTCATCATTAATATGTGCAGGATGATTCGAACAAAGCTCCTTTCCTTTAAATTCTTTTGTCTTTCCTATATCTTTGAACCTTTCATTATCAGGTGTTACTTCACCTATAGCTGCTGCAAAATGTTTATTGAAGGCATATGATTCATCACCCATTAAAACGAATGATAACCAAAATAATTCTTTGTCTCCATAAACTCTTGCAACTACAGGATAAATGAAATTCAATTGTGCCATTATGAATGGTTTAAAGAAATGTTTTTTCTTATTAATAACCACTAAACCACTCTCCATATAATGATTATACCCTTGGAAAAAAGATCTATCAAGGGAATAATTAGTTGGTTGACCAATATCAAATACTATAGAATCAAATTTAGACGGTATTAATTTCTTAAAGAATGTTACATCATTTTGAGGTCTATATTCAACAGCTTTTCTATCTTTAAAGAACACAGTTCCAGTTTTTTGATATTTTTGCATATTGAAAAACTCTTCAGGATTTCTTAACAAAACCGTGTCGGCATCCATTAAAATCATTTCTTCAAAAGTGGTGAATAAAGTAGCTAAAACTTTATTACCAAACCCTTCAAATTTGTGTTGAAACTTTTCAGTAATTGAAACACTTACGTCAAGAAAATAAATCTCTTGTGGTGGAACTCTAACCCCATCTATAACCATATCTGACTTACAAGCTTGAACCAATACTTTCTTTGAAGCTTCTGATAAATTTTTCCAATAAATGATTTCAATAGGTAATTCATTTTTGAGGTACCTTAACATTTTAATCAATCTTACTGTATCATCAACATGACTATCCCTGATAGTTAAAACAAGTCCTTTACCCTTCAAACTGCTTCTCATATTACGTAAATGATTATCACGGACGTTATCCCTATGTTTTCTGATCTTATTAAACTTATAATCTTCAATTTCTGGATGATGACCACTCATATATGGCAAAACTTTTTGCATCAAATCATCTTGGTCCAAGTGTGATTTTTGATTATCTACATAGCACTTATTATAGATCACAAGATTGGAAATATAATCATGAACAATTTGTTCTTCTTTCCTCACTCTTTCCCAACCTTCTTGGAAATCGGCTCTGATGTCATCATCAGAGGGTTGTTCTTTTTGCTCACTACCATCATCTTCATTGAATTTCTTGAGGATATGTTCTTTGTACTCTGAATAACTTTTGAAGATATCTTTATTGAATCCAAACGAATAAGTAGGTTCATTATTCCATTCAGGATCAACATTATATAAGTTTTTGAAATACAAATCACATTTCTGATTCAAGGGATACCTTGTAAATTCGAATATATTAATTTTTTGGAAGATGTTCTCATAATTAGTGGAATGAATATCAACATTGTTGATTTTGTTATATGGTACAGATGATGAGCTAAATTCACCAATATTTTGATTTAATTTCTCAAAATTGGGAGGTTTAGTTAGTTGGAAATATTTGTATAATCCACCAATCAATAGAAGTCCAATAATGGCTCTGAGGAGTACACCTCTAAACCTTCTTGACTTGAGCATCTTACCGTGAGGATTTTCAAATTTCCTTGCTCAATATTTTGATACCCAATTTGGACGTGTTTGGGTCTTAGTGCGGTGAGTTCTGTCTCATTATAATTTTAGGGCGTTCCTGATTGTCTCACTTATTGTACTATGCCAAGGTATTTATACGGTTAACAAACCGTTACCACATAATTTGATGCCTTGTAATAAATGAAATTTATCGTGTTTTCTTGTTGGTGTATATAACTTGAACGAGGCTTTGAACTACTAAGGGATGTCAATCAAGAACCAAGATAAATCGTAAAAGCCACTGTTTATGGTTGGTTAACTCACACTACATATCCTATCTTCACTATCAATTATCTCGCCGATTCTACAATAAATATCGATGTATAAAATACCTCGTAGTCCTGCACAGGCCCGTCAGTATTATGAATTATGATGAAATTACGAAATAATAAAATTGTAGAGAAATCGTACCATAACCTACCCCATACTTTGCCTATGACACCACTTGGTGATAGTTTAAGCCCAATAAGGGTAATGATTTGGGGTGATATACCCCATAAGCATGGACCTAAAACCGGACCTAATTATAACTACAACGCCTAATTTGAAAACATTCTCCGCATAATTACCCTCACACTACTCATTTCGAGGCAACTCTTAGAGAAAAAAATTGCTTATGTAGTGGTGAACGGCATTTCTAAATCTCACCAAGAGTTAAAACGCCTATTATCCCCATACCGAATATATCCATATATGGAAATGTATTGGTTCTAATACTTTTCAATGTAACCATCGTTATGTTAGTGAAGGGTACTTAACGAAACGATCTAAACCTTAGTTGAATTTAGATGATTAAACATCACCTAAACAATAAGCAATATACCTTAGCTTTGTTAAAACTTCGGTAACTAATTTCTTTTTTTCATGTTATCAATAGTTCTATTTTTCTGATATGGGTAAACGCCAATGCAAATCCAACGTAACATCAGTAAGGCAATTGGGTTTACGGCTATTGAATCGCCAATGTCTCTTCTTTTTCTGGCTTAACTATGGAGATGTCCCGCATTTATGCAGGATGTCGTGATAAGAATCTCAAGTTTAGCCAATCATCTTGCCGAAATTCATGTACATTATCATTTATCGAAGTTTAGAGTTTCTTTGCCAGAAAAGTTCCTGCATGGAGGGAAGGAACCAAACCTGATAAGCGTCGAATCTGACCATAATTGGATTTCTTTTTACTATTATCAACATCACTAAAATTTCTATTTATTAGCCTGGACCCCCCATTGAATTTGCTACATTTCAATTATTAGCAAACATGGTTGAAAAGGAATTAAATTATATCAGATCTAAAGAAGGTGCTGATGGTGATATGGAAAAGAACGGTGGTGTCTATATCGATGCATTTGATGCTCAAGATAATAAACCAAAATTGACAGGTTTTGCTAAATTTGTCGACGGGTTTAAACAATTCAATGACCATGAATTAGGTATTGACCCAAATTTATCGGAAGAAGAAAAAATTGCCATTAAAACTGCTAATTCTCCATTAGCTAGAAGATTAAAATCAAGACATTTACAAATGATTGCTATTGGTGGTTCAATTGGTACTGGTCTTTTCATCGGTTCTGGTGGTGCTTTAAGAAATGGTGGTCCAGCTGGGGTTTTAATTGCTTATATTTTAATTGGTATTATGATTTATTGTACTGTTCAAGCTTTAGGGGAGTTAGCTATTACTTTCCCAGTTTCTGGTTCTTTCTGTACTTATAATTCAAGATTCATCGATCCATCTTGGGGTTTTGCTATGGCCTGGAATTATGCTTTACAATGGTTAGTTGTTTTCCCATTAGAAATGGTAGCAGGTGCTATTGTTATTCAATATTGGAATGATACTATTAATTCAGCTGCTTTCGTCGCCATCTTTTGGTTCTTGATTTCTGCCATTAACTTATTCGGTGTTAAAGGTTATGGTGAAGCTGAATTTTTCTTCTCCATTGTTAAAGTCATCGCTGTTAGTGGATTCATCATCTTAGGTATTATTTTAGCTGCTGGTGGTGGTCCAAACCATGAATATATTGGTGGTAGATATTGGCAACATCCAGGTGCTTTCTCAAATGGTGCCAAAGGGGTTATCGTCAACTTCGTTTCCGCTGCTTTTGCTTTCAGTGGTACTGAATTATGTGGTTTAGCTGCTGCTGAAACTAAAGATCCAAGAAAATCTTTACCATCTGCTACTAAACAAGTTTTCTGGAGAATTACTTTATTCTACGTTATTTCTTTATGTTTAGTTGGTTTATTAGTTGCTTATGATGATATTAAATTAACTGAAGGTGCTTCATCTTATGATGCTAAAGCTTCACCATTCGTCATTGCTATTGAAGATGCTGGTATTAAAGGTTTACCAAGTGTTATGAATGTTGTTATTTTAATTTCAGTCTTATCAGTTGGTAATTCTGCCGTTTATGGTTCTTCTCGTACTTTAGCTGCTTTAGCTGCTTCAGGTCAAGCTCCAAAAATCTTAGGATACATTGATAAAAATGGTAGACCATTATTTGCTATTATTTTCCAATGTCTCTTTGGTTTAATTGCTTTTGTCACTGCTTCTGATAAAGCTGGTGAAATTTTTGATTGGTTATTAGCTTTATCAGGTTTATCATCTATTTTCACTTGGGGTTCTATTTGTGTAAGTCATCTTAAATTCAGAAGAGCCTTATACGTTCAAGGTAGAACTACTGATGAAATTGCTTATACTGCTCAAGCTGGTGTTTGGGGTTCAATTTTCGGTGCTACTTTAAATATCGCCGTTTTATTATTACAATTCTGGATTGCTTTATTCCCATTAGGTGAATCTCCAGATGTTCAATCATTTTTCAAAACTTATTTAGCCGCACCAGTTGTCCTTTTCTTCTACATTTTCCACAAAATTTGGAAAAAGAATTGGAAATTATTCATTAGATCAAAAGATGTTGATCTTGATACTGGTAGAAGAGAATTAGATTTAGATGTCTTGAAACAAGAAATTGCCGAAGAAAAAGCTTACTTAGCTTCTAAACCAATTTACTATAGAGTTTATAAATTCCTTTGCTAAACATTTAATTCAGGTATTAGATATGCCGTGTAATTTTAATATAAGAACATTAGTATTTATTCATTGTAAAATTTCTTATTTTTGGAGCTAGGTCATTGGTCTCTAAATTTATTCGTACTTATATTGAATTATTATACAATCAAACCTTTATTTCATGAGGATAATAAATCTTTCTTTCAACTCCATCTTTAGTTAATACAACCATTCTAACAACCCCACCAGATGAACCATCCCATTTGATAGCTTCCAGTAATGCAGTTTTAATGAATGAAACGCACTCATCCTTTTCCATATCTGGTTTGAAATTTTCATGACACCATCCATAAATGAATCCTGAACCTGATCCAGCAATTGCATACTCTTGTTTATGAATTGATCCACCAATTGGGATAGAGTAAACACTTCCACCATTCTTTTCATCATAACCAGCACATATAATACCGGCAGTTAAATTATCCTTATTATTATAACATATTTCTTGAAAGATATTAGCTACAACATCTGTGGTTGGCTTTTCATCAGGTTGTAATTGAGATGTATATAATTGAATATAATATTTAACCATGTCAGCTACAGCTTGAGTATCAGCAGCTGAACCTGATCTACAACAATAAATTGTATCATGAATTTGAGTTAATTTATCTGTTACTCTATTGGCGATATAAGAACCGGTAGTAGTTCTGGAATCAGCACCTAATATAACACCATCTTTAAATCTGACGGCCATAATCGACGTCCCCATGGAGACTTCTCCTTTCTTCAAATGATTGATATCAACTGAGATCCCATTCATTGCCACTGTGAGGTTTTACGGTTGGTGAGATTTTGAGTTGAGACTACGGGTGGCAAGTCGCGAACCTTTTAGTATATACTTCTACACAAATGTAACTACTTAAGCAGATTTACTGGTATCAACCTTGGCTAAACTTAATTCATAAGCGTACCCTAAGGTCAATTTGGTATGTTCTTTAACATGATTGAAATCAATTCTATCAATGGTATCAAGGGTACTATGAATATACTTACTAGTATATTTAAACTCACTCTCAATAACAAAACTTGCAGGGTAACCATGTTCAAGAGCACTAGCATGATCTGAACAAGCATAACCACATAAAGTTTCATGATAAGGAATATCACAATATTCACCAATGATCATTTTAATAAAATCGTTTAATCCTGTTGATGTATAATCAGTGATTAATCCCATATGTTCATCACCTTCTTCCATATTACCAGTATAACCTGTCATATCTTGTTGTAATAACCCAACAACAGTTTCATGAGCATTATAATAATTCTTATAAACATCTTGAGATCCTAATAATCCACCTTCCTCAGCAGAATACCAATGGAATTCTAAAGTATGATGAGGTTTGAAATCACCCTTGGCATATTCATCAATCAAAATTCTAAGAACTTCTAGTATAGTAACAGTACCTGACCCATCATCATCAGCACCTGGAGCTCTAAGGATATTTGGAAGTAATATGTTAGCACTATCTTGATGAGCTCCAACAATAACTTTAGAATCAACTTTACCTGGGATACTAGCAATGATGGAGAATTGTTTCCATTCATGAGGAACTTTGGTTAACTTAACTTTATCAGCAACTGGAGCTAAGATATCTGAAATTCTCCCATATAACCATTCAGCACTTTCATAACCAGTATCACTTTTATAGTACCTAGTATAGAAGGAAGAAAACTGGGCTAAGTTATCATACATTTTGGTGGTATTAATTTGCTTAATGAAGCCATTAACGGCTTCTTCATGTTTAACTTTAGTTGGATAAGTATAATTTTGGGGAGTAGCAATATCACTTAAAAATTTAGCACCATTCAATGCTGTTAAAAGCGATTGGGATTTAGGAATGTCTTGGACTAATCCTTGAACGTAAGCATCTTCAATTGGCATAGATTTTAATGAATTAGTAACATCCATAAATTTAATATTTTGCCTTCTTAAATTTAACTTATCTTGTTCACTTACAATTTCATATTGGTCAGGACCTAACTTGATAATTCTATTAGCTTCATTGTCTTCCCCGAAACTAATTTTGTTCAATAAGGGGAAGGCATTGGCGACGGTGAATAAAGTCACAATGTTTAATACTTTCATAACTGAGGGATGACAGTTTTGCGATAATGAGATACCAGCAAGAATTTATGGGGCAGATTTTTTTATTAGTGAGAAATATAACGATAAAGAGCATAACCACAAAAACACATTCTAAACATATATAAACTAAAAACACATTTTTTGAAATTTAAATTTTATTGAACGAAAACCGTATACTATACATCCAGTATAATAAACCTGATTATTAGTCTATAACAATCTATTAGGACCTTCTAGGTATCTAAGAACTAGTAACGTTATACTTAGAGATTAACTTACCATTGTTAACAATTAAGTTTTCACCATTTGGACCAATATTAATACCAAGGGTGTTAACAATAAAGGCTTGAAGGACTTGGTAAAGGGAATAAGAACTACCTGGGTAGGTAAGGTTAGTAAGTCTATTTGTCTTTTGACAACCACTAACTGGAGATTTACCGTCAAATCTTTTTTGAATCCAAGCGAAAGCAGCACCACTACCTTGGATGGTTTCAGTAATGTGACCAGCAGTTTCATCAACGTTTAATTCAAAAGATTCAATACCAGCGTCACACCAAATATCGTAAACTCTAGTGACTTCACTGTATGGAACAATTTCATCATGGGATCCATGGTAAACGAAGATTGGAATTTCTGGCATTTCAGTTGGATTAACACCTAAAGTGTTGTTGGTTAAGACTTCAGCAACATATGGGTCTTGGAAGACACCAAATCCATCTTTAGCATATTTACCAGGACCTTCGAAAAGATTTTGGAAAGCGAAATCAACTATAGATTGATCAAGACAGTCAGTGTAAGCTTTAGTGAAGTAAGCCCATTTGTCAGGGTAAACAGCGGTTTTAAGGAACTCTTTGAATTTTGGATATTCATTACTGACACCAGCAATACCGGTGAAAGCTAAACCGGCACCTGGACCACCATTGATGATTGGTTCATTAGTAGCGACAGAAGTAAGGTTAGTAACCCAACCACCAAGAGCAGCACCAATTAAGTTTGATTTTAATTCTGGAGCATAGTTTGGTTGATGAGCAGCAGCAAAACCTGAAGCAATTGAACCACCAGAATAACCCCAAAGGATAGTTTCAGCATCTGAGTTAATACCCGTGATATCACTACTCTTTAATGTACCTCTAACAGAATCTAAAACAGCATGAGCAGCTTGAATACCAGCACCGAAAGCAGCTTTAGGACCTTCATAATCTGGTGAAATAACATAATAACCAGCATTCAAAGCGGTTTGCATTAAGTACATTTCAATTGAAGTAGTGGAAGTAGTGATTAAGTTACCATCTTGGAAAGCGTAACTTGGAGAACAATCAATGTTTGAACTATCTTGAGCAGTTTGATAACTGACTAATTTAGATGGATCAGCATTATATGGTTCTAAAACAGTAGTTACAATAGCAGTTGGGTTACCTAAAGAATCAGAAGATCTGATTAATAATTGCCAGGAATTCTTGACTTTGACTTCAAATAAAATACTTCTGATAGCTTGAGGTGGAGCTCTATGTTTTAAAATAGTTCCAATAGGTTGATCCTCATATCCATCTGGTGGTGAGTAGAAATCATCTTGTGATGGAAGGGCGACATATCTTTTGGATGGTGCAGCGAACACTAAACTTATGAATAAAAGAATTGTATACAATAACATGGCTGCAAAAACTGAGAAATCACAAGTTTGGAAATTGGTAAATTAACTGCTAGGATTTGCAACTGATAGAATTTAGGATAGGAAATCACCACAATTTATACACTTTTGAACAGAAGTAAGGTTAATGAAAAGGTTACTTGGAATTGAAACTCGAGTACTGTAAAATATGAAAACAATAAGTCTGTACATGGTATGCATGCAACAGGGCTAATAACTGCATTGTAGGTCTAAAGTTATAATTATAGTTTTAACCCTCTATGCAGCAGCAATTTTGTAACCTTCAAGCGGAGACATTATCAATTATGTCAAATAACAAAGAAATAGTACCATCAATAGTGTGTACCCCATTTTTGTCACCTAATCAGTCCTAATTTGTCGTGCAATGATTGTTTCAGTTCTATTGTTAGGTTATGAACTAAGGTACATAAATTTAATAAACAAAGTTTCCTGTTACGTGTAACAGCTCCCCGAGTTTATCAATTCAAATCTGACAATTTTATATGACCTACATAATCAAAAGTTTTTTTTTTGTAAGTTGTAATGATGATTTGCCTTTCATTAGTTATTTTGGTATCAATAAACGAGTTCACTAATGCAATATAAATTCGAATCAAGGACTTCACGCCTGTTGTTTCTTGCGGTATTTATGTAGCTAATTAGAGTTAAGTTTCCTATAGGGGTTATTCGTAAACTTGCCCTCGGTAAGCCCCGCAAATTCCCCGTAACATCATTCGACCTTCTAAAAGCCTATGATTTAAGTTTCGAGTTTGTTTACTTCTAGGACCAGGGATTGACTATTTACTAAAACTCTAACCTTAATGCTTTAGACATTACGTATGCATGTGGTTCAACTATTAAAGATTATTTTTTAGGCGCTGGTAGCTCATAATAATCCTTGCTAGTAACCCTCACCTTCTAGCTACGTTAAATTCCTCGAACGGAATTATACAATTTACTATTGCGTTGAAGGTAAAGGAATGGCCGGAACTAAATAAAAATGGTTAGTAAATAGGGGCTTTTTTCCTCAATTCGTTTATATTTTACAACCGACTTTATACTGGTTTCCCGTAACCTACATATAATAGAGTATGTGAAATATCATAGAATGAGGCGTTTATTGTTTCATCATTAAGCCAACTTGAATTTTATGCATAGGTTCCCGGTTATCGTAACTGTAGTCGTCTACTAGGGTTAGATCAGTGGCTCAAACTATTATTTCATTAAAGTGCAAATTTCACAATTCTCGAAATATGGGGTAATACAATATGTAAACGAATTAATGAAATTGTTCTCCAACTGGAGCCACTCGATTGTGAAGGTCGATTGCCGAACCGTTCCACTAACAATGTAACTACTTTTGAAGACTTGTATTGTCAACTACCACAGCTGATCACAGATATAGGGGTTATTGCTGCACCAGCAATTTAGAGCTCTAGAGACGGAAAAAATATTTAGACTTCACATATTAATTCACCTAAAAACTTACTAATGCCACCCCCCTATTGTAAATCCCTTGTCCAATTCTAGCCGTGTATGGAATGTCTAATCTGAGGGATTGTCTTATTTTGGTGAGCCTCCGCTCCAGCAATTGTCTTGTGTTTCCAAGTTAAGATTATCGAGATTTACCTTAAATTTCGTGAAGAAATTAAACTTAGACCCTTTGGAATTTTAACAATTCTAAATCAAGATTTGTTGAGGGATTAAATTGATTAAATTTTCTAGTTTCATTGGCCAGATAGTTCTTAAGTCCTTAACTCACGATATAAAATTTAAGTTGGTGTAAATATTATTTTCCGTCAATACTTAAAATAAAGTTTGATTCAATGATATTTCGGATTTAATAATTGTACGATTATCATCAAGGTTGTAAATATGCCGTTATACGCCTCATCCCGCTAATCGTTACTACTATCATCACGTAAGTTATATTCAGGAATCGCAGCCTATAGTCTAGAAGCCAAGAGGAATGTCTCAAAAATCAAACTATAAAGATTAAACTACAATCACTAACTAAGGTATCACTAACTGAGGTATCACTAACTAAGGTAAACTAACTGCCAAGAAATCAGACCCCCGTGGCATTGAATTTAGAAATCAATTTACCATTATTGACAATCAAATTCTCACCATTTGGTCCAATTTGCAATCCAAATACGTTATTGATCAATGATTGAATAACGTTAACCAAGGCAAGATCTGTCCCTGGGTAAGAGAGATTAGTGAGTCTACTTTTATTTTGGCACCCTTCAACTGGACTAGCACCTTTGAAAATCTTCTTAATCCATGCAAATGCTGCACCTGTACCTTGTACAACTTCAGTAATGTGACCAGCGGTGTCATCAGAATTGAATTCTAAGGATTTCATTCCTGCACCACACCATGTATCATAAACTCTCATTGCTTCCTTGTATGGTACGATACCATCAAGTTTACCGTGGTAAACAAACATTGGAATTTCTGGCATGTGCTCTGGAATTAACCCAAGGGTGTTATTGGTTAAAATTTCGTTAACTTCAGGTTCATGTAAAATGTCATACCCATCTTTGAAGTATCTGCCTGGACCTTCAAAATAGTTGTTAAAAACAAAATTAACGATAGTTGGGATCATACAAGTGTCTTCGGAAGTGGAGAATTTAGGATATTTGTCTTCATACATGGCATCTTTAATCATTGCTTTAAGGGTAGGATATTCGTTAGATAAACCTGAAATACCACTTGCACCTAAACCTGAAAAGAGACCTCCATTAACAAATGGCTCAGCAGTTACAGTAGCAGTGATATTAGTGACCCAACCACCAACAGCTACACCTTTCAAGTTTGAAAGGATTTCAGGAGCATAAGTTGGTTGTAAAGCAGCAGCCCAACCTGAAGCTAAGGAACCTCCTGAGTACCCCCAAAGAATGGTATCAGCATCTGAATTAAGGCCAGTAATACTAGAACTATTCAAAGTGGCTCTTAAAGAATCCAAAACCCCATGAGCAGCTTGGATACCACCGGTGAAAACAGACTTAGGACCTTCATAATCTGGTGATACCACATAGTAACCTTCATTCAAAGCAGTTTGAATTAAAAACATTTCTACTTCAGATGAAATGGTGGAAATCAAGCCACCGTTTTGGAATGCATAACTTGGGGAACAATTAATGTTAGCACTATCTTGAGCTACTTGATAACTGACTAATTTTGAAGGATCGGCGTTAAATGGTTGAAAAACCGTTGTAACAATGGCATTGGCATTTCCGAATGAGTCTTCGGACCTGACCAATAATTGCCAAGCATTTTGAATGTTGACTTCAAAAACAACACTACGAATAGGAGCTGGAGTGTTTCTATGTTTCAAAATAGTCCCTAACGGTAAGCTTTCATAGCCATCAGGTGGTGAATAGAAATCATCATCAGAAGGTTTCTCTAAAGTGGTAGGAGCACCGATTACTAAACCGATAAAAAATAAAAAGATTAAACTTAATTGCATAGCCAAAAGATATTAGCAGATTAATAGATATCCAAGAAACAATGACGGGTATTTATACCTATAAAAAGCTTGGATGGATGTTTACATTATGGAGGGGATTGCTTTAGTAATGCGTTATAATGCGTTCGTGAAGGTGGAAAAACAGTTGCAACACGCCCGAAGTTCGGTTTCATATCTACATTGATGTGATATCAATGTTTACAATTTACTAAATTGCGTCGAATATTTACTAAACGTTTGACCACCAAACTCTAATTGTTACTCAAAATTTGCGTGTAAATGAATTAGGTTTGTAGGTCTATTGTTTACGAGGTGCAGATACGGGAACCCTGTAAAAGTTAAGGTTCTATACGCCAAATTTGTCAATTAAATTTGTCAACAAACACGGTACCCATGTCCCTAATACGTAGTAGACCCTATTAATAGAGTCTTCAATACCGACGGTTTCAACACTTCTCCAAAGTATAATTCTTATCTTGGATTGATACTTCAGCTGGGCATGCTCATACATATTCGCTGTATAGCTGCACGTAATTTATGCATCGCTTACCTCGGAAATGTGCTAGCACCCGAAGATCACTAGAATTTTTTGGGGCATAAGAACAATTTTTAAAAGATAACCTCATTATCTCATGAACATTTTCTTAGTATTTGCCACCCTTTGTTTAATGGTTCATCGGAAATATGATCCTAAACCCGATTTTTTGCCACTTTTTCTGACAGTGCACGGCGGTGCAACCCGAAAAAGCGAGGTATAAAGACTCTTCAAATTAACTTTAATTCTTTAGAAATTTGATAACGAACATGTCACAAACCGCCCCAATTAATAAATCTGCAATTATAACCGGATCAAGAGATATCAATAATATCCTTACAGTTAAGGAAAACCCGATTCCTAAGTTAGAAGATGATATGATTCTCATTAAGGCATACGCACATGCTGCAAATCCTACTGATTATAAGCATGTTTACCCTGAAGAATTCATATCCACCATGGCTTCAGAGATCTTAAAGAAAGTAGGCTTTGGAATCGGTCCCCTTCTGAAAGGTTTGGGCGCAATTGGTTGTTTTGTCGGGTACCAAGTCGGTAAGTTTTCTACAATTGCTCAAAGGGGTAAAGCGTCCGGTACTGATGTAAGTGGAATTGTTGAAGCCGTCGGAAGTAAGGTTACTGGATTCAAGAAAGGCGATGTAGTTTGTGGATCTCTTCATGGTGGGTATACTAAAAATGGAGGATTTTCTAATTATGTTATGATTCATCCTAATGGGACCCTTAAATTACCATCTTCCTTAATCGATAAGCAACCACTCAGTCCAGGATCACATCCTAGTTCAAAAATTGATTCTTTTGAAGCAGCAGCAGCTATTGCTCTTGGACTTAAGACTGTTGCTCTTAGTTATTCCAACCTTAAAATCCCCCTCGACAAGGCTAAAAACAAAGGCGATTCTATTTTGATTTGGGGTGGAGCTACTGCTACGGGAATCGTTGCTATTCAACTTGCTAAGTTAGTTTGTGGTTTGAATGTTATTACTACTGCATCTAAGAAGCACCATGGGTTCTTAAAGTCACTTGGGGCTGATCAAACTTTTGATTATAATGATGCTGATGTGATTGAACAGTTAAAACAAGCAGGTCAAGGCAGAATCAAGTATGCTCTTGATTCAGTCTCAAGTGCTAAAACTTTACAACAAGTTTATGAGGCAACTGAAGGTTCAGAAGGTGCACGTATTGATAACTTATTATTCTTAAATATTGATGCTATTAATATTAAAGATGGTAGAAAAGTCCCAATTACTGCTACAAATGGTTATACTTCTGATGGTAGAACTCATTATGGTGCAAAAGCTACCCCTGGATTACTTAAAGCTTTTAATGAATTTTGGGATAAAGTTGTGTTAGTTGCTGACCAGGTCAAATGTGCACCTTTAGAGGTTTTGCAACCAGGTTTAGAATCTGCTCAAGAAGCTTTACAATTGTTAATCAATGAGAAGGTTAAGGGAGGTAAAGTTGTTTTCCGTACTGAAAAGTCGGCTTAAATTCAGTAAGTTCGATAGTGTTTTCTTTTGTATTCGATTTATAGTAATTGTACATATTCATATCTAAGCCTTCTCTATAGTGAGATTAGATAAGCACTTAGACCATACAGTTTTAAAATAGTGCGGCGACTTTATTAAAGCACGAGCATGCACGATATGCAGGAACTATATACACTTACCCGATTCATCTAAAATATAAACATGATTTTAAATACTCCCATTCCAGTAATTAAATCACTAACAAAATAATTATTTTAGGTATTAAACTATGAAACCTACAATGGGGTTGACTGAGCGCCTTACAATAGAATTTAAAAAAGAATTTACAGAATTTATTTTCAGACGACAGCTCAGAGCATAAAGAATTTACCATCCAGTCCATAGCATACCATCACCATAAAACATATCATCATCATTCGTTAACAATACAAAGACAACATAACTCAAATGACTACAATAAGCGAAGAGTATGAAGCATTAGAAGTTATCGGTAAAGGATCATTTGGGATCGTACGTAAAGTCAAACAGAAGTCTGATGGGCAAATGTTCGTCAGGAAAGAGATCGACTATACTTCAATGAATTCACAGGAAAGAAATCAATTGATATCTGAATTACGTATCCTTAGAGAACTAAATCACCCTAACATCGTAAAATATTGTAGACATGATCATATAATGAGTAAGAAATCGATCCACATTTATATGGAATACTGTGATGGAGGTGATTTGGGACAAGTCATTAACAATTTCAAGAAGAACAAAGAGACCGTACCTGAAGAATTTGTATGGCAAGTATTCGTGCAAACATTATTAGCATTACATAAGTGTCATTATGGGATAGAGTCTAAGAAGGTTAACCTTTTTTCTAATAATGAAGTCGAGCCTTCAATAAACTCAGAGACTGTTATTATCCACAGGGATATCAAACCTGATAATATTTTTATGTTGAACAGTGGACAAACTATCAAGTTAGGTGATTTTGGATTAGCTAAAATGTTAACATCTCAAAATGATTTTGCCAAAACTTATGTAGGTACTCCATATTACATGTCACCAGAAGTATTAATGGATCAACCATATAATCCAGTTTGTGATATTTGGTCATTAGGATGTGTTTTATTTGAATTGTGTTCATTACAACCACCATTCCAAGCCAAGACTCATTTACAATTACAAACCAGAATCAAGAAAGGAATCATTTCTGATTTGCCCGATATTTATTCGACTCAATTAGTGTCGATGATCAAGGAATGTATTACTGTTGATCCCGATTCAAGACCATCATGTTTCGATTTGTTACAAGCATTACCTATAAGGTTCCTCAGGAAAGAAATGGAATTGAAACAAATCACTGTCGATTTGAATGATTATCAGAAACAATTAGTTTCCAAGAACGAAGATCTCAAAAAGAAGGAAACGTTACTCAGTGCTTTGGAACAGAAACTCACAGTGCAAAGGAACGGAATTCAAGATGAATTCAATAACTTACAACGCAAATACAATTTACAAAAACAAAAATTAGAAGAAGAATTAATTGAAGAATTTGAAACTCGTAAGAAATTAATGGACCAAGAAGCTAAAGAAGTTCGTCTCAATTATCAACGAGAATTCAAGTTGGTGGTGGAACAAGAAGTACAACAACGTGTAAAAGAAATCTTATACCATCAAAAAATGGGTGCCAATGAATTGGTAAGGAAGAAATCAGACCCCGTATCTACACATCATTATGTCAATGATCAAATGATTCTGCCTAGTAAACCTAAGGGTCCGAAAGAATTGGTAGAAGATAACAGAAGAGTTCCACTCAAGATAAGAAATGATTATGAAGATTATGATTACAATAATTATAAAGTTCAAGTATCGACTCCACCCCCACAGTATTCACCAAGATTCACCAATAACAATTATAAGAAAAGAGTAACTGACGAATTGGAAAGGTTAAACCTTGATAGGAGAAATATCCCAGAATTTGAAGAGGTTTATAGAAAAAATTATCGTCATTAGTAAAGGTATGTAAGGTAAAGGAAGGATTAATATGGAATTTAATATATAATAGCATTTAGTATTTATTTGATTTATTTGGGCATTTAACATCTATTCAGTCCATTTTTGACCAGTTAAAACCTCATAGGCTTCAACATACTTAGCCTTGGTCCTGGTGACAATTTCTTCATCCATAGCAACGCCATCTTTATAAGCTAAATCATTAGAAGTTAACCAATCTCTTAAGAATTGCTTATCATATGAGTCTTGAGATTTACCTAAACCGTAAGTAGAAGCATCCCAGAATCTTGAGGAATCTGGAGTTAATACTTCATCGACAAGTACAACATTATTTTGTTCATCCAATCCGAATTCGAATTTAGTATCAGCAATAATGATTCCTTTAGTCTTGGCGAATTCTTTTGCTTTTGTGTATAAGGCAATGGCTTTTGTACCTAATTCTTCACATAACTCTTTACCAACAATTTCGGCTGCTTTTTCAGGGGAAATATTCTCATCATGATCACCTTGATCAGCTTTGGTAGATGGAGTAAATATTGGTTTTGTGAATTCTTGCGATTCTTGTAAATCTGATTGATCGATAGTCATACCATGAACAGTCTTAGATTTCTTATACTCTTTCCAAGCTGATCCAGTAATATATCCTCTGACAATAACTTCTAAAGGAATTAATTTCATCTTTTTAACTAATAACGATCTGCCTGATAATTGTTGTTTATATTTTGGTTCCAGTAATTTGGCAGGTAAATGTTTGAATAGGTTTTCATCACTGTTATCAGATAATACTAAATGGTTTGGGATTTCCAGTTGTAAGAAGTCAAACCAGAATTCTGATAATTTAGTTAAGATTTTACCTTTTGATGAAACTCCATTTTTCATGATGACATCGTAAGCAGAAATTCTATCAGTTGCCACAAAGAGCAAAGTGTGATCATCAATTTCATAGATATCTCTTACTTTTCCTCTGGATAATAATGGGAGGATTCCATCAAGTTCTGTGGTGTGTAATGACATGATAAAGACGAGTCAATTTCGCAGTCAATCAATCCTCATCTTTTATCAGGCTCTAGTGCGGCGTCCATCATGGGAATGGATTCTCAAAACCCGTACACCTGTAATTAACAATTTTCGTGTTTGTGGTTATCAAACGCGAGAGATACCGCGTTAGACTAACTTAAAGATGTCAAGTACCAGACCAGATCTTAAATTTAATGACAATTTAGAAGAGAGAAAGTACTATAACAAGTTCTCTGAGTTACCTGAAAAACCTGAAAATACTATCAGGTTCACAGATCATAACAATAAAGATTATTTTACTGCAATTGATCATGATGCAGATTTGATTGCTGATGCGATCTACAAGACCCAATCTGTTATCAAATACAACCAGAATAACAAGAACAGGTACGTGACCATTTCTTCACAAGTATTCTTGAATAATGTATTAAAGTATTGTTTGATCGAAAATAACTATAAAGTTGAAATTTATGACCACAAGAACTTTAAGTTGATCAGTATGGGATCCTCAGGGAACTTGGAACAAATTTCCAATGAATATGGTGTTGATTTAGAGAACATGTTTGTGGATGGTTCTTTACCTATCACTGCTGCCATTAAATTTCTGTCTAATGGTAATTCTAAAAAAGTTGGAGTCAGTTTAATTGATTTGTCCAGTAATAGAATTCAAGTCAGTGAGTTTGATGATAATGAATTATTCTCTAATCTAGAAAGTTTATTGATCCAACTAGGGGTCAAGGAAGTTTTAATTCCCGGAAATTATGATGCAGATAATAAAGACACACCTGAAGTTTTGAAGTTACTTCAAACATTGAGTAGAAGTGAAATCATTATAAGTAGTTTGAAAGCTTCTTTATTCAATAATAAAGATATTGAACAAGATTTGATTAAATTGTTAACCAAAGAAGAAACCAATCTTGAAATGATCTTAGGAAGTAAGGGGATCAATTCAAATGATTATCAATTAAGTTTTGCCTGTTGTAATGCATTGATCAATTATTTAGAGTTGTTAAATGACTCTAATGATTCAGCTAAAGTGTTTAGCATTGAAAAATATGATTTATTGAATTATATGAAATTAGATACCTCCACTTTGAATGCCTTGAATATCTTCCCCACTAAACAAACCAACATTAATGTTAAATCCAACCAGGTTAGTTCCATTTATGAACTTTTAAATAGATGTAAGACCACTACTGGGTCAAGATTATTGTCACAATGGCTCAAGCAACCATTGACCAACTTGAATGCTATTCAAGAACGTCAATCATTGGTTGAGAAGTTAATTAATGATACCGGGTTAAGAGTTTTCATTAATGATGAATTCTTATCACAAGTTCCTGACATTAAAAGATTACTCAAAAAGATCAACTCAAGTATGAAGAGAACTGGTCAAGACAATAAGAAATTAGAAGATGTCATAAGATTGTACCAATTATTTTTGATTTTACCTAATATAATCGAAATGTTAGAATTATCTGAACAAGATGAATTAGTTAAGAAATATTGGCTCGATCCAATCAAATTACATGCTTCAAAACTTCAAAAGTTTGAAGGGTTAGTTGAGACTGCCATTGATTTATCACCTCTTAAATCTAATGATTTGAATAGTGATTTTAATATCAACCCTGATTTCGAAGAATCTTTGACTTCTGTTAATGATAATCTTCAAGCTAAAGAACAAGAAATCAAACAACAACACGAATTAGTTGCTGATGACTTAAATATTGAGCTTGATAAGAAATTGAAATTAGAAAAACATCCAATTCATAATTGGTGTTTCAGAGTCACTAGAAATGATTCTTCAGTTTTAAGAGGAACAAATTACCGTGAATTGCAAACTGTTAAAGCTGGTGTATTTTTCACTAATTCTAGATTGACTCAATTATCAAGAGAATATCAACAAATTCTTGATGAGTACAATGCCAGACAAAGAGAAATCATTCAAGAGATCTTATCAGTCACATTAACTTTTGAACCAATTTTCATTGAATTATCAATTGTTTTAGCTCACTTAGATGTTATTGAAGCTTTTGCCAATAGTGCTATTTTATCATCTACTCAATATATCAAACCAACTTTGATCCCATTGGCTCATACTACTGAGGGCCCTGAATTCTTACAGAGAAAGATTCAATTATCCAATTCCAGACACCCAATTTTAGAAGTTCAAGATGAATTGAATTTTATTCCTAATGATGTACAAATGGATAATGAAAAGTGTAATTTCTCAATCATTACGGGTCCAAATATGGGTGGTAAATCAACATATATTAGACAAATCGGTGTTATAGCTTTAATGAGTCAAATTGGATGTTTTATTCCTTGTGATGAACCAGCAGTAATTCCAATTTTTGATTCTATTTTATCAAGAGTTGGAGCAGGTGATTCACAATTAAAAGGATTATCAACGTTCATGATTGAAATGTTAGAAACTTCACTGATTTTATCAAATTCTACTCATAATTCACTTATCATTATTGATGAATTAGGAAGAGGTACCTCAACTTATGATGGGTTTGGATTAGCTTATTCTATCCTGGAATATATTGTTAAGGAAAAACAATGTTTCACATTATTTGCAACTCATTTCCATGAACTTACTGAATTATCTACTAAGTATCCGAAGATTCAAAACTTACAAGTAAAAGCCTTGATTGAGAACAATGATGATTTGACTTTAGTGTATAAGGTTGAATTAGGGATTTCGTCTAAATCGTTTGGTATTAACGTTGCAGAACTTGTTAAATTTCCTGAAAAGATAATCAATATGGCCAAGAGAAAGGCCAGTGAATTACAAGAGCAAGATAATCAAGATGATTATATCAAGCTTAAGAAGACTAAATGTTCAAAGGAAGAGATCAATCAAGGGATTGATAATTTAAATGATATTTTAAAGGAATGGAAGAGTCAATGTTTCAAAGATGGCGAATTGGTTGGAAGTACTGATGAAGTCATTGGGAAATTAAAAGAATTATCAGGTGGTAAAGATGATAAATTCTTACAAGAGATTGTTAGTTTGCTTTAGATCAATAAATTGGGAAATAGGTTTTACCTTCAGGCGAACCTCGGATGATATAATGGTATAATATATATCAAATATAAATAACTATTTCAGTATAAACTGGTTCTATAGAGAGTTGAAGGGTTCGTTTTTGACTTTATTCAATCTTGGTCTTGGTAGGATTAGCCTTCGATCTAGTAGGAATTTTATTAGTGGCTGTAGCTTGTTTTGCTTTGGCTTCTTGTGCTTTAGCTTCTCTAAAATTATCCAAACCTACAGGGTCTTTACACACCACAATCGGTAACCCTAAGAACCACCTAAATTCAAAGAATTCTTCAGAACCTGTCAAGAAACATCTCAAATATTCCTCATATACTAAATAATAATAAACCCCTAAACCTGTGAAAATATGCCACCATCCGTGGCCTTCTAACACAAATCCGTAAGGTATACCAATGGCCCTTCTAGCAACTCTTAAATGACCACATAAATGAATATCTAAATTCCATAAAAAGTACCCAAAAAGGAATAATGCAAGCCCAGTAAGTACAGTGTTGTTCATGTGAGATTTGGCAACTTTATCTTTGATGTATTGGTTACTTAATGTGTAAGATTTAAGAATGATAAGGAAATTCAAGATCCCATATGCTGCTTGATGCAAGGTTGGGTCTTTTACATAAAGGTATACAGCTGTTAACGTAAGTGCACCAGATAATATACCAAGCCCCACAAATACACTTTGAGTTCTAGTTCTGAATTCACTGAATACTGACCAAAATGGGACACAAGTGGCATAAATCATAGGCAATTCATCTAATAATTGAAAGTGATATTTTAATGTCATGTGGAACAACCAAGATCCTACTCCCACAGTAAGGAATCCGAGCCCTGTAAGGATGAATCTGGTTTCTAATTTGTTCCTGTAAGCATGTACGATCGAAAAAACAGCCAAAAGAATGAAAATTGAATTGGTAGTAGTATTTAGGAATTCAGCTATGTAATCAGACACAACATAATTTTCTTCACACCAATCAATGGTTGAGGTAATCTCACCCCAGAATCCATTTGACTGTTCAGGAGGATATGAAATAGCAAACGGTAACATTTTGTTTTATAATTGTGGAGTGATTAGTCAGGCTTTATATATTTAATCTCACGTTATGGCCCACCCGGTGAAATTGATGATCCGCATATTGTTGCATGCGGCGCATGCCATTTATGCGGAGGAATTCAATTTTATGCAAGTACATTGGGGTAACAACTAAGAAATGTACAGAAAAAAGTTCTTTGCTTCAGAGGCTAATTTAAGATCGAACTTCAGATATAATAGATAGTAGATTTAAGACATTTTCATTTTTCTAGGTTAGACGAAGCAAAAGTCCAGACTTTTAATATAAAGTTAAAGTTACAACACTAATTATTGTAAAATTCAATCCAACATTCGTCATTATATGGCCTAGTAGTATATGTATCAAACATAGTCATTTTTTCTTCATCAGTTTCATTGTTACCTACATTGATCAGTCCCATTTTAATAGGACTTGGTAATTTCGTATCTTGGTCATATTCCACAATCTTACACCAATTGGAACATATTTTAGTATTATAACGCCAATAAATATTAGCCACTGCTAACTTAATTTCAATTTGGGCTATGTGTAAACCGAGACACATTCTTATTCCTTTACCAAATGGAATCATGAATTTGTTTTGTAATTTGAATCTCTCTTCATATTCTTCGGTAGTTTCATTCTCTTTGGGTAACCATCTTTCTACGATGAAATGGTCTGGATCCGGGAAAACAGATTCAACACGATGCATAGAGTAAGGTTGGACTGAAATGATTGTCCCTTTTGGGATGTGAAGACCTTCGACTTTATAATTGTCCTTATCAACCACTCTTGGCTCTGCACCAGGGATAGAACTATGCACTCTTGAAGTTTCAAGTAAAATAGCGTTCAATACTGGGAGTTTATCAATTGTTTCAAAATCATTGATGATACTGTCCAAATCATCAGGTTTACCAAAGTAGTCCTCTAATTCTTTGGTCAAAGTTTTTTGCAAGTATTGGTTTCTTGGTCTGGAGAGTTCATAAAGTAAATAAGTCAATTGAATTGCAGTTGTTTCGTGTCCTGCAAAGATATTATCACTCAAGAATGAATAAGCATATTCACCATGCAATCCGTTCTTTTTAAGTAATTCCAATGTAGTCATATTTTGATTGGCTTTAAAGTTTGGAACATTGTTCTCTGCTTTATGATACAATGCTAATTGCCAGGATTCTACAATCTCTGCAGATTTTAATATCAAAGATGTGGCTGCAAATTTCCATAATTTAGGCATTAACGTTGTATAGAACCCCATGGACGCAACGTACCTATGATAAGTAACAATTGATCTTGCATCAGGTTGTGATAAAAGATCAGTGCCATTGTCAGGTCCTAATTCAAAGCTACTGACTACATCTAATGCTAAACTTCCAAATAATGAGTAAACTTCAAGACCAAGGTTTTTGGTTTTACCCTTCATGAACCATTTTTTATCTTCAATATGATGGCCATAGCCATGAATGTTAACCTTAGACTCGCCATTAATATAATCTGGGCGTGTAGCATCAACACTTCCTTCTTGAATGTTCTTCAATACCTTTTTGATCTTTTCAACTAAAGTATCTCTGGTGGTATTTTTCAGGTTGAATACTGATGATTTGGAATAAATGCTAGTGATGTTCTTTTTGTATTTCAAGTGTCTGCTATTTTCTAAGGATGCAAACATATTGTCTTTGTGGCCATGGTTTCTAAAGTTCTCATAGAACTTCGATTTAGGAAAATTTCTTACGTAGATATCGCTTAAATATTTGATATCGCCATTTACACTGATTTCATTAGGCGACAAGATAACTACATCACCATAGATCTTATGAAGTTCATGAACAAATAAAACCCATTGGTTGGATCTTTGATAATGTAAACATGGCCAGCGGCTAATTCTAAAGATATAAGGTCCTGGAACTGACTTCAATGGTGATAAATAGAATGGGTATAATATAAGGTAATAGGTTAATAACCCCATAAGAGTTAATGTCAATGATATGGTTCTATGACTTTCTATTACCTCATACGAGTAAACAACTAAATCTACTAACATATTGTATCGTAGAACCAGAATTCGAGGGATGTGGATGGATTTATATTAATGATTTCCGCTTTGTTCCCTGATTCGGCAACCCTGTTCCTTATCGATTCCGCGCGATACTCAATATGATTCGTAATCGTAAACTAGTCCACAAACTAATCGTTTATTGTCCTATAATAAATAAATATATACACATAAGAAGGATTCAATTTTTTACTGGCTCAGCTTCACCTTTAATGAAATCAGCAAATTTACTGGTTTGGTGAATACCACATTCAGTCTTAGCTTTACCTTTCCATCTACCACTTCTTTCATCTTCACCTTCAGCTACTGGTTCAGTTGAGTGCCAGTCTCCAATGGATTTATAACCGTAATCAAGCAATTCATTATAAGGTACACTGTTTTCATCAATGTAAGATTTGACTTGATCAAAACTCCAAGTCAAGAATGGATTAATTTTTATGATATTGAACTCTGGATCAAGTTCAATAAACTTTAAATTGGTTCTATCACCTCCATGACTTTGTCTTCTACCAGTTAAAACTGCATTTATGTTTAAGGTTTTATAAGCTCTTTGTAATGGTTCAACTTTAACATAGTAATCATATTTCAATTCTTCAGTTTGCCATAATTTGTCACCATGTTTAGCAATGAATTCTTCTTCATTATTAGCCCCTTGAGGTTTGAATACATGTAAGTTTGGGTGGTACTTTGATTTTATCTTCTCTACCAATTCCAAAGTTTGTGGGAAATGATATAATGTATCGATAAATACTAAATCAATATCTAAACCTAATTTAGAGATGATATCAATAGTGATTAAACCAGTTAACCCAAAAGCTGATACTTGAAATAAATTAGGAAATGTAATGTAACTCCATTTGATGATCTCCTCAGGAGAGAGTTTAGTCAACTGTTTGTTGATATGATCTATCTGTTCAGAAGTAACTGTAAGTGACATTAGTAATTTTCTTTCTCACAGATTTGCATTTGTCATATTGAATCAAATTTACATCAAAACATATCACGTGCAAATCAGAGCCACAGTATTGTAAAAAATTTTGAACATTCATGATAGTTAACAAAGTCGTAAAACTTACAAGTCGTAAAACTACAAAGGCATATTCTAGAAGTATTCTGTAAGGAAGTAATTACTTAGTTTAGAAGTTCGGTAAATACCGACGGATTTATTATAAGGGAATAATCAGGTTTAGGCTACTACTGAATTAGTACGGGGGGATGCACCCTTTTCGGATTTATTATAGCTCAATACTTCCATTTTCATAAAAGATTAAATATTTTAGTGCATAAACGTGCAGATACGTAAACCTGCAATGCTTATGAGAACAAAATCCCACATAACCCGAGTGACAGATTCTTAGTCGATATGCGCATTGATTATCCGAAATTTCAGAAAAAATCTTTCACGGTAAATAGCGTTATTGTTTAGATTCGGTGTCGAGTGCGATCCATCTCAATATTCGTAGGCCTGAAATAAAATTTTCACATGCTTTATATCCGATAGGCTTGGTACACTGACATCAGCTTTTAAGTTTCATCCTAAACTTGACATAATTTCTAAAGGTTATACAGCGTCATCTCAGATAGTTGCATCAATTACGAAGAAAATTCAAATTTCTCGGTTCAACTTTCTACCGCGTTTTGACTCTCCAACTTCTCTCCACTAAACATTGCATTTACGTTATAATATTTTAGAGGCAATCAAGGAGATGACCGTGATTTCGACTCTAAATGCTCAATCTAGATACCAATAATGATTTACGTTTGAACTAAAAGCAATCCATAAAGCATATATACGAAACATTACATTTACGACGAATAGTTTAACCCAGTCGCGCAAGACCGAAACACCCAAGTCATTATTATCATGTAAAAGCCAAGATTAATGAGGCTATAGTGGAAATGGTGGTAGACACAAAGGCTAGAGGCAACTGCAAGCACTTACATCTCCAAATTTCGCATCGTCAATCCATATATTACTACGTTCAAAACAAATTCCAATAAATTTGCTGGGTATTTGATTCCCGGCTAAAGTTTACTAAAATTCACAAAAAATCTGGAAATTGGTCGCATTCTCAAAAGAAATTTCAAGGAGTTAATGCAAGGACTAGTATTAACAATCGCTGGATTAGTATTCCTTGAGCATAAATCATTATAAATTTTATTCCTAGCTTACTAGCGGCTGTATGGAATGTAACTATGAAAAAAATAATAGCGCATGTCGAGATGATCTTATATAAACCAGTCAATGTCTTGAATTTTTCACTAAGTTGATATTTTACTTTATTTCGTATATTTTTTTTTCATAATTTACAACCATCATAAGTTGCAACAAAGATGGGAATAGAACAAGTGGTTAATGTTAATAACCCGTTGATTCAATGTGTCAAATGTTATAATCATTTAATGACTAAGAATAGACAAATCGTTAATCTTAAATATAGTTCAAAAGTATCAATGATTCCATCCAAGAATTTTATCATTAAGAAATGTTACTGTAAATTTTGTAATGAACTTTTGGGTTTCAGAATAGAAAAATGTTTAAAACCAGAGATCAAATCACCAAAGAATGCCAAAATCAAAACTTTACCCATTGAAAGTGATGATTTAACAGGTAGAGTTTATTTCAGTATGAATGGGATAACTTATAATACAGCAAAAAGTACGTGATATGAATCACGGTTTCACAGTTGAGAATTTCATTTCGTTCTGAGGTCACTACATCAAGTCGAGAAACTGCACAGCGCAAATAGTGATAAAAATAATCAAATTCATCTATTCTTGGAAATCCAAGAATATAGCATTCAGCATATAGGGTAATAAAAGCATATGGGTTAAGTCTATAATTAACTTTACTATAATTAACTTTACTATTTTTAACTCTGCGCATCATCAACTCTATTCTCTTAACCTATATTTAACTCTATCAAGATTTATATAGCCTAAACTAGCGCAAATCTAAATTATTATCATAATAATTAGTAACTTGTAAAATCTTCATATTCAAATTATTCTCCTGTAATTTGTTTAATTCATTGGTTTGAAAATTTATTAAGAATTCATCAAAATCAATTTGATCATATTTTTCAACTCCTTCCATTTCAGTTTTGAAATTGACATTAGTGTTCTTTAAGATTGATTTAGGGGTGGTTTGGACTGACCCAAACTTGGCATTTCTTGCACTCAGCACGGTATTGGAATCAAAATAATTCACTGTGGTAAAGGGTCCTTTGGTCTCGGTAGAGTAACTATAAATGTTTGGTGAAAACTCCTCCTCTTGTGGAGTAACACTGAAAGGTTTAAAACTTGATTCTTCAGTTTCGGGTTCGGTTGAATCATATGATTCATTAGAATTGCTTGATGAGCTTGAAAAGCTTGAGAATAAACCTGATAACCTATAATGTTTAGTATTAGGTTTAGATTTAGGTTCTTTCCTCATTAACAACAGGAGTTTCCTTGACAACCTATTTTTTTTGGGTTCAGGAATATCGTAGTCATTTAATTGTATGGAGAATGTTAAACTAGCTGTATCAAAATCGATATCCAAGTTGAGCTCCTGAAGTTTATTCATTTTAGCAATATGTTTGTGGTTTTGTGGTAACAAATGGATGCAAAAAGTCTACTGAGGTGGTGTCGTAATCGAATGTCGCGCGTCATTATATGTCTTAAATATAGCCATTTTTCAGATCATAGTTTTATCAGAGTTATTATTGGTTAAAGTGATTTTTTGGGTTCACAGACTTGACATTAGGACAAACCTTACTGTGCCACAACCTGAGTCTCGCCAATAGTTACTTGCTACTTCCATCGATTCCGGAGGTTTCTAAAAATATCCTTATAAAACAAATCTACGCCTTGGATTCGAGTATCCGTAAATACCTCACACCAACTAACAAAAAGTAAACTTAGGTCCGATAATCCACCCCTAAAAATTACGAAAAAGATTCCATACGCCTTCCAGACCGCTAGATTAGTATTGATTACGGTGCGTCGTAAACAACAATGAATTGCGGGCAAGGGTGGACTACCACAGCAAACCGCACAGAACCTCACAGACCTGTACTGAAGTTGTGCGGCACCATCGTAACAATAAGACCTATTATTTCTTTTCCGCTAATTCAGGGATTTGTTACCTTCATGACCAATTAATTAGTTACTGAGTTACTTGGCTATACTTATTTAGCAACTTTTCAATTATTTATAAATCTTGCAAATCCATCGTAAGCCTTGCCCTTTCTGAGATAATTCTAGAATCTTACAAAGGCTGAGAATTTCGCTATCAGGTGTTGGATCAAAAAGAAATAGAGGTTGTAACACATCGCCTTTGAATTTAACCCATAGCGGTAATTTTCAATTAAACTTCAGTCAATTTCAATTAATCTATTATTAGGTGTTTAGAATCATAAGAACAAGATTAGATTTATATAGCAGGGCAAAATGACATTTGAAAAAGAAGCAATCCTACCTAACACAAATCCAAAATCTCCATTTTATAAGAATTTACCCAGTCAAGATGCCAAACCTATTGATGAGTTAGTGAAGTATTTTAAGTATTATAAGAATTTGATCAAACATTTGATCAATTATTTCAAAGAGATGTCATTGATCAAAGAGTTTGAATCGAACTTACATTATCAAATACTTAATTCATATAGTCAAAGTCTTGGATCTGGTAAGATGCCTGTTTTATCGCCATCTGGTGTCAATTCTACGAGTTATTTAAGTTCAGGTACTGGTTCAAATGGTGGGACTCCCCCGGAAAGGCAAAGTAAAAGGCCAGTATTATATAAATCCAAATCAAGTACTCAAGGTCTTTCATTTACCACTACGGGTCACAAATTTTATGATTCAACCAATTCCTTAATTTTAGGTCATCATCATCAAATGCATACTAATAATTTGAAACAATATAAGGAACTTATTAACAGGTTGATTCCTAAATTAGAGAACCTTTTAAAGAATTTATCCAATAAGATCAAGGAGATCAAAGGAAGTCTTAGGAACGATTCATTTGTCAATGATTCAATACTTAAAGAAATTAGTAAGACAGGTTCGATTTTAAGTAAATATGTTCATTCAATTGAATTATATAATACCCAAGATCGTTTTCAAATAAATGATGATAATGAACCTGAAGAACCTCAAGCTAATTTAGATGATCCATTCTTGGTCAAATTGAAATTGAATTATCAATTAAAAAATCAATTGATTAAGGAAAATTATTTATTTGCTGCATTTGTAAACCTCCAGAGTATTTCGAAAGAATTATTAGCGTATGTTCTTAAAGACTTACAAGCGGTTTTAGAAAAATTCGAAAAGATTAGTCTGATTGATTTTAAACACAATTTGAATTTTAATGTTAATGAAGAATGGGAGAATTTCATTACCAACAATTCCAATTTTTTAAACATCCATAAATCAATTGAAGGTAATGACAAGAAAGAAATCCGTCAATTTAAAAACTTAACTTTACCTTACTCGAATTCAGTTCATAACAAATGTATTAGGTTTGGAGTAATTTATAAAAAGCTGAAATTACTCAAAAATTACAATAGGTATCATTATTTATTAACGTGTAATTATTTACATGAATTCAAATTAGATTCAGGTTCAAATTCTAGTTCTAATTCAACTTTATCCACACAACTGAACCAAGTCACATCACCAAAACCTAAACTTGCCGTATTTATTAATCATGATGATGTACCTGAAAAGTCATATAACCTTAACAATTATCAGATTGTAGTTAAAAATGATAAGAATTTCAAATTCAATTTAATCGAGACTTCAAGTGGTAGACAAACCTCATTCAAATGTAATAATGTTATTGATTTCAATAATTGGGTTAACGATTTAAGTGGATTATTACAATATGAAGGTGATTATAATAAGAGATTTGAATTTGTTGCTGAAAAATTAAGTACTAGAAATCTTGAGAAGAATGAATCCAAAGTTTCATTATATTCACCACCTTCAAGTGTTCCACATACCCCACCAGTCAGTGATTCAATTAATTCTACAAATAGTAGTATTAATTTGCCTCCAAATTCTTTACCAAGTGGCAATGTCATGGTTGTACCAGAACAAAGCTTACAAGGAATATTTACACCTCAAATTAAAACCCCATCTAGTTCAGGATCTGATAAAAATCCATTTGAGCAATCCTTTTATATTGGATCCAATAATAACAGCTCTTCTGGATTCTTTAATAATGGAAGTGGTGCAGGATCACGTAATGTTTCAAGACCTACAAGCCCTGGAATCATTGATCATGAGAATTACCTCAAGATTCAACAAGAGTATTTGAAACACCAACAAGATATTATTACCAAGAAATTGAAAGAGACTCAAATTGCCAAGGATACAACTAAAGATGGTCCTCGAGAACCTGCTAGAGAACCTGCTAGAGAACCTGCTAGAGAAGCAACAAGAGAACCCGCTAGAGTGAAAGAAGGTAAAGAAAAAGGTGAGAATTTACAATTTGCTAATATCATTGCTGATCAACCAACCAACCAAACTCCAAGTAGTCAACATCTTCCGGTCCATAGAAATACCCATTCACTTTCAAGCATAAATTCGAATTCATTGGATTCAATTAAAAGTTTGAATCCTTCACAAATCAATAATTTCTTACAAGCCAATGAAGGGTTAATGGTACCTAAATTTTTCATTACAGATGAAGATGAACAAAAGGAACCCCATAGTTAATCACATTCAGGCTATACCTTTAGAGATCTCTTCTACAAGCAAATAGACAAATTAGATTAGATTATAGATTGCATAAGTAGAATTATACATTATTTTACATAGAATTTAGATTGATACACGACTCCCCTAAGATAAATAGTAATTAAATGAGTTAATCGTAATAAAACTCTAAATAGGGGCAAATTCATATTATTTAAGGCTTAGAAAAGTGCCCCACCATCCCAGCCGTCTAACCCTGACCAAAAGATTGCTTATGCTTTTAAATATAAATCGCGCTCACAACCCCGTTTCACAAAGTCAGCAATCATTTATCACTATAATATCTTGACAAGTTCTTCGAAGATTTTATTAACCTCAATTACACTATGAGTCATTCCACAGGTGTTAAAAAACATGAATCTGCCATTGCTTCAGATGTTGAAGATTTAACTGATAGTGAAATTCCAAATCCTCCATTAAGAAGATCATCATCTTTATTTTCATTGTCATCGAACCAGGAACCATTACCAAGACCAGAGGAACATGAGTATACTGCTTTCATTGAAGATAAAAGACATTTTTCATTGATTAGAAACTTACATATGGCTGATTTTATTACTTTGCTCAATGGTTTTAGTGGATTCTACTCAATTATTAGTTGTCTTAGATTTTCACTTACTGGTGATAATAAGTATGTTCAAAGAGCTCATTTCTTTATTTGTTTAGGATTATTTTTTGATTTCTTTGATGGTAGAGTTGCTAGATTAAGAAACAAAAGTTCTTTAATGGGTCAAGAATTAGATTCTTTAGCTGATTTAATTAGTTTTAGTGTAAGTCCTGCCACAATTGCATTTGCAATTGGTTTCAGAAGTACTGTTGATGTCTTGTTATTAAGTTATTGGGTATTATGTGGTTTAACAAGATTAGCAAGATTCAATATTTCCACTAATAATATTCCAAAGGATAAAACCGGTAAATCACAATATTTTGAAGGATTACCAGTTCCAAGTAATTTAATCTGGGTTGTATTCTTTGCTTTCTTAGTTTACAAGGACTGGATTTTAGAAGATTTACCAGGTCCAATTTTCTTTCAAGATACTTTTATGGAATTTCACAGTATAACTCTTTTATTTGTATTACAAGGTTGTGCTGAAATTTCCAAATCTTTACATATTCCAAAACCTTAAATAAGCCTTAAGTAAGCCTTAAGTTTGTGACACAAATTCGAGGTGTCATTGCAATAAGTCGTGGTGTTAGTTGTATTAGTTATAGTACTTTAGTGTATAGTGATGCTATTATTTATTTACATTATTTACATTTATTCTACAATACATAACGTCGTTATTTTTTGGTACTAGAGTTTTGAGGATCCTGGCCTTGATCTTGAGATTCTTGCTCTGGTTCGTTAGTTTTTAATAAAATGTCCTGTGGTTGTTCTGTCAACTCTTGATATTCCTTAGGTCCAAAATTCTTAGGATCTAATAAACCAATATTCTTATAATCCCAATTCAATCTATGACTATGTTGACTAACCTCTTCAATTCTACACATATCCCAAAATACTGAATGTAGTTGATAAAACTTCCACAAATTTGTATAATATTTGAACCTATTACCAATTCTAGAATCAGTTTGATTTATCCCTATACTATTTAAATCTGTTAAGAATTTTACTAAGATCGTCTTTATCTCCGGTTTATCCTTGATTTGTGTCAATAGTACTTGAATCTTCTTGGCCTCAGGACTCAAATTCAACGCTTTATAATGCAGATCAATGTTCTGGACGGTTTTAAGAACATTAACAAATCGTTTAAATACCATTACACTATTAAGCTTCACTATCGCAATACATCACGTTAAGAGTGCGGAACTCGAAAAAATTTTTCAATACTTTACAATGTTCAGACTTGGACTTAAACAACTAAACAGAAGTTTAGTAAGTCCAATAAGACAACCTACTGTCAATCAAGCCCTTTTGTCAAGAGGTTTCTCATCAAGTGTTAGATTCTTCCAAAAGAAAGAAGACAAAATTTTAACTGATGATTTATTATCCAAAGCCGGATTCGAAGATGACGTCAAAGAATCTAAAGATAGTGAAGATAAAGAAGATAGAAGTGAGAAGAAAAGAAGAAGAAGACAAACCTCCAAAGATAAGCAAAGAGAAAAAGCTGCCAATTGGTTTTACATCAGTAGTTTAGTTGGAGCAATTTCTGGATTAGGATATTTAAGTAGAGATTGGGATTCAGAAGAAGAACAAAAGACTATGGAAGCTACCCATATTGAAAATGGTTATACTCCAGGATTAATGTATGAAAGATTAAGTAGAAGATTAAGTTCCCTTTTCACATTTTTCAGTGAACCAGTTTTTGAAAATTTATTACCACCACCAGCTCCAGAAGCTTATAGAAGACCTTTAACTTTGGTTTTAACCTTAGATGATTTATTGATTCATTCTGATTGGGATACCAAACATGGATGGAGAACTGGTAAAAGACCAGGATTGGATTACTTTTTAGGTTATTTATCCCAATATTATGAAATTGTTATCTTTGGATCTAACAGTCAAATGTTTAGTGAAAAGACTGTTGCAAAATTAGATCCATTCCATGCTTACATTTCCTATGCTCTTTTCAGAGAAGCTTCCAGATATAAAGATGGGAAATTCATCAAAGATTTATCATTATTAAACCGTGATTTAGCCAAGACTGTTATTATTGATGTTGAACCAGAAAGTTATTCATTACAACCAGAAAATGCTATCCCAATGCAACCATGGGATGGTAAACCAGATGACAAATTGATTCAATTGATTCCATTCTTAGAATTCTTGGCTACTCAAAATTTACAAGATGTTAGACCAGTACTTAATTCATTCACTGATAAGAATAAATTAACTGAAGAATTCCAAGAAAGAGAAAATAAATTAAGAGCTCAATGGAAGAAACAAAATCAACATTTATTTAGTAATAAACCAAATGCCGGTAATTTCTTAGCTTCATTGTTAGGTATGCCATCATCTTCAATCAATAAAGAACCAAAAATGCCATTGGATATTATTAGAGAACATGGTCAATTACAATATCAACATTTCCAAAATTATTTGAAGGAAAATGCTGAGAAATTCTTAGAAGAAGAACAAAAATTAAAGGAAGAGTTTGGTAAGAAGACATTGAATCAATTGATAACAGAAGGTGCATCAGCTCCAACTCCTGAAGAAATTGCAAAATTCCAAGAGGAAAGAGCCGCAGCTGCTGCAAAGGAAGAATCTAAATAGATAGTATTGTATATAGTGTGTCTGGAATATAGACCAATTATCCGTAAATCCGTTAATCCTATTTAGGAGTCCAGGGTCGTATGTAAAGTCGTGTAACTACGACCAGGGTACTTGAAATGCCAAGGTACGTTTCACTTGCGCTATTGTATAACAAATAACTGCAAATCCGATCTCCGAGTGCTCACTTCGTCATTGGCTGCGCTGATGAAAAAGATAAAATTGAGAAATCATACCAATCACAAATTCAAGGTTTCTTTTTTAATCTCGCCATAAACTTTTTACTTAACTAGTAATTCCATACCCATCTCCTCATTACGGCTGAATTAGACCTTATTTTAATACACTGTGATTGGTTGTATTATATTCCAAAAATTTGAGAAGTTTATCGTTCTGTAAAGGGTTAAAAATTTTTAATCCTTGTGATATTTGATAAATCCTCCTTATATCAAAGTCAGTGAAGTCAACTAATATAACAGTATGTCAAAACCGAGTATAGCACCAAGGCTGAGTATAGCACCCTCCCCACCGGTCAGCTCAGCTATTTCACCTCCAGTTCAAATCAAAACAAGTTTATCAATGTCAGGAGGTATAAGTACTTCAAAAGATTGGGTATTGCCTCCAAGGCCCAAACCTGGTAGGAAACCAAGTGTTGATACACCTGCTAGTAAACGCAAAGCTCAAAACAGAGCTGCACAAAGAGCTTTCAGAGAAAGAAGAGCTACAAGAGTTCAAGAATTAGAGCAGAAATTAATGGAAATTGAAAAAGAAAAAGAAGTTAAGGAAATGGCGTTAATTAATACTATCAATAAACTTAAACATGAAAACCAATATTTAATCAAAAGTATTGATCAAATTAAAAATGATATGTCACATTTGAGAAAATCAAGTCATAGTAAACCACACCAACATTCACATCCACAAAACCATTCACATTCACATTCAAGTTCGAATTTACAAACTAATTCGCCTATGAATATGAACTCCATTTCCCCTTCAAGTTCAGTATATTCACTTCAACAAATATCACCAGCTCCTTCAGCTGATTCTCCTCCATATTCTACCACAAAGAAACAAAAAGAGGACAAAGATTTTGATTGTGGAATTTGTTTGAAAGACAACTGTCTTTGTGAAGATGTAGGGTTAAAAGACACAAATTTAGAAGACACAATTTCAAACTTCGAACCTTCAGGTGCAGTTTCATTGAAGAAGAGAAAGGCTGAAGAAATCGAAATTGATTTCACTACTAAATTCGTTAAGAAACCATTACCTGATTTCAAAAAATTAACTAAGAAATCTGAACCAGTTAATGAAAGTAATGATAAATTTGACGAAGCTTCACCTGTGGATAATTGTGGATTCTGTTCAGATGACACGCCTTGTGTTTGTAGAGAAGCTGCCAAGGAAGCCGCTTTGTTGAATAAATCATTAAATCAAGAACCAATAGAAGAAGAAAAATATGAAGATGACCAAACTTCTTTGCCACCAATTCAATCCACAAATGTAAGGAAAGTTTCATTACCTGTAATGCATCCGGGGCCATCAGTTCAAATTAGAGATATAACTAATTTAACTCCAGGAGCTGTTCCAACTGTAGTTACACCAACTACAAGAAATGATGCTCCATCACCTGCTAAATCAAGTGGTGGGTGTACTGGTAATCCGGGAACATGTGCACAATGTCAAACAGATCCTATGTCTACATTATTCTGTACCACCGTTGCTAGTAAAGCTCAAGAAGGTTCTAAGCCAGCATCACCAGACTCCACCGAATCTGAAATGAGAACTTTGCCATCAGTTAGTTCATTAACCAATACTTCAAATGTTTCAAGTCCAATGCCTTCTACACCAACTGGAACTTCGGATATTTTCATACCGTGTGCTGATGCTTATAGGACTTTATCAAGACACAAGAAATTTAATTCAGTTGATTTTTCGACATTAGTAGGGAAGTTAACTACTAGAGGTATGCAGGTTGAAGTCCAATCTGTTGCAAACGTTTTAAGGGAATTGGATAGAAGATTATATAATTAGGGACTAGGTTAGGTTGTAATATAAGTGATTTTCACAAACTTTTTTCTTTCTCTCTTCAGGTAATTCTTTATATATACAATTGGCAATACCTCAAATGTATATATAGAAAGACTGACTAATGGTTGGGACTTGTCCTGGCTTCATACAGTTATAGTGTAAGTCGTATGAGTCTCCACGTTCATATCTCATACTGACCTATAACTAATGATAAGTAGGCATCGCGAAAATATACCAATGATACGACTTATCAGAAGTTACCACAAAACCGTTGTACTTTTCAACACTTCCAAAGTAACTGCTGATGACTTGTCGAATGCTTTAAAGAATAGGCTTAGACTAGCCAATCAAGATTTAAAAGAAGCCACAACGTCAGAAGTTGATGTGAATGTTTCTAAAGTACGAAAACCTTCAGTTCATCTTAAAGATTCAGACAAACAAGATCTGACGGAGCCAGAGTCGACTTTCGTAGCACAAGGATTCCAAAGGTCTTTTACAAGAGGTAATGGAACTATAAAGCAAGTTAAAAATCTCGACAAAGATAATTTACCAAGATTAGCACCTAAATTACTCAAGATCTTAGATCAAAGAAAGGTTCATTTAGTAGCAGAAGATGCTGACCTTGAAGAACATTCCACAGCAGTTTCTTCGCTATTTGACTTAGACCATCTTGAAAATCATTTCATACCGCCGTCAGAGGATACAAGATTATTGGATCTTGCCATAGATCAACAGAAGACATATTATTCATCAACCTCATCAATGACCTCAGCATTATTTCAATTTTATAAATTATTGAACCATTACATTCCCCTGAATTCTACAAGGTTCGATTTCAAAGAGTTCACAAGGTTGATGAAAAAATTGCCTACAAGTCTTATTATAAGAAAACAAGGTGATAACGTGTATTCTATGCAAAGTGATAAGAGCGCAGATTATGTTACAGTTTTAAGTGAGTTTGGCCATACTGCCGAGACTATGTTGACCGACCCTGATTTCAATCCTGAAGAGTTAGAGGTTTTGGAAAAGGAAGTTAAAGAAAGATTAAAAGAGGTAAGGAAGGAGGAGGAGAGTATAAGTGACGACAAAGAAGCTGAAGAACCAGAAGATTCAGAGGTCAAAGAAAATCAAAAGCACAAGAAAGAGGCTGGAATTGTCGAAGAATCTTCACAGGTTGATAAACAAAGACCCTCATTACCTAACGTATATAATTATTCAAGTTATGGGAAGTTTTTAATGAGATCCCAATTGGATTGTTATAATGAGAATTTACCAGGGAATGGAACATTTGACCTTAAGAGTAGAGCAATTGGTCATATAAGGCATGATATAGGTAATCCAGATATGAAAACTGTCAAGTATCCAAGTGAATTGAACGTTAGTGATGAATTTGATGATTTAGTAAGTACAGCTGCGTTATTAAAGTATTCATTCCAAGCTAGAATTGGACAAATGGATGGAATTTTCGTAGCATATCATAATTTAAACGAATTTCTTGGATACAGGTACTTTAGTTTGAATGATATCGATAAAGTGTTCTTCAAATCATCACCAATAGCATCGTTTGTAGCTGAGAAACAATTTAAATATTCATTGGAAATTTTATCTGATCTTTTAGATACAATAAGAAGAGATTTACCAGAATCTGACGATTTCAGAATTGTATTTAAAGCAGTAAGAAATGCCCCATACGTTTTCAATGTTCTTGAAGTTAGTGTAGTGCCATTAAGCAAACAAAACTTAAAAACTTTGAGTTATATTTCCAACAATTTTGGTGATAAAGGAGGGGATTTTACGAAACATAAACAAGTACTTGAAGAATTCAACCAAAGTACGGCAGAGAAGGTTTTAAATTATACAGTTCTGGTATCTCATTGGGTTAATGGTGAAAAATTAAGGTTTGAAGAATTACCAACTTCTAAAAAGGATAAATGGACCCTTGAGTATAGGATTACGAAACAAGAAAATGATCCTCAAGCTTACCTCAGAGATTTATCCATCATTACCAGTACATTGAATAAGAGAAGTGGAGATTCCAAGAGAAAATTTCCCAATAAGGAGTTAAAGGATTCCAAAGAGTCCATAACTAAAGAATCATTAAAACCATCAACAAAGATACCACCTAAAACACCAAATAAAGAATCATCGAAACAAACCTCAGTGAAACAAAAATTACGTATACCCTCAGATCACAAAAGTATGTCACCCAAACAACGGGATACAGCAAATTTCCTAAGGGCAATTCCTCCCAAAAAGGAAAAGGGACACGGTTCCAAGTCGTGATAAGCGACAATACGAAAAGTCGGCTTCAAGTCCGAGACCGAGACAATAAAACCTTCCCGAACAAGCCATGTAAATAAATACCAACCCTAGTAAATAGTAAATAGAAGAATATTTTACGTGTAGTTAGATTCTTGAAAAAAGAATATTTAAAAATTGTGATATGCTCTTATAGTATAAAATTCGGAGAGTTTCCTTAAAAGGTCATCGGATTATTAGCTCATATTCGGAAAAAATTTAATTTCTTTTGCATCACCAAACGCACGCACATCAATTTAAAAAATTTTGAACAGGGTGTATTATAAATAAGGCGTAAAAATATAGAGCTATAGAGCCAGGGTAAAATAGAGTGTAAAGTTAGGAGGGAAAGTATAGAATAATAAAGTATAACCAAACATCAACAATACCAAGTAAATCAAATGACAGTATCAGAAAACAACAGGTCAACTAATTCATTATTCTCATTGTGTGATGAGGGTATCAAAACTAATTTAACATCAACTCGTGTAACACCAACAAATTCATTCATATTAGATAACGAAAGTAAGAACATTATCCTTCTAGTAGGATTACCAGCTACTGGGAAAAGTACCATCAGTAAACAGCTTATCAAATATTTGAATGAAAATACCAAATATAAAACTCAAATCTTTAACTGTGGTGATAAGAGAAGACAAACATTAAAACAGTTCAATAACTATGAGTTTTTTGATCCTAAGAATGAAATCAGTAAAATGCAAAGAGAATTAATCGCTATTGATTCTTTAAATAACATGATAAATGAATTAAATCTCAACCATATAAATATTGGAGTTTTAGATGCCACAAACACAACTGTTGATAGAAGATCAAATTTAATTAAATTAATTCATAATAAAATTGAATTAAATAATTTAATTATTTTAGATGTTCAATGTAATGATCCAAAGTTAATCAATTTCAACATCCAGGCTAAAACCAAGAATGATGATTATAAAAACCATGATTTCCATAAATCTATTGAGGACTTCACTAAAAGATTATCAAATTACAACAGGGCTTACCAACCAATAAGTGATGAGGAATTAGAACATTATAATCTTAATGGTTATATCATGATAGAAAATGGATGTAAACATTATATTTTTAAGAATTTTAAGGAAACTGGATTAATCGAAGTTGTTGAAAATTATTTTATTAATTATTCTAATAATGAAACAAAGAGGTATTATGAGAAAGTCGATGAATTTTATGAAAATTTAATGGAATAAGTTAAGAGAGTTTAATGTGTTATGTAGTTATGATAATATACAAATTGATTTATAGGTCGTCTATATTCATTAAGATAAGTTCAATCCAGGGATACTTAAACCTGGTACTGAACTAGTTGACAGTGGTGGCTTGAATTCCTTTGGAGGTGCGATAACTGCATTGATATTATTATTAGCTTGATAATACCATGCACCATTTTTATCATTAGTATATAAAGCGTCTTGATATGCCATTGGATCATTAGGTCTTGATCTAGACCAAAATCTAGCCAGTCTATCGGCCCCGGCTGAACATAATAAATGACCTAATGGGTGATACTCCAAGGCATTAATGGATTTTTCATGAGCAAATGGAATTTTGTGGATTGGCTCAACTTCATCAACCGATTCTTTTGTATCTTCAGGAATATATGAATCCAATACATAATGACTTATGGAACCGTCGAATGCACCTATTGTGAATAACGAAGAATGTAATGGATGCCATTCAACACACGACAAGTCACTTTCATGATTTCTTAAAACTAACAAGTCTTTCATAGTTCTTAAATCGAATATTCTACATGATCTATCTCTTGCTACTGATGCTAATAATCTTTGCATTCCATTAGGTTGGAACCTTGTTTTAGTAACAGTGTTCTTGAATCCATGTAAAGTTGTTATACAATTTCCTGATCTTGGATCCCATAATTTAATTAAATTGTCTCTTGAACCACTGACTATTAACCCAAGACTTGGATGCCAATCACTGGATTTAATATCCCAATGATGACCTGTGAATTGACGTTCTTCCTTACCATTATTGAAATTGAATATTTTCAAAGTAGAATCATCTGATGATGTAAGGAATTTCGAATCATTAGGTGAAAATGATATATCTCTAATCCCATCCAGGTGACAATTCAAAATATTAACATTGTTAAAATTAGTTTGCCAATACTTAACGACCCCATCCTGATCTCCACTCAAGAGCCAATTATCATTATGACTGTACTTCAACGATAAAATCGGCGAATCATGTGCTTGTGTAATGGTTTCGAAATTGAAGGTCATACCATTCCATAATGTAAACTCTCCACTATGACTGGCCACTAATAATCTCCTTCCTTCTGGAGTCCATTTAACTGTGTTGATTGTATGTTTTTCTTTATTGGATGATAAATGTACAAACTTACTTTGAGCATCCATGATAGTAAGGTTATTTTTCAGTTGATTTATACTAGCATAAGCCGGTGATGGTAAAAGATCTTTCAAGTATGAAGATTCAGGTCTAATCTCTCCAATTGATTGAGAGAAGATTCCTAAAGACCTCTTCAAATACCATACCCCCATATTATTCCCATGATCAACAATTCTTCTATGCGGCTGTTTCTTACTCTGAGATGCTAATTGTTGCTCTATATTCTGATTATAGGCTTGCGTCCTCTCATAATCAGTTCTATACATAATGGACAAGATTTTTTCTATCGAGAAGAGTCGCATTTCTAGTACCGTGTCGCCTCAATGTCGCATATTGGTCTTGATGCCACACCGTGCAAGCCGCACTTAGTTATCATCGACGCTAAATTTAATTATTAATTGATCTCTTCCAATATGGTACAATTTTTCTATCATGATCACAAAGACACTCCACAAGATTTTACTGATGAACATAACTCAGGAGTAGAAGTTACACGTGAAGAATTAGACAAAATCGGAGTGTTATACTATAATATTACAAATACTGATGATTTAAATAAATTAGCAAAGGAGAGAAATTATAAGAACAGAGATGAAATCACCCTTAACTTAAACTCATTTGGTGGTGATGTTGATGCATTTAATGCCAAAATGGCTCAATTCTACAAAGAACACTACCATGAAGATGAAGAAATCAGATATATCGTAGAAGGTGAAGGTTACTTTGATGTAAGAAATGCTAATGAAAAATGGATCAGAGCTAAAATGAACGCTAATGATTTGATCATTTTACCAGCTGGTATTTATCATCGTTTCACCTTATCTAGCGCTCAAAAGAATATCAAAGCTGTTAGATTATTTAAAGATGAACCAAAATGGGAAGCTATCAACAGGGATACCAATAAAATAACAGAGGCTAGGACCGAGTACGTCAATACTATCAAAGTATAATTAGAACTATGTATATGTGTATTCTGAATTATTTATGTTTATGTCTATTGTCTAACGATTTTGATATTATTCTTTTTTATAAAAGTCTCCAACAGTTTCTGACTTTCTTCTAATTTTTTAGCCAGACTTTCTCTTTGTGCTTTTAATCCTTGAATATCTTCATCCAATAATTTGATAACATCATCTACGGTCTTTTCTACAAGGACACCACCAATCATTTTAAAACATTTTCTTCCTTGTCTTTTTTCTGGTTCGATTTTACTTAAGGTTTGATCAACTATCAAATGCTCTTCCAATTGTGATGTTATGTTTCCGATTTGGGTTTGTAAATCAGTTATATCAGATTGGAAACTATTATATTTTTGTTGTAAAATTGCCGATTTCTGTTCATCTGTAGTACTCATATTGTCAACACTTTTTTTATGCTGCGATCAGATCAAAATTATCTGCGAGATTTGGGTGCAAAATCTATGCTATGAATATTATACGCTGATTTTTACTGCAAATATATTGGAGAAGAGCTTTGAAAAACATTTTTCGATTTGTTAATTTATTCAAAAGACATGAAGTTGACCAACTTAATAATTTTGGCTAAAGCTTCAGCTTTACCACTCGTTGCTCCTTATTCAAACAGAACATACACAGTATTAGGATATACTACCAGTTTAACATTTCGAGCTCAAAATTTAGATTATGTAACTACGGGTTCATTGGAAGACGCTAAAAAGTACTTCGTGTCAGCAAAAGGATATACAGCAGAATCTAAAGCTGTTTGGATTGGTGATAATGAAGCAGTCTTGGTAAAAGTAGCTGATGACTTTGAACTTAATGGACCCAAGATCACTCATGAAATAAACCAATCCCCAAGTATTGAAGATGCAGTTTTGATAAGTGATATAAAAGATATTTTCGGCAGACCAAAATCTAAAATCACTAATGGTGGTGAAGCAGTTGTCAACAAAATCGGTAAATATATTCTTACTAAATTGGATAATGCGGTTGAAAAATTCCTTCCCGAAGCTATCCCAGTCACTCCATGTCTAGATGTATCAAAAGGGGATGGAGGGTCGTTGAGTTTCAGTGTTGCCAGATCAGAAACTTTTGGTAAAGTTAAAGAGATAACTAAAGGATTCACAATTTTTGTCTCCTTCTCCAAGGCAAGAAAGAAAGAGATGTCCATGAGTCAAAATTACCAAACAGTTTGGACTGCCACCCCACCTAAAGATGGAAGTGTTCAGTTATTTGTTAAGAATAGTAGACTTGTCTCAGGAGTCTTTAAAACTATCCTTTTAGGGCATGCTAATGGTGTATGGAATCTTATTGATGAACAAGAACAAACCGTTGATATGTTCGATTCATCTGCGTTGTTAGAGATTGAACCCAGGTTTTATGAACCTGGTACTGCTCAATGTGCCAATGTAGATTTGAACTTATTATAATCTTATCTTATATTCTAGTATACGAATTTACACTATAAATTCTTCTTTTCGGTATCATCTTTACTGACATATATGAAATTAACAACAAAGATAAACCAACCAATAACAACTAAAACAGCACTAGCAACATAGAACCAAGCATTAGTGATATCCCATGATCTCTTAAATTCATCATTAGCTAAATGTCTTACTGATACGATCTTTTTATCTTCTAAATAACTTAAACCAGCTCTTTTATAATCCAAGTCAAATGTGAAAATTCCATGTTGGTCTGGTAAAGTAAAGTTAACTGAATATGCGTAAGTATCTAATGGACCATCTTCTTGAGATGATACTGGTCCCAAAGGTTGTAAATTTAATCTTTGATAAGGATCTAACATCTTGAAACTTATTTGTAAAGCATCATCTTCATCAGTTATATATGGTTTCCATTCATTATCAACTAATTCACTAACTCCAATAGTATAGACAACATCATCCTTGATTCTGTATAAAGTATCATTGATATGTTCAGGAGCATCAACTTTGAAATGTTGTACGAATTGTAATTTCAAAACATTCTTTTTACCAACAGCCCATTCTAAAACATCTTTCTTTAAAAATTCATTAGATCCAAACCATGCTAATCTAGCACCATTCAAACCTTGTAAACCAACACCAATGAAACTTTGTTCACCAATACCCCAGGTGTTGTCATTATCAATTGGATTGATTTTATCATTAGATGAAAAACTTGTAGATGAAGCTTTAATAATTGGGAATAAATGTTCATTGTTATTGATAATAGCTGATTGTCCATCATACAGAGTTTCAACTGAGGTCAATACTTTATTACAAACTAAATTATCATTAGTTAATTTTACTTTATCATCTTCTTCGAAATGGTCAACTAATTTATAACCTTTTGGAGATGGGAAAATACCAACTTCATTTAAGAATTCTCTGATATCATCAGGGTAAGCGTAATTTGAATCACCAGTAACGACAATATTAACATTGGTATTTAATAAATTGACTAAGTTGACTTTATTCAATTCACCCTTATTTGAAACCTTCTTGGATTGAGTTGGTAAGAGGAATAGATTGTTGATAATTGGGGTACCTCTTAAGAATAATTTATAATCATCATCATCATAACCTCTTAACACGGTTTCGATATTATTGGCTTTTAAATAGGTGACAAGATATTTCAAATCTTCTGGAGCTGCTTTTAAGTCGATGTTTTCTGAATCATACATGATCAATGCTCTACTGGCCGCCAATGCCACATAAACAAACGACAAGATTGCTAATATTCTTTGAAATAACATCTTTAAGCTACGTTGTAAATTTTCAACACAAGTGCGATTTGGCGCGATTCATCAAACTTTTGATTACGACATTAGGATCTGAAAATTTTCATTATGATTAAAGTAAAAGTTGAATTTTTAGGAGGGTTAGATGTTATAAGTAACCATGTTAGAGAACATAAGTTGAGTATACCGAAAGAAGAAGGTGAAGCTACTATGAAAGATGTTATCGAATGTATTTGTAAAGATATCATCACCCATGAGAAAGATATATCAGTATTCATAGAAGATGAAACTGTTAGACCAGGGATTTTAGTTTTGATTAATGATACTGATTGGGAATTAGAAGATAAAGAAGATTATATAGTAGAAGCAGGTGACGTATTTACATTTACTAGTACTTTACACGGGGGTTGAGCTTGTCTCAATGCTACTATTAACGGTTATGGTTATATAGGTAAAATTTTACACCCTATTAGACCTTTGCCACCCCAATTATTAGTTGGGATTAATTCAACCACTATAATTTCATGTCTCATGACTTCCATCTTAATTGGCTGATCAATATTAGCTTGAACTCTTGATACTAAATTCATTAATTTATTATGGTTACCGGCATGGATATCCTTATCAAATACTACAATCTTATCATTTTTCTGTAATCCTGCCTTATGAGCAGGACTATCAATTATCACTTCATCAATTATTGCAAATGGAATAGTGGACTTGATTTCTTGTTGAATTGGTTTAGGTGTATCATCAGGTTTGGTATTATTAAATTTATCAATTAATTTAGCTTCAAGTAATGATAATAAATATTTATGATCGTTACGTAACCTTATTATTTTAACTCTTATTAATCTTATACTAACTACATCTATATCATTCCTTGGAAATCCATCAATTGTAAGCGGCGTCTCCATATTAGCTTTAAACTTGGTCTGTAATACATCGAATAATTTCAGAAGTTGTTGTTCTAAACTGTCTTTAATGATCGATAGTTGTTGGTAATTCAAGTCTTCGTGGATCTGGTATGTTTGAAATTCATCATTAATATTCAAGGAACTCATAAGTCCCTCAAATGAATGGGCTTCATGTTTATCTAATGTCATGATGGCAAATCGAAGTAGCTTAAAAATCGCACACTATAAGAACAGATCTATAACTGATGCGACTAGTATTATATCGTAAGTCATATATTTACATAATATACAATATTTATGAATTTCCAACAGTGAACCTAATCTTCTCTATGCATGAACCTAAATTGCTTAAACGTCTTGATTTGTACTTATAGCAAACGAATAATTAGAAATAACTTCAACTTCATCATTATCATTCCCTTCACTGATCTCTTGCCACGATGCAATAGTCAATAATAAGAAACCAACAATTACTAAACAATCACCAATAAGTTGTTGCGTACTTAAAACGTTATTAAACAATACCCATTCAACAATACCAATAAGGAAAATTGTTAATAACGCTGCAACTGATGATAAAACAGGATTAGTTAAGGCAATTAATGACAAAAACAGGGCACTGAATGATAAGTTAGCAACAATTGATCCAACTATATAACCCCACATACTACCAACATGGTCATAATTAAATAAATTGAATTTATGAATACCTGTAATATGACAAATTACAATCCCGATAAATAAAATAATAAAAGTAAATAATCCTAAAGCTGACATAACAAAGTTAGCAAATACTAATTGACGTCTTGGTGTAATTAATTTGGATAAATGATCTGGAATACAAAGATATTTCTTATAGAAAACTTCATATAATCCATAAATAACTGCACCAATAGAAATAGCTAAATTACCCCAAAATCTGTAAGGATAAGTAGCATCTTCATCATCACTACTACCAGCATAAGCTACTACAAAAACACCAACAACTGCTATAATAACTGAATTAGCCTTTAACCATGAAAATTTTTCATTTAATAATGGTATAGCAAAAACATAAGCTGTGAAAGCGGAACAATTATAAATAGCAGTGACATCTGATGCATATGTGATAGCCATTGACCCGTACCATGTAAGACCTGCCAAGGTCAATAAAAGTGTTAAAACAAATGATTTCCATAAAATAAATTTGATTGATGGAGTTTTAACGAATGAAGAAATACAATCAATTATTGAAGAAGTTGATGAAATTTTTGGATGTTGACTGATTAATTCATTGATATTGTCGGTTCTGTAATCATTATTTACATGATGTTCATAAATAATAATAGACGTGTGATAAACATTATGAAATTGCTTTACAATAGCCTTCTTAAAATATTGATAATGGTTTGGTCTTTGGATAGTTTGCTCAAGCAACTGAGATGTTGAATTCAATCTCTCGTATCTTTGTTTAGAAAATACTTTTGTTGATGTTTTACTACCTGCAACAGATAATAATTGTATTGGCCATAATAACCACCATGATCCGTGCGTTACTAACAACAAAATAATCGGCTCTTTAAATCCTTGGGTATAAACTTGGGAAGTAAATTCCGTTTGTAAAACAAACGTTATTAAACTTGCTAAGAACATCAAGACAATAAAGACCACTTTGGTCTTGGAACTCTTGTTCTGATGTTGTTCATCTATCGTTACTGACATGATTTATTGACATTAACTGATTTTTAGTAAAGTTTCTCGACGAGGAAAGGGTTTCGAACAATGACGTAGTGCGAGGAGCGGTACATAAGGAAACATGGAATTTAAGTACGAGCTTTAATAGCGAGCTAAAGAGCGGAGACTTTACACTGATACGGGGTTTCAAGTGGTGTTTATTTGTTTCGTAGTGTTTATATATTAGTGTTGCTATTAATGTTTGAGTTCAATGGGGTTGGTTTCGGATCAATCACTATCACTAACAAAATCACTTTCTTCGTCAGTTTGTTTAGTTTCTTCGTCTATTTCGTGTACTTCAGTTGGTGGATCTGAATCTAATGTCCTAACATGATAGACTCTATCTTCAACAAGCCCCTTCTCTACCAAAACAGTCCTTGTTTCTATTCTTGGTAACATTAGATCAACTGCTCTCTCTTTTGTTAATAAATCATCTATAAATTCATCCATATAGGTTAGACCATAACTTATAGGGATTCCATTGGTAAAGTTTGGATTAGATAATTGAACTCGTAACTTCTGATAATTAGTATAAAATCCATCAAAGATCGTATAAACTTCTTTTTCTGGCTTCGTAAGTCTTATGAAAATTAAAGTCAAAGCTGTTAGGTATTTGAACTCATTTTGATTTAAGTACACTTGTAGGATCTTATTGGAAGGGTCTATCTCTAGTAGTCTTAATAAACAACATAAGAAGGGACTAGGTCTGTTGTTATTATCAAGACCTTTGATATATTTAACTTGATCAATGATTACCGGTAGAATAGTTTGTTCATTTGTAAGATAAAGATATTGTTTATAAAATATAGAATCCTTTATCCGATCTCGTATTATTGTTTCCACCAAGTGAGATTTATTAAATACATTCCTTTTATCATTATATTCAGCTTGTCTTGACATCACATACGCCGCGCAGACTTCAGATTCGATTGAAAAGACAACAGAAGGACAAAACCAAATATATAAATATTAATCACATATAAATCTAAACTACTCATCAAATTTAATTTTATCTAAACCAGTTAATAATTCTGACAATTTCTTAGCACTTAATTCGAACCATTCTTTTTGAGCTGCAACGAAGACTTTCAATAAGTTAACCGATTTAGAAGGGCTAATTAATTTTTTCATTTCAGTAACGGCAACTTCAGTAGCGCTAACTAATTCATCCTCGATTTTAATCAATTCTTCGCTTTCTTCATCTTCACCGATCTTTGATCTGGTTAAATCAAAGTCCAGTCTGATGGAGTAAACCTTCTTTCTTAATTCATTAACGTAAATGAATTCTTTGTTTAAGACATCTACTAATTTTAAGTTTAAATCGTCCATGATGGTTTTGTCCATGGTCAATCTACTTTGAGCAACTTCTAAATAACTTGAACTGATTTGTAAAAGAGCAAAGTTCAATGGAGAACTGGAATTCTTCATTTCAGTTTGATGCTTTTCACAGATCTTAGATAATTGTCCATATAAAGTTTTTGGAACTTTAACAACTTGAGTATCAACAGTTTCTTCTTTGTTTTCCTCTTTACCTAATAAAATACTTTCTAATTCTTGAGGACTGGATACATTCTTTAATTGGTTGAATTTATTGCCAATAACATTTTCTCTGAACTTATTGATTGAATTGTTAGCTGGTGGATAATCGTAACTAACTTTAGCAAAAGTATCATTAGTGAAATGAATTAAATCAGTATATAATTTCAATAATAAATCACAGTTGGCTTCTAACTCTAAATAATCTTTTGGCAATTCACTGACTTCAATATTTTGATTAGCATTAGCGAATTGTTGAATTTGAGTCAATTGATTTGAAAGTAATTCACTGGTTTTATGAGTAAATGGTTGAATTGACTTACTGAATTCTTCATATGTTTTACCAGTCTGTTTACTGATACTTTCGAAGTCGTAGTTAGCAATAGTATCTTGAATAGATTTCAAAGATGGGAACTTAAAGGACATGTTAACGTTTTGTTAAGGATACGCGATTGTGGAAGTGAGCGAATTCTAGATCTTTGGTCCTGGGTCTTATACTAGTGAACTGAATGATTTCGACTGGGCTCTGTGGAAATTGGCCATTTTTATCTAGGAGACGTCTTATTTTGGGCAATAAATACTTAAAGAATCTTTAGGGTAGAGGCTTAGAGAACTTTTAAGAAATATTCGTTTAGAGTAAACCTCCTTGTAATAGAGTACTAGATAATTATCTCTTATATTATTTTATGCCTTAACTTCATGAACACCATCTTTGTCAACATATTTGACAAGCACCCCCTTGAAATCCATTGGCATTCTTGTTTGTAATTCTTTAATACATAATTCCAATAATTTCAATCCATCATCTAAATTCATATTGGTTCTATAATGTTTATCTAATAAGGACATACAATAAAAGGCTGCATACCCGTGAGCTGCATAAGGAATAACAGCTTGTGTTCCTAAATAATCAATGTAATTCAATGTTGGTTCATTTGTCTTTGTATCATAACCTCCAATTAAAACATTTACTTGATAAGGTTTCCTGGATCTGATTGAAGTAGCTAATTTGTTTCTTACGAAAGATGCAGTAGCTTTAGGTGATAATTCAGTATCATTTTCTCTCATAGAATATAATTGAATATTGGCTTGAATGAATTCAGCAAATTGAACTGTATCACCAGCTTCCCCAGTAAAGGCAATTAAATTATGGTCATTCAATATACGAGTTTTATCATCATCTTCCTTTAATACTGAGATCCCTCTAGTGACTGACTTAGATGTGGCAATTATGGTACAGTCTTGTACTTTAATTCCTAATACAATATCCATGGTGGTAAAGGTTGTACTATGGAAATTCTCAATTTGCCATCCGCGAATATTTGGATTTAATTTTATATTACTATACAGTAGATCTATTTGAGTCTATCCTTTAAGGCAGCATCTATTTTCTTGTCAAGGATTTTTTCAATTAACTTAGTCAAATGACTGTTAGGGTCAGCGAATTGACTATTTAAAGTGGCTTCAATTTGGGTTTCAATGAGTTTACCAGTTAAATCAACTTCAATATTAACTGAATCCCCAATTGATTTTAATGGCATAATAACTTTACCTTGAGTATAGTTAACCATCATGATAGAGAATTCACAGGTTTCATAGTTGACATCAGTAATGGTTAAAGATGTTCCATCAATGGAAATGAATCCTTTCTCAACAATATAACTAATATATTCTTTGTCACGTAATTGGAAAGTGAATGTTATAGCATTCCCATCTGGTTTCCTATTGACTATCTTGGCAATAGTATCAACATGACCTTGAACGACATGACCACCTAATCTAACATCACTAGTGACGGCTCTTTCTAAATTAACTTTAGATTCTTGTTTTAAATCACCTAAATTAGTACGACGTAAAGTTTCTGGTGCAACCCCTACCTTGAACCATGTTTTCTCTTCATTGAATTCTGTGACTGTAAGACAAACTCCATTAGTACTAATAGAGTCACCCAAATGTACATCAACTAAAATTTCCTTACAATCTCCAATAGTTATAGATACACCGTTACCTCCAGAACTTGAGTCATCAACTTCTTTATATTCTACAATTGTTCCAATTTTTTCAACTAATCCAGTAAACATCTTCTCTCTATTTATATCTTTATTCAATTTATGTCAATAAGAAATAAAATCCCCTTTCAAAAGTGAAATACCCTCCACTTTATAGTTAGTAAGCTCAAAACCTGTGATCCTAAATCGGGTAACCTTCTCACTCGGAAAATGAAAAATTTTTGAGTGAACCTCACCATTGGTTTTAATTTGTGGTTTTGATTCTTTTTGTGTATATAGTCAAATAACAAGATGCCATTCAGATTCCCTGTTAAATTTGATATACCTAAACATTCATATGTTAATGCCAGAGTTTTAAAAGATCAGTTCAAGCGTATACAGTATACTGAACATGAAGTTACTAGAAACGCTTTAAAATATATTGCAAGAAATACCGAATTACCAGGAAATGTTAGATTAGAAGCTCAATTACAGTTAGCTTCTATGCCTAAATATACAGCATTTTCACAAATAAGAGATAGATGCGTTGCTTCAGGTAATGGTAAATGGGTTATAAAAGATTTTAAATTAAATAGAACTGCTTTCAGAGAAAGAGCAAGAGCTGGAATTATTCCAGGTGTAACCAAAGCTTCATGGTAGTTATGTTAATAATGTAAATAGTGTATAATAATAAAGATCATAATTATTGAATATGTCGACAGTTATTAGGCTATATATCTCATCAGTGTGCGAAATTTTCTATAACCATATGTTACGTATAACTGCTCCAAGATACAATCTTAGATTGGGAATAAGGTCGATATCCTTAAAACCTGACTTTTCGAAGTATAAATTGAAAGAACAACCACCAGGGTTTATTGTTGGTACTGTAAACGATGCCTATAAACCACCTATGGCAAATTTTTATGAAGGTGGACATCATTGGAGTTATGAAAGAGTAGTAGCTGGTGCTTTAGTACCTTTAACTATTGCACCATTTATTGTGGGTGTAGAATATCCTATGTTGGATTATACTTTCTGTGTAACCCTTTTAGCTCATTGTCATATGGGTTTGAAATCTTGTATAATAGATTATATTCCAAAAAGAGTTTATGGTATATGGCACAAATATGCTTCAAGATTATTATCACTAGGTTCAGTCGTTTCATTATATGGGATATATGTACTTGAAACTGAATATAATGGTCTTTTCCAATTATTACAGGGCATTTGGTCCGCATAGTCTGACTTGTATATAATTCCTATATAGATATTTAATTTATATTATTCGTCATTAAGTTCATGAATTTATGGTGATGATGTTTCCATTACATCATCAGTTTTAAGTCTCTTACCTTCTGGTAATTCTTGATCTTCAGCTAGTCTCTTTTCTGCTTCTGCCTCTACTTCATCTAACCATGGAATTCTGATCATAAGTATATCATCATCTGCTTGCTTATCTTCACTTGAGGTAAATGTTGGAACTGGGAAATTATCTATAGTTGATGATACATTGAATAATTTGGAAAGTGAGGACATATACTTGACAGTGTCACTATCACTTTCAAGCTTATATCCCTGATCCTGAGGTAGTAATATTAATTCACTAATTCTTAGTATGGTGAAAGGTGGTTCATTTTTAAACTTTGATTCTATATGGTCCTTAATTTCTTGTATGTAAGAATTTATTTGTTCTTGCAAAGTATCCTGTGATTCTTTTACTTTAAATTTATCGATTTGTTCTATTATTTTTGTCGCTAGGTCTTGCCAACTCCCCTGTTGTTGTGGATTATATAACTTACTGTCAATTATATGCTGCAAAATATTTGCTAATTGCTCGTTCACTGGCCGGATTTCTTGTCCCATGTACTCTTTGATTATATTCTTGAAATATGTTTATTATTGTTTTTCAGTTGATTATATAACGAAATTTTGGGACATAAGATGTCTCACTAATTGTTTACTTGATAAGATGGTTAGCCTATTCGGTTTATCAATTTCTATTCACGCGCATCGCGAACTGTCCACTAAACCTAAGTTACGCCTAGAATAGTCCCGCAGTTTATTCGAGCTGTCCTAACACTCTTACGACAGTTGCGACTCGAGGTCTTGCGAAATTGAGACAAATTTTTCATCTCAATGTCTTCAATGATTAGACTTAATACCACCAGATTATTTACTGGATTGGCAAGATCAAGGGTAATAATATCCCCTACCACTAATCTCTTGAGATATAACAGTACTAGTACACCAGTTGTTACTAAAACTGAAAAACCAGGTGATTTGGCTGCCCAAGTCTATCCTATAAATAAAGATCAAATTACTGAAAAAGATGTTGATGAATGGATAAATGCCTTACAAAGATTGAAAAATGGACATTTACCTGATAATGAAACTGAAGTGTATATAAATCAATTAACTGAAACTGAGGAATATTTGAAAGAACAATTTGTACCAAATGCTGAACAATTAGCAGAACAACAAAGATTTTCCACTACCAAATTACCTTTACAAACCATACCTATAGTTGATAACTTAGTAAATTTAATCATGAGAGATGGTAAGAAATCACAAGCCAGAAAAATTGTAAGTAGGGCTTTATATATTGTTTACTTAAAATTAAGAAAAGATCCTGTTATCGTTTTACAAGAAACTTTAGAACAATTAGGACCATTAATGGCTACTAAAGCTGAAAAAACGGGTACTGCTAAAAATAGAGTTGTTCCATATCCATTAAAGGAAAGACAAAGACTTAGATATGCTATTCTTTGGATCTTAGATGGTGCTTCAAAAAAATCTTCAAGAGATTACTCAGTTAGATTAGCTGAAGAGATCGTTTCTGCTTATGAAGGTAAATCTTCTGGTTATGAAAAGAAAGCTCAAATGCATAAACTTGCTATTGCCCAAAGAGCCTACGTTAAAATTTAATCCTTGTACATAATATATATTTACCATTGGCGTGAACTCTTTTGTGAAAATCTGAAAACCACAAAAAAAAATTTTTGGGTGCAAAAATTACAATCCACAAACTGAAGGTCCAAGAAATGAATGATCAGTTAAAGTATTGGGCTCATGATTTGAAGTACAAGTTCAATTATTATAAGGCTGATTTAGTCAGAAAATATTATAATAATAGCAGGGAGCCGAGAGTTATCCACAGTAAATTATCGGAGAGGTTATTATCATTAAGAGTGTTTCCTCATGATAAGTATGAGATTAGACCTGGTGAATTTCTAAAAACTGAAAGGAGAGTAGCATCAGCTCCTAGTGATTTGGAGCATACTATTAGACAAGAGTTAATTGGCCTTAATTTGAAGGATATTTATAGTGAATACCAAGATGATGAATCCGAAGATAAGGAAGAAGAAGAATATCATGAGCCAGTAGAGGTCGAAGGAATGGTCGAAGAAGAGGATGACAATTCCTTTTTCTCTTCTAGGATAGGTACCCCAGAAACAAAGAAACAAGGATTTTTCAGTTATTTTGGTAGAAGAAGAGTAACACAAATTCTTGCAATTCCATCACCGATTATAGAAGTCGATACTGCAGACATCGAAGAGATAGAAAACAAGGAACCATCACAACAACAATCACAAGGACCAAACAATAATAGAATTTTGCTTTATAATAACGATACCTCTAACGTTGGTAAAGATTTAATAGATATTAGTTACGATGAACAAGAAAATCAAGAAAACCAAGCTGACCTAGAAACTCAAGTCAATGAACCTATATTGAAACCTTCTTATTATGAAGGTAAATTCCCAAGAACTAAACTGTTTAGAAGGTACTCATATAGCGAAGGAACTAGATTACCATCATTGGGATTTAGGTCTAATAGCAGGTATAGAATTGATAATGGAAAAAACAGCAGATCCGATAGTATGAGAAACACTACTAGAATTAGTAAGGACACAGAAAGAACACAAAATAAGAATAAAGATATATGGAAATCAGTATTAAACGATGTATCATTATCAGCAGCATTAATATCTACTGGAGGATCACCTATAAGTCACACAGAATTTCCTAACTTAAAAGCAGATCTTACTGAAGCTAAAATAAGTAAAGATTCAATTACTTTAAGTAAGGATAATGAAGTATATGGTGATATATTATCAATGTACAACTATTAAACGCCGCTCATAGTAAAATTTGCAGAAAGTTTATAGTAAAAAAAAATATTAGTCGATAACTTTAGTACGAAAATAACCCGAAAAACTCACGGTAAATTTCGCAGTAATGGACCTGAGTTAGTGCGACTTAGATCTCTGTTAAAAATCAAATTACATACGCTTCTATTGGTTGACATTGAGAACTGAGAAAATTGAAAAAAAAAGAACGAATTAAACCATCAACAATTTTTAAAAGTAATAGACAATAAAAATGATTCGTGGAACTACCTTTCAAAATACTGTCAAGACATTAGCAGGTAAACGTTTTATAGCTACTAGTAACAGTGCTACTAAATATGCTACCTTATCAAATGGTGCTACAGTTGCAACTGAAGTTAACCCAAATGCTAAAGTTTCAAGTATTGGTTTATTCTATGGAGCTGGTTCAAGATCTGAACATTCTTACAGCAATGGTATCTCTGCCTTAACCACCAATGTTTTAGGATCAGGTGTTTCAAACGGTGTTTTATTACATGCCGAAAATGGTAAAGAAACTAATGGTATTATCGCTCAATTTTCAAATGATAATGTTGAAGAAGCTACTAAAGTCATTGGTCAAATTGGTTCAAACCCTAATGCAATTGTTGAAAAAGCTGATTTCGAATTTGCCAAACAACAATTAATTAAACAAGGTGAATTATTAGAATCAACTCCATCAAAAATGGTTTTAGAACATTTAAATGCTCAAGCTTTCCAAGGTTATTCATTAGCTTTACCAACTTTAGGTACTGCTGAATCAGTTAAAGACTTACAAAAACAAGATTCTGAACGTTTATTAGATAATTACTTAGTTGGTTCAAATGTTGTTATCTCAGCTTCAGGTAACATTAACCACGATCAATTAGTTGATTCATTAGAATCTCAATTAAAACTTAAACAAGGTCACAAACCAGTCACCAAACCAGCTTCATTCTTAGGTTCTGAAATAAGAATGAGAGATGATACTTTACCAAAAGCTTATATTTCATTTGGTGTTGCCGGTGAAGGTGTTAACTCTCCAGCTTATTACGTTGCTAAAGTCGCTGCAGCTGTTTTCGGTAGTTACGATCACAAAGCTACCACTGCTAAATTGACTAGTTCCAAATTAAGTTCATTGGTTCAAGAATACCACCTTGTTGACAAATTTCAACATTTCTCAACTTCATACTCTGATACTGGATTATGGGGTTTCAATGCTGAAATGTCAAATGTTGATTTAATAGATGATTTCGTTCATTTCGCCTTAAAAGAATGGAACAGATTAAACACTTCAATTACTGAAACTGAAATTGTAAGAGCAAAACAACAAGTTAAAACTCAAATATTAGCTGAATTAAACTCAACTAGTGCTATTGTTAGTGATATTGCTAACAAAGTCTTATTATTAGGATACAGAAACTCCTTAAAGGAAGCTTTAGAAAAAATTGAAGCTGTTACTGTTAAAGATGTTAATGCTTGGGCTTACGCTGCCTTATGGGATAAAGATCTTGTTATTTCATCTACTGGTCAAGTTGAAGCTTTAATGGATTACGCCAAATGGAGAAACCAAATGGCTATGTTAAGATGGTAGATAGTAAATAGCTTAAATTGCATTAATAAATACAACACGAAAATTATTCATACTTACAGAATCAACAATATTTATTTCTATAGATCATATTAATCCACTCTTCCTTAAGTTTTCTTCTACAATCAAATCAGTTACAGCTGAAAGTACAAATTTCATTGAAGTTTGATCGGTTGCACAAGTTCTATGAACATAGATAGGTTTAGAAGTTTTGTTAATGCTTAAGAAAATATTTTCAAAATATTTGATGCATTCTTCGAAATTGTTATTGTCACCTTTGAACTCAGGGAAATATTTGGATAATGGAGCCTTTGTTATCTTTTGTTTAAAAAGATCAATTTTGTTGATAAACAAAATAAACGGGGTATTAACAAACCATTTGGAATTACATAATGAATCGAATAATACAATAGCTTCATGCATTCTATTGACTCTTTCATCTTCAAATAACATTTGATCGTATTCAGATACAGCTACTACAAATAATATAGCTGTAATATTATCAAAGCAATGAATCCATTTCTTTCTTTCCAGTCTTTGACCACCAGCATCTAATACTTTAAATTTAAACAGATTGATATCAAAATTAGTTTCAGTAATACCAGTGGTTTTAATTCTACCCTTGAGTATATCCATATCATTACAAATATAATCAGGTTTTGCAAAATCGTAGACTTTCTGGAAGTAATAAGAAGCACTTGATTCTAATTGAAATTCATTAGATCTTTGGAAACATCTCTGTATACCTTTGTCATGCTTCCATAACATGTCAATACTTTCAGCAATTTCTCTTCTAGTAAAGTCTTCCCGATCACCTTCATTTATTTGGTTAACATCTAACGGATTGGCAGAAACTTCATTACCATCGTCGAAAAATGATGTATTGGCTATTCCTGTACTGTTCTGTCTACGCTTGAGTTTATTCCCTTCACTATACCTTAAGACATAATCATTCAAGAAATTGTTACCTCCAGCAATGGCAGTATCAATTTGTTGAAGGGCATTGGCTTTCAATATAATTCTCTTATACTTCTCTAAAGGACTATCCCTACCATCACAATCTAAGGGGACTTTTAAAGCTCTAGCTTGAGTGATTAAGATTTTCATTGAATGTATTGTATCAACCCATACTACATGACTATACTGTAAACGCTCCTGTTGAGTAAAGCCTCCTTTATGTAACAATTTTAATTGTTTCAAAACTGTCGATTTCCCACTTTCTCCTGCCCCTAAAAGTAATAATTTAATTTGATTTTTATTACTTTTCTTTCTCAGTTGTAAAGTTTGATTGATAGTGTTATTGATCCTTTCATCCACAAGGAAAGGATCCTCCTCATCATTTTCAGGTACACTAGCTGAACAACCCATCTATTAAGTTTTTTCGTAACCTCCACGATGGGATAATCAACTAAGGGTGCTAAATGAATCTGTACGCCGCACAATTTTTAACACACTTTTAGTTATATGCAGGTATTTGTTTTAAAGTATAGATACGTCCAATGGAAAGAGGAGATATCGAGGTACATGTCCAAAACAAGCTACGAAAGAGGAGGTATCGACGTGTTCGGTCCCAAATTTATCATATTTAAATTAGCTCCTAAATAAATTCTATAATAAAACCCTCAAATACTAATAATAAATAATCCATATAGTATTATAACCATAGATCCCAATAATATAAAGTGCCTTATAACGTCCAAAACTTTATTTTGCTTACAATATGAGTCGGCCAAACTTAAGAAATTGATAAACTTTGAAGTAATCTTTGAAGAGCCTTCTTCTGTCTCAGTCTTATGAATTGGTAGAATATTTGGTAATATATTATACCCTTTAGATATCTTAACATAAACCCAAAATATCATGAAAACCCCAGTAAATACGGCCATCATTACGTAATGAGCAACATTACGATAAGGCGTGGGTAAATAACATAATTGGGTATTATAATCCAACGCATCACCTCGATCAGCGAATGATAAAATTTGAATGGCCGGATAATAAATACCCATAGCCATACTTATTGATTTAACAGTGATTTCTCTGGTATTATCAGAGTGGTTGACATCACAATAATCATGATCATCACCTGAAAATACGAGAACTGGATTGATTTTAGTCAAAAGTTGTTGAGTTATATCATAATCAACGACCAGTTGATATTGGTATCCTTTTGTTAAACGGAACTCAGAACTTTCTCTTAATGGACCACAAGGTTTTGCTGCTGGATCTCTAAAGAGTGGGATATGTGACAATAAGATATTCTTCTGTGTACCAGACACGTCTTCAAAATTATCATCTATGAATTTCTGAGCAGGTCCTCTAATGGTTTCATTGGTTGATAATAATGAGGGTGTATCTAACGAAATTATTGATACTCCATTAACTCGAACAATGTAATTTGGATCGCCGAACGTTTCTGCAAATCTAGATCTCGAATAGGTTTTAACCCCATCACTAACTCCTATATCATGGTTCCCTGGTACATTAGTGAAGAAATTTTTTCCTTTATGGTAGCCTAAACTCTTGTGGTGAAATATTGACTTGAATCTTTTATATTGGCCGAAGAAATATTCATCGGTTGAAGATCTTCCATTATCCAAATAATCACCTAAGAAGAATATATAGTCAGGACGTAAATGTTTAACTAATGCTTTGTAGTTTTTCTTTAAATACACATCTACTGTATGTTGTGACACTTTCATCAACAAGTTATTCCTACCAGGGTATGTATGATCATCTATAAGTTGCGGATCCGCTATTAACATTACATTTGTCACAGGATTATTCAGTATAAGCTGTTGATTAGCTACTTGTTGATTCAATTGTGTCCAATTACATTTCCGTGCCACAGACCCGGGGATCCATTTCTCGTGTATAAAGAACGTCAACACCCATAGCACGGCCATCATTACATATACATGTTGAAAGGACTTTATCTTAAAATTCATCAAGTTCATGGTAGCTTGATTTATACTTAGTGAAATCGCGATACGTAGGTCTACTTAAATTCAAAGCGAAATAAAATAATTCTTAAATAGGACAAACTTCACAAGCCATAAATCCTTAAATTTGGCCATTATTTATAAAACTCCACTTTTTAAACCTTATCCCTGTATTTGTTTATACCAAGCTTTTTTTTACATCTAATTTTAGAATAAGCCACGCTAATCTTCTTCTATACACTCCCAATTTCTCGTATTTCATTTCCTCCCCTCCGTATATGTTTACACGACGCCAGCGAGACTTTATTATTTTAGTAAAAGATTTACCAACATGGAGCAAACTATGATCGTAGCCCTTGGTACTATAGTGTTACTTCATTTCCTATTCAAGAAGTACATTGATGCCACCAAGGATGTTAATGAACTTTATTTGAATGAACAATCTTCAATTGAGACTACTAGACTTAACCATCAAAGTGCAATTTACAAGTCTAATAAATTGGAATATGGTGGTGGGTTAAGAGTCGGTCTTGATATTAGGTACGATCACTATAAGTTAAGGAATGGTAATTTCTGTGACCTTTGGGAATTGACCGTTCGTCATTTGAAACTGAATCCAAATAAAATTATCACTTTATACGACCAAGATATACAGGTAAGTGAATTGAATTATAATGTTCACAGGGTAATGGAATATTTAGAAGAGAATAACATTAAAAGCGTTGGGATAAAGGTAGGCCAATTGTTCGATGATTACCATAGTTTATGTGTGACTTTAGGGTGTTTAGTCGGTGGTGTTCTAGTTAATTTGTATGATGACCTGATAAACGAGCTCGATGTGGATATTAAGTATGAGGATCTTAACTTCCGTATAGAACAAGGTGAACTGACCCAATACACTAACGAATATACCTACGAGAAAGATAAAGGGGTCAGGGTTAGAGTTAGTGAAAAATTGAATAATAAAATCATTAGTCATACTGATTATGTCACTATTAATTTTGTTAGTAGTGTAGCTTCAACTATGAAACATTTACCATCAACTGAAGGATTCACATCAAAGGATAAATTTGTGATAGTTGACAACCAGCCTGTAACTAATTTGATTAGTAAGTTAATGGTAGGATTAATTAGTAATTGTAAGGTTGTGGTAACTAAACCAAAACCTTTAAGTGATATTTTGAAGTTAAAACCCACAGTTTTGTTTGCTCATAGTGATTTATTGACTGAAACTGAATTAACAACCAGAAAGAATGACTTATCGGTGATATCTAAGGTCAAGTTCCTACAATCAAAATATTTCTTATCTAAAGGAAAGTTCAGTGATCTTGACCGTCTGGGATTGAGATTGATCTACTTATATAAATCAATTGATAAACCAAGTAATATCAATAGTCTTCAGTTAAATGAATTAAGATCATTACTCAATTCTAGAATCTTATTAGAACATGGTTATCAATCAATAATTGGACCTTTATTGTTAACAGACTTTTATGATTATAGAATCTTAACTGCAAACGTTGAAGTTAACTTACTCTCTTCAGGATGTATTTGCCAATCCAACGAATTCAAACTTATTAATTTAGATAATGGAGTTGGTGATGTTATGGTTAGAGGTTATAATATAGGTAAGGTCAATAATTATCTTATTGGTAAAGGTTTTACCGAGAACAAAGCCAATAAAGATAATGAAGGTTTCTTAACTTTGACAGGGGTTAAAGGAAGATGGGGAAGCGATGGATGTTTATATGTATATAGAATTTGATTGTAATAATAGAGTGAGAAAGTGAAAGATTCTGAAAACGTCTATAAGCTATAAATACAACCTACACAACTTGCACTTCTTCAGAAACATCATCAAATTTTCTCTTCTTAAATAAACTGCCAACCACAAAGACCTTAGTATTAAATTGATTTAAATAATAGGTATTAAATTTAATACTGACAGCCTTAAGATTGGAAACAGTTAAATTATTGAAGAAGCATTTCCATTTCATTAATTTGGAATCAATTAAAACATCGCTAGAATTCCAAATAATTTCTGATTTAATATCAATAATCTTTTGCATTTTAATAAAATCATAGCCAAAGATTAACAAGATATTACACCAATTTTCATAAACAAACTCATTAATATATAAATTATAATCTAATTGTTGTAACAAATTTACTTCAAGGGATTTTAAAACTGATAAATCCTCGGGCTTTAAGCTAAGGATTTTAATCCAAGTCTTGAATGAATAATTACAATCTTGACTGAATTTGGAAGATAAGATAATCAATCCTAAAAATAATTTTTTTGGGTCTTGAATTAAATTATCATCATGATTTTTAATCAATTTTAATAAATAAAAACATGAAATTTGTAAATTTGCAATTGAACATTTAGATCTTTTCAAAGTTTGAATAATGAAAAATCTTAAATTTGATGAATTAATTTCAATTTGATCCTTATATAATAGCTTCAACAAAAAAATAGTGGAATTAATAAGAATCAAATTGAATTGATTTTTATCCAAATGATTTTGATAATATTTATAATCATTTGGTAATAAAGAAATATCCTCATCTGGACTTGATAACAGGTCTGGAGTATTTAAAATAGAATTTTTAACAAATTCTGGAGAATCAAATAATTCTGGAGACTCTTGACTTGAAATCATAATACAAATGTGGACTTATACCGTAACAATAACCAATAACTAATAACCTATAACCTTGAAAAAAAGTAAACAACTTCTTCCCTTTCCTAACAAAAAACCCTTACGCCCTTGGACGTAAATTATCTAGACATTGTGTTGTCTTCAATAGTACATACGTTGAAACGCAAAATATAAAACCAATAACTCCTAATAATATACAAGACCTACTCTAATCGAATTCCTTCCACCGACTGAGTAATGCAAACCTAAAACACTAAATTTAACTATGAACACTATTCTACTTCCTAAGAACTCCAAATGTGGGGGATATCTTCAAAAGTTGAATGATAAATAATTGTGATAGATTTCGCAGTTTAAATATTAAGGATTCGGTTTGAGTCACTAGTCCGGTATATAAGCGCGAGCATCAGTTAAGGCAGTGAAAGTTAGTGACTAATCGATTTAGAGGTGAGGGTGGAGGTCAGGTGGAGGATAACTAGTAATAGTCTTAGATAGGGGTTTGAACCCGAGCCGATGTATCATCCAATAGTACGAGAATAGTGCAATGTTGATGTGATTAGCGTGTACTATATGACCCATTTTTTAGTGCCGATAAGAATTGCGAGATTTGGCCGGGATTAGAGTCATAGATTCCCTTAGTCCCTGAGATAACGCAATACCGTTTGAGTCATAGCGCCACCATAATTTAGGGCCGAGTGGCACTACGACATGGAAATATGTCATTATGACATGGACGTGTGGCATTTCATACATGCTAATAGGGCGTTTCCGGCAATGACTCTATACGATTACTTTTGACACATATTTCCATATACACTCTATTTGCACACAGTACTAAAAAACCCCACAATAGGGGAGCGCAATTAAAATGTTTATTGGCACTATTGATACATAATCTATATATACTAGTCCATATACTATACGATTAAATACCGCATACCACAGATCTCTACACCTACTTTGTTAGGGTTCATGCTTTCAAACCACAAAGTTCTCTAAAAAGACTATCAATGATATCTCTTACCTCCTTGTAACTCACCAAAATACTTAACTTCTCATCTCTTGATATTAACATGAATTTTTCATCAACACCTACATCTAACTTATTCAATTTTATCAATACCCTTGATAAATCTACTACAGGTTTATTCATTCCATCTAATTGATGAAATATATAATCATTGAATAATTTAACCAAAAAGATCTTTTCATTTTCTCTCCAGTTCAATGAAGGATGATCAATAATAAAATTAATCTTGCTGATCAATCTGAAAACTCTAGCATTCTCTAATTCACTACACAATTGACCTTCGACGTAATCGTTAGAATCTTGTAAATTATTCACCATATTAAGGGCATGCCTTGAAAGATAAAATTGATTGAATTTTTCTAAATTGACATATTCATAATCATTAATCAATTTATTAATCACATCAATCATTTCTTTGGATACATATCCTGTTATATTTTTTAATTTTTCTTCCAAAGTTGAGCCCTTATTATTGGTAGATGGTATCAAAAGAGCTAATTCTAAAATAATTAACCCAAATTGTTTTAAATCTTCTTTTTGTTCTTTATTCATTACATCCCTTAAAGTACCTGACTTATCAATATGATTATTCAAAATATCACTTATTCCTACACTGCTTAATTTTATACGATTTTTATTAGTGACAATGATTTTAGTCAAGTCTAAACTTGATCTGGCCGCCAATCCACTTTCATGAATTTTTAATAAAGCATTGGTGATTTGTATTATATAAGCCCATAAAACTTCTTCAGTGATTGGTTCTAACTTATTACCTAATTTACGATTGATATGATGCTCCAGTAATGTTACAGCATTAGGGTAAAAATCATAAATCATTACCAATTTACTATTAACTCCATCAAATGCTATACTGGTAAAACAATCTTGTAATTTGACGATATTACTATTATTAATCAGTTTCCATCTTTTAATGGTTTTAAAACTTTCAGAATCAATTTCAGTAATTTCATCACTATTGATTTTCCTTAAAATGTATGGATTTCCATCGATATTAGAAAATACTTTATACACTGCACTTGAAGTGCCCCAAACTCTTGATTTAGTTTCCATGTCCAAAGGTATTAATGAATGATACACATTAACATTCTCGGGTAAATTACTTCTTCCCATGCTTAACAAAGTAGCTTCGTTTTTCTTGGTTAACGATTCTCTTAAATCATTCGGTATGAACATATCATTAGCATTAGTTTCGTATGGTGGTAATGGGATAGTCAATCTTGGTGGCGGCAATGGTGCATATAAATGGTAATTTAATGGGTAATTCGTGGTGGCCTGTGAATTGTGGAAATACATGTCTCCACTATTTTTGGATTGAATTGACATAGTTCCTGCCGAACTTGGTGCTTGTAAACTCATAGGTACAGGAATTGGCGATTGCATGTTGTTATTCATATTATTAGGTGTACCGGAATAAGGGTTGGCTGGTGCTGGACTATCAAATCCGCTTGGTGTAAATACATTAGCAGATGTATTGAATTTCTTAGACCCATTACCATCCGATTTCATAGTCAAATCTGGAGTTGATGAATTGTTTGGTACAAATGTAGAAACTGAGTCCAAACTGGGTGAAAACTTACCGGATGATGTTGCTGATGGTTGAAAGGACGGAGTGTTGAAATTAAACTTCTTTTTGGTGTCAGGTTTAGTTCCATTTGTTATGGTAGTTGTTGGTGTCCGGTTTGTTGTTGTAGGTTGTTGTGGTCCTTTTGTAGGTTTTGAATGACTGAAAGCACACCCTTTATTTTCAAATTTACAGTATCCATAGATTAGAATGTTTTTACAAAGCGTTTCCTTTGCTGAATCTAGATTTAAGCTCATTTCCCTTCATATGGTGTACCTCCAGGATTGTGTAGATATGGTGATTGCGCGGTGTGTCGTTTTAAGTATACATGTCGGATATGGGGTTAGTAGGTAGAATTTGACAAGGAGAGTTGGTCTTGATCCAATGTTGTGTGAATCATGAAGACCAATAAGAGTTCAAATATTCATGAAAAGCAGAGACTAACTAAAAAAGTGTAATTGGCTGATTAAAGGGGTAAGTATACCCCGAAGTCTCGCACTCAATTTCTTTCAACTTTACATACCATGACAGTATTGATTTTAACAGGAGCTTCAACAGGAATTGGTGCTGCCATTGCAAAACTTTGGCTTAGTGTTCCAGAAACTAAGTGAATTGCAGTTGCCAGATCTAAAGACATTTTAGACAAATTAGTTCAAGATTACGGTGCCGATAAAGTTGGGATTGTAGTAGGTGATGTAACTAAATCAACTACTAATAAAGACGCAGTAGATTTAGCTATGAGTAAATTTGGTAAGATTGACTCAGTTATTGCTAATGCAGGAACTCTTGAACCAGTAAGCTCAATTGTTGATGCTGATATCGATGGTTGGAGAAAAGCATTTGATATCAATTTCTTTTCAATAGTTGAATTAGCTAAATTTTCAATGCCATACTTGAAGAAATCTAAAGGGAAATTCATTTCCGTATCATCTGGAGCATCAGTTGGGGCTACTAGTGGATGGGGAGCTTATGGATCAACTAAAGCTGCTTTAAATCATTTAATGTTAAGTATCACCGATGAAGAACCTGATATAAAAACTTTAGCTGTAGCTCCTGGTGTGGTTGATACTGCTATGCAAACTGATATAAGAGATAAGCATATAAATTCAATGACTGAGAAAGCTCATAAAAGGTTTACTGATTTAAAGAAAGATAATAAATTATTACATCCTGATGTTCCTGCCACTGTTTATGTTAATTTAGCATTACAAGGTTGGTCGGCTGATATCAATGGGAAATATTTAAGATATAGTGATGATGCTTTGAGTACGTATAGTAAATCAATAGTTTAGAATATATACGAATGTTAGTGCGGTTTGGAAAATTCCAGTAATGTTTAGAGCATCAAGATTAATTAGAGTTAATAGACTCCAAACATCTTTGAAATTTACCAGATTTAACTCATCTGGTACTCCTCCTCCACCACCTCCTAAATCTAACAATGGTGTTTTGTTGGGGCTTGGAGCTTTAGTAGTTGGTACATCAATTGCTACTGTATTCTATAATAGGAACCAACCTCAAGCTGCCATTGAACCAAATGTTTCTAAAGGTAAACCAACATTTACTCCAGATCAAGTGTCTGTAATCTTTGTATTAGGAGGACCTGGTGCCGGTAAAGGTACTCAATGTGCCAAGTTGGTTGAAGAAAAAGGATTTGTTCATTTAAGTGCTGGGGATTTATTAAGAGCAGAACAAAAACGTGAAGGCAGTAAATATGGTGAACTAATTGCTTCCTATATCAAAGACGGTAAGATTGTACCACAAGAAGTCACTGTTGCTTTATTAGAACAAGCAATTGATGAAAATCACAAAAAAGGTTCAAACAAATTCTTAGTTGATGGATTCCCAAGAAAGATGGATCAAGCTATAACATTTGAAGAACAAATCGTTCCTTCTAAGTTCACTTTATTCTTTGAATGTCCTGAAAAAGTGATGTTAGATAGGTTATTAGAAAGGGGTAAAACTAGTGGTAGAACTGATGATAACATTGAAAGTATTAAGAAGAGATTCACTACTTTTATTGAAACTTCAATGCCAGTAGTTGACTATTTCGATAAACAAGATAAAGTAGTTAAAGTCCGTTGTGATCAAGCCGTTGACGATGTTTATAAAAAAGTGTTAACCGCTATAACCGACAAGGGAGTTTAGACAATTATATAATTATATTTACCTATAGATCATAATAGTGTGTCCATACCAGTAAATATATGCTCACTAAAAATTCGTTCAGTCATTCTCAAAGTTCTCTATTAGTAACCCAAGTAAACGATGGTCCAAGTATCAACAGGATTACCATCAAACTGGTCTCTTCGTGTTTCAAGTAAACATAACCGTGAATATTATTATAATGAATCCACCAAAGAATCTCTGTGGGATCCTCCTTTAGATACAGATTTAAATCAATTAAAATTGTATTTACAAGATTTCGAAAAAAATGGTAATCGTCCAGTTATTAAGGATAAGAAAGTAAGAGCCTCGCATTTATTACTTAAGCATAATCAATCAAGAAGACCAAAGTCTTGGAAAAGTCCTGAAGGGATCACCAGAACCAGAGATGAAGCTGTTCAAATTGCTAGGAAGTATAGAGAACAAATTACTCTGGGAGTTGTAACATTAGGAGATTTAGCAGAAACTGAGAGTGATTGTTCATCTCATGCTCAAAGAGGTGATTTAGGGTTCTTTACTAGAGGTAAAATGCAACCAAGTTTCGAAGAAGCTTCATTCAATTTAAATGTTGGAGAAATTAGTGATTTAGTTGAAAGTGATAGTGGTATTCATATTATTCAGAGAACAGCTTAGTATCAGAACTCAAACTGAGCTAAACCATACTTAAGGCTTCAAGGGTAAATGTGGACGGTGTTAGTTTCGATTGTTAGTTATTCGAATAGGTAGTAAAATTAAGTAAAATTAAGTAAATCAATACATATTTCGGTTAGTATACTATGCCGCTTATCAAAGTCACGAGACATTCTCTAATTTTGCAACATCGCATTTACACTAAATCAAAGATACAGTCATAACAAGACATTCAATCAATACAAATCATTCAAGTCAGCATGGAATCGCCTAAGATCAGTACATTATCGGCGATGTCCCTTATTGTCAATAAAATGATAGGAACAGGAATTTTTTCAACGCCGTCTATAATTTTTCAATATTGTGGTGGTAATATAGGACTATTCCTTTCATTATGGGTTTTAGGAAGTATTGTAATTGCATGTGGGATCCTTATATATTTAGAATATGCCCTTAACTTACCAATACGAAATGGAGGTGAAAAGAACTATTTACAAAGAGTTTTTAATCCTAGATTAATAGGGTTCATGTATGCTTTCCAAATAGTTTTATTAGGTTTCAGTTCTGGTAATTCTTATGCTTTTGGAAAGTATATTCTATATTCATTACATGATGATTTAAGTGGTGAAGGGATAAATGATACACACGTTAAGCTAATCGGGGTATTGTGTATCACTATATGTTCCTATTTACATATATTCCACAATCATCAATCCAATTTCTTCTTTGTATTCTTGGGAGTTAGTAAGATCTTAATATTAATGATGATTATAACTTGTGGAGCATTAGTCTGGGCTAATATTATACACTTACCAAAAACTGGTAATTTCACTAATATTTATGAGCAAACTAGTGAAACTAATTATTATTCAATTTCAGTGGCATTACTAGAAATTATATATTCATTTAAAGGTTGGGAAAATGCAAACTATGTTCTCAGTGAAACAAAGAATCCTTATAAAGTTCTTACCAGGTCAGCACCTCTAGCTGTTTTAATCACCACAGGATTATATTTCTTAGTTATCTTGAGTTATTTAGTAGTCATACCTAAATTAGAGATCATGTCTAGTGGTGTATTGATTGCTGGGATATTCTTCAATAAGATCTTTGGTGAAAACTTTACTTCCAGAATCTTACCATTATTAATAGCTGTTTCTAATTTTGGTAATGTTTTGGTTGTATCATATGCACATTCAGTGGTTAATAAAGAATTAGCCCAAGAACATTTAATACCATTCTCATCATATTTCAAACACTTTAAACATTCACTTGGTTTACATTGGCTTGTAACTGTTGTAGTACTTATTTTACCACCATCATCAGAGATTTATGAATTCATCGTTAATTTATATATTTATCCTGGTACTTGGGTTAATATTCTTTTAACTATAGGATTGATCTACTTAAGAATATTCGATTCTAAATGGAATAATTCTAATAGTGAAACTGATTCATTATTATCTAAAAAATCAAATTTCAAATTCTCCACACCTAATGTATTAATATTTGTATTTTTAATTGCTAATTTATTCATGGCGTTGTTTCCATTTATTAAACCTCCGAATTATTCACTGATTATACCATATTGGTATTTCCCAGTAATTGGTACAGGAGCTTTAGTATTAGGAGCAGTTTACTATTTTATAGAACGGGGTTTAGGTTATGAACCATAAATGTATATATCACTCTACTCAAGCTTGTACTCAAGCTTTTGATCCTTTTAGACTCTCTGTTAAGCACTGATTACTCTCTTCTTCATCTTGGCTCGGCAATATGATTAAGCCGCATAGTTTCTAGTTTTTTCAATCTCAAACTTTAGTGACACAAAATCTTGTGCAATCTGCGTAGCTCGGTATGACTAACGATAAGAATACAACATCTAATAGCACGTCCAATCTAATTGAAAATGCTTATAAATTATCACTCAAGTTCTTTATGAACAAGAATTTCACTAAATCATTTGAAATTTTAAAACCCCAATATAATTCAATTTTCCACAATTTAGAATCTGGGGTAATTGATGATCAAATATTTGTCAAAGTTCTTAATTTATACTTAACAGAATCTGGTTTAATCTTAGAAAAGGGTGGTAATTTCAGAGTCAGTAAACAAGAGAAACAACAGATCTTATCAGATATCAAAGATGATGTTATTTTAAATAAATTAATCAAGATTTATCAAGATATTAATCAAATTCCAAGTGAAATCTTATATAATTTATACCTTATTCAGTATATAGGGTTAGAATTATCAGATGTTCACGTCAGATTCACTAAATTATATGCTAAACTTGATTTTGATAATGATGATAAATATATCAAAAAGATTATAGAATTATACCTGTTGAAGATTTTACCAGAACTTGATTTAATATCAGATGCCAAATCTATTATTAATGAAAATCCATTATTTTATGATAAAACTAAATACCTTGCAAGTTTGGCCAAGATGGAAACTGATAAACAAATCGAACAAGACAATAAAACTAGATTAGAGTATCAAAAGACCAGAGAACAAAAGAAGAAAGAAGCCAATGATAAACTTGAGAAAGATTTAAAGTATAAATCATTGAAACAAATCAGACAAACACATGAACAAGAAGAATCTAAACCACAAGAAATTAAAGCTAATGATGTTGATACTATCAGAGATAAATTATTATATCATTTTAATTTAACTAAGAAATTCTTACTGTCTAATTCACCAATATTATTAGTCAGTTTGATAATTTTATTAATCATCTCCAGGGTTTTAAAAGCTAGAAAGATAAGTATTGGTCAATCGCTTAAGGAGACTTTACAGATGGCATTCAAAATTAGTTATTTGTAGTATATATATATTATAAGAATAAAGGAACTTCTAATTGTGTTACAGACCTTATAGATTCATCAAGTCTTGGCTTTTTAGTTACAACCTGTGCATTTTCAATTTCAAAAGCATCTTGAATATTATCTATAGTCAATTCATCATTCTCTATTTCCAACATATTAATAGTTATCAAAGTACCAGCGTAGTTATTATTATTAGAATCTTTACAAATCAACTGTAAAGAGAAAACTCCGTTGGAATCTTTGGTGATCTTTGATCTGGTTGATAGTTTAACCCCTTTAAAAATCTTTATAAAGTTTTGGAATTTAAAAAATGAAAGAGCTTTCTTGGAGCTAGAATATATATCAAGTTTTTCAAGGTTGTTCTTTTCATTAGGGTAAATTAATTTCAGTAATCCTACAGGTCCTCCCGATATAAAACTAAGTTCTGTAGTGAAGAAACTCGATATGTAAATGTATAAAGTTTGACAATTGATATTTAATAAATCTTGAAGAACATTTGTAAATAGACTACTCTTTAGTATCATTTCATATTCTAATCGATTGTAATCCACTATCAAATCTGAATCATCAACTTCGTCATTATCATACGGGTAAGTGATATCTAAGTAGAAAGTAAGGAACTCAATGGTTTCACTCATGGTATTATCTTCGAATTCTATAATAAATGGGCTACCTTCACCGTTATAACTCAAATAACACGTAACTTCATTTTTTGTGTTTGTGTTTAAACTTTCAAATCCATAACTGATAAGACTTAAATCTATTCCAAACCTTAAGTCACGTTCACCTAATAAATCTTGAGTGTTCTCCAGGCTAAGCAGAAGGTTATAATTATTGAAAAGTGATGGATCTATAACTGCTTGACAATTTAGTATATGATTATTTTCACAGTATATGATTATCCCTTTCGAATTGATAATGATAAGTCCTTGTGAATTTATGGCAGTCACCGACAGAAATATCTCGGCCAAATGATTGATATGAGTAGTTGAAGCTGTAAAACTAACATCTTGGCTCATACTTATATAGTTAAAGATGCGACTGAGAAAACTGATAACCATAGACATTTATTTAATACACAGATATATAATTGTCAATTCTATTCTTTTGATTTTGAGCAATACATTCAGCAATCCAAGTTATATTTCTGATTTCCTGTTCCTTTGATCTTAACCAAGCCCAAATTGTTGATAATGTAAACTGTTGAGTGAAAGCATTTTTACAATATTGCATTTCTAATAAATAGAACCAATCTTCTAAATTTCTTGATGAACCAGTTGAATCATGTTGATCGTTGAATAATTCTTTATATTCACCAACTGAAGCAACTATGGTTTTTAAATGTTCTGGGTCATCAACATTAGATAATTGATGATGACATAAAGGATATAATTTCCCATATTCAGGGAATAAACTAAGTTTATCTTGACTAGTTAATTCTGAATTATTTATAGAATTTAATGATATGTTAATAACTCTTTTATCACTCTCAAAGTTTAATAAGTTTAACATAATTTCTTTATCAGGGGAACCAAATTCTTCAGTGACAAAATTAATAAAACTTTCTAAATAATTCTTGAATAATTTGTTTCTGATAATTTCAATATTTAAATCGTCTAAGTCTTCTGCTGATAAACATCCTTTAAAGAATGGTGCTAATGGAGTATCGATTAAAACAGTATTATATAAACTATCAATATCAGTAGCAATTGATAAAGTTGGTAAAGTATCAAACCATCCTAATGGATGACATTTAGATAAAATTTCTCCCTTATCTCTTTCATGTATAGTACCTGTAATCATTAATGCTACATTATCAATCATATATCCATAACTAATATAATCTAAAAATTTAGCCATTGTTCCAGATGACTGTTGTCTTAAGTATTGGAATTCTTGATATAACTTTTTAGATAAGTTGTCTCTAATTACTGAAGTTGATAATGGTCCATTATGTTGACTTAAGAAATTACCATAATCAGTTGAAGATAATTGTAATTTCAAATCATCTAAATTATCACATTGGGTTAAATTGACATATTGATTATTGACCAAGAGTCCATTTCTGTATCCCCTAACAACTCCTTCAACAAACCCGTAGTTAACGTTAAAGAATAAACCTTCCATTCTAACTCCTTAGTCGTCGTTGAAACGAAATTAAAGCGTGCGAAATCTCAGTTTGTAAACTAACTGAATATCTCAACTAGTATAAATGTCGAATATCTTATTAGATTCGCTAATAACGGACTTGGACCCTCATACTAAGGCCCAATTAAGTAATGATCCAAATATTCATAAGTTGGCTAGTGATTATTTAGATCAACTATTCCAAAATGAAGATTTATTATCAACTGATGTGTTCACTACTACTACAGTAGATAATCCTAATAGACCTAAAACCTTAACTGAAGAAATTGCTGATTTGGATGATCTTCAAAGGAAGGCTGATAAAGAAGTAGCTAATATTACTAATGAAAACCGTGATTTGATCATCGATATAAGTCAACATTCAAAACTTATAAATGAAACGATAACAACAGATATGAAAGAACAAGTTGAAGGCATACAGAAGATATTAAGAACTGAAGATAAATCAAATTATCAAATCATGATCAATGAACAATTAACAAACTCAATCGATAAGAATAGTTCCATTTTAACTAATATCGACTCAATTTTAGATCTTTTAGAATTACCTACCCTTTGTAAGATTTGTACATTACAAGGGAATTATCAAGAAGCTTTAGAGATATCGATGTTATCTAAGTCACTTATAGTGAAGTTCCCTAATGTAACAATTTTCACTAAAATCAATAATCAAATTAACAAGGAATTGAATTTGATGATTAAAAACCTTATAAAATTATTGAACACAAACTTAAAACAAAATAACCTTATAAAAATTTTTAATATTTTAAACCAATTGGATCTTATTAATCTCAATAATGATTTAGTCAACCCTACTCATACCGAAGAAAAGACTAGATTTTTGATGTTGATATTCCTTAATTCAAGGTACAAGTACATACTTAATGAAATCTCCAATTTGAAACCATTACTTAATTTTAATAAACTCACATACTTGAAAAGGTATATCGAGATATACAGAGGAGAAATCTATCATTCTATTTCAATGTTTTATACTATAACCCATTCGTTAAATTTAAGTTCAAATGAACATGAAGATAATTTATTAATTAATCAATTCGTGAAAAATTTAGCTTATTTATTAGTAGAACAATTGAAACTTCATTTACCTTCTACCTCAGAAGAGGATAAGAATCAATTGGATGGATTGATTCTCCAAATCATCTACTTATGTAAATCTTTAGCAAAGTACCACCATAATTTTGAAAATATAATTACTTGGGAATTATGTTATAACAATCAAATCATAAAGGAATCAGATTGGATGAGTAATTTATCCAGGGTGAAGAGTTTTAGAGCCTAAAATCAAGAAACATTTGAATAGTACCAAATATTACCCTCTTAATTAATACATTCTTAACCATACACATCTGTAGCATATCATACATAAAATACACACCATTCTAATGTAAATCGGTTAATCCAAATAAATATCCCAATTCCTTTCTACCTAGTTTACTAACATTACTTATACCTGTTTCATCCAAAGCAGCTTCAATGATTTCCTTCTTATCTTCTTGTAATTTGATAATACGTTCTTCAATTGTCCGCTCGAGAAGAATTCTATGAACATGAACTTCACGCTGTTGACCTAATCTATGAGCTCTTGCCATAGCTTGTTCCTCCACAAATGGATTCCAAAACGGATCACATAATATAACATGTGATGCACAAGTAAGTGTCAACCCAGCATTACCAGCTTTTAATGATGTTAACATCACTGGAATGTTATCATTATAAAAACATCTAACTGCGAAATCTTTCTTATCAACTGACATACTTCCATCATACCTTAAGAATGGAATTTTCTCTTGGTCTAAAAGGAACCTTAATATTTCGAAAAATGATGTGAATTGTGAAAATACAATAATTTTCTCTCCAGGGTACTCGTTTTGAATTTTCTTAATCAATTCTATGATTCTCACCATTTTAGTTGATGGGGTTAATCCATTGTTTTTCTTAACTAATTCCATAACTCTTTCCTTAGTTGACATTTTCTTTTCTTCAAATGCGTTACGATATTGACTAGCTATATCATATCTAGTATAATTTTCAATATACTTGAGATGAAAGATTTTATAATCAATGAGATCTCCCATTCTAAGAATCTGAGGACATTTAATACATTTAGCTTTATCACCTTCAGCTGAATCTGTACCATTTAAACCAAAGAAATCATCAACACAATATTCACAAATTTCATGTCCACATGGGAATCCGATAATTGATTCATATGATGCTGGCATTGAACATAAAGGACAAACAAATCCTTCATCTTCTTCATCTTCATTTTGACCATTGCTTTTTATTTTAATAGTCTCTTCGGTGGTTGGAACAAGTGCTGTACTACTCTCTTCTGTAATGATGTCTGTCTTGTTTTCACCCTTAATAACTTCAGCTTTAGTTTCTTTCTTCATACGCCAATCTTCATCACCAAAAGTATCATCACTGATTAATTCAATTTCATCATCATCGATTACTTTCATCTCATTATCAGCATCTGGTTCGTCATCCTTAATAGCCAACGTTTCGCCATCTTCTTTCCTAATAGCTATTTTTAATTTTTTGATGGTTACCGGATCTAAATTCATTACAGTATTCAAAAGAATTTTCCAATTCTCTCTTCTGAATTTTCCTGTTTCTGTGACTGTTGATAATTGACATAGAAATGTATGAAGACATGCTTGTCTTAATCTAGTCAAAAGAACAAGCATATGAGACCATTGGAAACCTTTAGAATTCAACATTCTCAGTGCTTTACCTTTACTGCTATCTTCAATACTTTGATACAGTTCAAATTCTTCTTCATCCATTTCTAATTTATCAGCATAGACATTCTTCTTGGGTAATTTCAAGATTGGTTCACCATCAATTAATGAATCTTTGGTTCTTCTTAAACAAATAGCTTTCAATAATACTTGTAATCTTTCGATAGCCCTTTCAGTTGATCCACCTTGACTTGCCTTAATGGGGCCTGAAATTGATAATTTAAATCTAGCTTCATCCGCATATGGTTTAGCTTTTAAGAATCTAATAAGTGGATACAATTCATCAATACTGTTTTGCATAGGTGTACCAGTTAATACAAGTCTATATTGAGATTTTAACATATGACAGGCTCTTGATGCTTTCGTGCTTTTATTTTTAATGAATTGTGCTTCATCTAAAATAACACGATAGAATATCATATCTTTATCATAGAAAGGTGACCAATATTCACGATTATTTTTAAGCATAGTTCCATGTTTTGAGAATTCTGATGATAAAGTTCCATAGGATGTTAATATCACATCATATTTTTTCATCTGAGTGGCTGTTGATAACGATGACTTTGAGACTGAATGATACAGTCCAATACTTAATTGAAATTGTTCTTTCAATTTGTCTTCAATTTCTGATTTCCATTGTCTTAATAAAGAAACTGGGGCTACAACCAATGTTGTTTTACAGTCATCTTCAGTTGATTTATTAGCTACAAGAAGTGCTAAAGCTTGAATGGTTTTACCTAACCCCATATCATCAGCTAAAATCCCACCTTTGGTAGGAGAATTTTCCATTCTTAATAACCATGATAATCCAATTCTTTGATGTTTAAGTAATGTAGTTGACAAAGCTTCTGGTGTATCAGCTAATTCTTGTTCCGAGGTACTTTCATCAGATACGACATTAGCAATCAAATTTCTAATATCAGTGGACTCAGCAAATGTTCTATCAGTTAAATAAGGATTAGATATCGGTATACCATTTTGAAGATGATTCAATCCATTTTGAACAAAATTCTGTACACCATGCATACCTTGTTGTATCATATTCTGTAAATTCTGGGTTGCACTTGATCGGTATTGTGGGGGTGGCACTAAACCATTGAATGCTGTACTTGGCATTATCGGCACATGTGAAGAGCCATTCCCATTATTCAATGCGTTGTAAGTTGCATTACCATTATTAATAGTTGTGTTACCATTGGCAGTGGTGGGTATGTTATTCAAATGATTCCCAACGGTTGTTAGCCAGTTGGAATTATTTGCAGTTGTCTGGAAACTACCTGTATCAAGGTTACCATTCGAATTCTGAACGTTTAAAGATTCTTGTTGGGCTTGTCTTTGTAATTGTTCTAATTTCAAACGACGAATTCTTCTTTTTTCCTCTTTACGTCTTTCTTCTTGTGATGGATTAGAACTACCATATTTCAATGCATTTATATCATTATCACGAGTCTTTACATTGGCAAGACAAATTTGAAATTGATTCGATAAAGTTGTTAAAATATCTCTCTGTTTAACAAATTCCTGTCTATTGATATTAGGGTTTCGACTCATTGAATTAACATAATTGTGTTGGGTATTGAGTCTGACTCTGATTGTACTTAATTCTTGAAGTAATTGATTTCTTTCATTAGTCAACATTCCTATCCTTTGGAGTTTCTCAGATTCTAACATCTGTTGTTGATTTTCTTTATTACCCTCAGGTCCCCAATGGGGTACTGGAGCTGGTTGATTGAAATTTGATTGGTGACTGAAAGCTGATAATTTGGCTGCTTCAGATGGATCAATAACCATTATTTCATCATCGTCCTCAATACCATTTAAAGTGGGTTTTGTGGTTTCGTTGGTTTCTATAATTTTTGGTTTTATATCTTCTTTAGACTGAGCTTGGTGATTTGAATCCACTTGCATGTCAATTTCATCTGTAACTGATGTTGATTTTGAATTTAACTTATCAGAAGTGGCAGTGTCTGTTTGTGTAACGTTATCTATCGCATTTGCAACCTTGTCGTTTTCAGAAGTTTCTGGGATCTCTTCTATATCTGAACCCTCCAGAACTGAAACTCCATCCTCCTCCTGGTCCACTTCTTCTTCGACTTCTTCATCTTCTTCTATATCAGAAGTTAAATCAACTATATCTTCATTGAAACTTGAAGTCCTTGGTTTAAATATTGAATCTAATCTTCCTTGATGTTTACGTCTAGACGTCCTTTGTAAAGAATCAGTACCATTACTATTGTCTACACCAATATCAGACCCATGATCACTAAACCTACGCTTAGTTTGAGTACCTGACAGGTCTAAATCCATTATGTTTCAGAGTATAGTACACACAATTTTCAAAACCGCGTTAATCATTTTATATATACATTAAAGGCCTATCTAAAGCTATTTAAAGGTAATCTCCATTTTCTTCAAGAATTTTATCTAAACAAGTTTCTAATTCAATTTGTAATCTTTCATTATTTGGATTTATTGATAATCCTCTTTGATAATCAGCTCTAGCAGCTTCATAATTTCCTAAGAAATAATTGGCAACACCTCTTCTCAAGAAATTATCAGTTGTACACATTTGCATACTTATTAACATATCGACATCATTGAAAGCTTTAACATAATCTCTAGTCTTTAAATAAGCATCAGTTCTTGACATCAAAAACATACTTAATTCTTGTAAAGTACCTTGGAATGCTTCAAATTTGTGTCTTCTACAAATCATTTCGATACCTATACTAAATTGCCTGGCACTTTCTTCGAATTTGTTTTGCTTGAAAGCAGCAACGGCTCCTTCATATAATTTTTTAATCATTGTACTTAAATCTTTATTAAAAGTTTCAATACTGGCAATTGGTGGAACTTCTGATCCATCAGCAATAAGTTCAGTTGTTAAAGTATTTAATTGATCAACATCTAACTTGAGTTGTGGGTATTGTTCTGCAGTATCCACTGGAATCGATACTTTCTTATCTTTACCATTATATTCTATCTGTACTTCCATTATGAGTTGTCTATATCGATTAAATCGGCGTGCGAAAATTTTATGTTTTATCTACGTGTGGTTTTACTATGCCTGGGGTTTAAGGGAGAGAGGATGTAAAAATACTACTAGAATTGAAACTCTAGAATTGAAACTCTTCGATGTTTCAGTGGTCTTGTGTGGACATTTCCTGTAACTTTTCATAAATACTATAATGAAAACCTCTTATCTGAAAATTCTATAAGAAATATATTCATGTAGAATGTGAAAATCACACAAACGGTTAATGTAAATCATAATTATCATCTGAAACATTCACCCCTTGATTTCTTATCTATAACCCTTTTTAATGGTCATACGACTATATTTCCGCTCAAATAAGCAAAAGCAACTAGGCTTCAAAAAATACGAAAGTAACCTCATGTAAATCTTTTTGCGGCTGCAAATTACACAAACAGTTAATGGCAGAAACCGGGATCCTGGATCAAGTATCATTTACATCCATTCCCGGGAAGGATAGTATATTGGTGGGAGTAAGAGAGTTGAATAAGTTCAACTTGATTCCTAGGAAACGAAGTAGGTCAAGTCAAGAGTCAGATGATTTGATTAATATAAGAAAGATATCAAAAGCTAGAAGTACAAACAGTTTCTTTAAGAGAAAACAAAGAAGAACTGGTCAAATATTTTTGAGTCAAAGTAATCTAGAACTATCAAAGCAAATCACCAATCACCCTGAAAATCAAGAATTTTATGAAACTTTAAATTCAGCTTATGATTCTAACTATGATAGTATAAGATTAGCAAAAAAATATTTACCATCAGATTTAGTTAAAACCATGGACAGTTTATTTCTTGAAGACTCCTTAGATAATATCAATGGTACAATGTATAATCAACCAGAACCTAAACTTGAAGCCGAATCTGATTCTTCATCATTCTTCAGCCACTTACGGAAAAATAACCAAATAGTAGAAGGTCACACATTTGATGGGAGTGATAAAACGCCAAATAATAATAACGGAAAAACTGAAATTGAAGCGATCCTTGATTTACATAAAGAGTTCAGTGACTATAAATTGCCTTATAATAATAAAAATGACTTCTCACCTGGTAAAGTCGAACTAAATTTAAGGGGAGAATTGGGTGATGAAAAAGTCGTACCACTTTCGAATGCAGTATTCACTAACTCAAATCTCAGTGTTTATAAAACCGTAAATGATAACCAATGTTGTTCGAAAAACAAAAATATTACAACGACTACCGAAAAATCCAATCGAATCAGAACTAGAGATTCTATAAAGAATTTCTTTAGATCTTTTACCAGTAAGAAATCAATTACTCCAACTGATAGTGCTGATTTAGAGAATCAAATTTTCTCTCCTTTTACACATAGGCCTACAGATACTGATTGTCCGGGGATACATGAAGTAGAGAGTAATGAAGTAGAATTAGACCATGAGTCATTTGAAGCAAGAAGGTTCAGAAGTAGTTCAACTGTTACTAGTTTATTTAGTCCAGGAACTGCTAATTTATCAATGGTATCAACAGCAGAAGAACAACCTAAAGAAAAAGTTAGATATTATTTCCCACTGTTCTTGGGGTTTAAAAGAAAACCCACTGCTTCAAAAATTCAATTAGAACCAATTATTTCCCCAAACACAAGAGCCTAGTATATTCCGGTTAAATATATAGTGAGATTTGGCATCCTCTTTTCTCTGGGGTTAATGACGACATTTGTTAGCTTCTAACTTAAATTAAAGATGTCGCGCCTTTATCAAAGAGTCAGACCTCAAACCTCAACTCTGTTAATTAGTCATAGAGTGAATTGAGTATGGTTGACTTTAGTAAAATCATTAGACCTAAGATCTTGACGTTAGAACCTTACCGTTGTGCCAGGGATGATTACAAAGAAGGTATTCTATTAGACGCCAATGAAAATACTCATGGCCCAGCTTTGTCGAAGTTATCTCAACTTGAAGAACAGCTCGAATTAAATAGGTACCCTGACCCAAACCAAGAAGTTTTAAAGAAACTTATTATTGATTTTAGAAACTCCAAGCCTAATAAATTCTTAAAAGATCAATCTAACAAGTTGAGAATTGAAAACCTTTGTCTTGGTGTAGGTTCTGATGAGAGTATTGATCTGTTATTAAGATGTACTTGTACTCCAGGTAAAGATAAATTATTAGTTTGTCCTCCAACTTATGGAATGTATTCACTTTGTGCCACTATAAATGATGTTGAATTAGTTAAAGTTCCACTAACTTATCCAGACTTTCAAATTGATGAACCAGCTGTTGTTAGAACTATCAAAAATGACCCAAATATTAAATTGATTTACTTTACCTCCCCAGGTAACCCTACCGCTAAACTTCTTAGTGTTTCCTCTATAGTGAAAATGTTAGAAGAGTTAGCCAATGAAAATGTTTTAGTGGTGGTTGACGAAGCATATATTGATTTCACTGATGAAGATCAAGGTACAAGTCAATCTATGTCAACTTTAGTTAATCAATATAATAATTTAGTAGTTATGCAAACCTTATCTAAATCATTTGGTTTAGCTGGTATAAGATTAGGTATAACATATTCACCAGTTGAATTATCTAAATATTTAAACGCTATGAAGTATCCTTACAATATATCATCATTAACTGCTTCAGTAGCTGAGAGAGCATTCAGTTCAGGTCTTGATGTAATGAAACAATATATTTCTCACTATACTACTGAAAGAACCAAATTACTTGAGGGATTAAAGAAGATTGAAGGGGTTGGAAGAAATATCGGAGGTTTAGATGCCAATTTTGTTTTAGTCGAAATTCTCGATAAAGATAATAAACCATGTAATGATTTAGCTCAAAAAGTTTATACTAAATTAGCATCAATTGATAAAGTAGTAGTGAGATTCAGGGGTAAAGAATTAAATTGTGAAGGAGCATTAAGAATTTCAATTGGTACACCTGAAGAAAATCTTGCAGTTTTAGACAAACTCGCCTCAGTTATCAAGGAATTTCGTTAACCTATAAGTATAGACTGGTTTAGTGTAAACATAGATTTAGTGCGTAGATATAGTAAATATAGATAGACACAGAAACGCGGCGGGTAACATCTCACAAAGTCTCGAAAATCTGAAAAGTTTTTTCTTCACTATGGCTAGACAGAACTTTATAGGGCTTGTGGTATCACAAGGTAAAATGCAAAAGACCGTCAAGGTCAGAGTCCAAACCAAAGATTATGATAGACTTGTTCATAAGGACGTTTTCAGGAGAAAAGATTATTTAGTTCATGATGAAGGAAATTTATGTAAAGAAGGTGATATTGTGAGAATTGAAGCTATACCCAAAATATCTTCCAAGAAGTTCTTTGCCATAGCTGAAATCAAAGTTAATAAAGGTCAACAATTCGAATTATATGAAAGTTTAGCCAAACAAAAAGTTGCTGAAGAAGAAAAAATTCTTGTCAAAGAATTTGTTAATAGAAGAAGTAGTTTAGAAAGTATTATAACCAAAGTAGAAGATTTAAAGACTTTAGATAAAATAGCCAATCAATATCAAACTGATCCAAGTGGTGATAATCAACATTTAATAGATCAAATTAATGAAATCAAACAAAAGTACAATATCAAATCATGGCCAAGTCATGAACCAGTTTTAGATTTAAAAATCACTAACGATTCAAAGGATTTGAAAATTCTTGAAAATAGACAAACTCATATACATAAAATTCTTCAAGCATTAATGAGTCCAGAAAATGAACAAAAAAGAAATGAAATCTTAGCTAAAGTATCTAAAAAGGATATTGAAAGTTTAAAACCAAATATTCAAAAGAATCTTTTAAGAAAGTTTGTATTAGATCCAAGAAACGAAGTTCCTGTTGAGTTATAAGAAAGAACCTACTACAGAGGATATTAACAGAAAGGTAATGGAACACTTTAAACACAAAAGATCATTTAAACTTTAATTGACACAGAAACGTTCTGTGATGAGATTGAGTGCGGAACATAAATAATATTGTATATAGTAATAAACTTTAAATCAGTACCCAAAATTCGTGGTCTAAGTCTAAACCTTAGTCGTATTAATGGAACTATCGGATGTCGGCAACCTGCCCACTCCAAAATATGATAGGTCAAAACTTATAGACTCTAGAGGGAACCCTATACTAGGGAATGTTATCACATCCGAGAATGTGCTACCTTTATTAAGTAGTGGTTATAACAGACACAATCTTGAATATGAGTCCAAATTAACACCACCATTATCATTAGAAAAGCTTCTAGATGCTCCCATCACGTCAGTACTCAATTTACATGTTCAACCAGGAGATAAAGGATTTTTGTTTTGGTTTGTTGTATCAGCTTTTTTACCGTTAGTATCAGCTTGTGTTGCACCATTAGCTAATATGATTTCAATTATAGGGTTGGCCGATTCTTGGAGGTTTGATATCGATACTCAGAAAATGGTCAATGATCCTGGTCCTGTTAAGGCTTTGAATATTCTAAGTTTATTCTTTGGCCTTATAGGAAACACTTCATTATTAGTTAATTTTACTACTGCTAAACGGTATGTAATAGCTCAAACAATCTCAATTATATCCTGGTCAGCAGCTAGTATGATTCTTTTAGCTGCAATTTTAGTATTAAACATACACTACATGGATGGGAACTATATAAGAACCGAAGGACATTGGTTATCTACCTTCACTATTGTATATTATTTCCTTAATACTTGCACAATGTCATTGAATAGTTTAGGATTCATACGAGGGAAATATCCTGCTTTATTGAATCTTAGTAAGAGTGAAAGAAATTTAATGAGGTATACTGTAGGATTATCCTTCTGGTTAGTTATAGGAGCAGTTGCTTGTAGAAACCTTATTCCGGATATAAATTATGGTGCTGCCTTATACTACTGTGTAGTATCAGCACTTACCATAGGGTTGGGTGATATATTACCAGAGGATACCGGGGCAAAAGTATTTATATTAATCTTTTCATTAGTTGGGGTTATCCTTATGGGTCTTATAGTATCAATGATTCGTCAAGTTCTGCATAGAACTAAGGGTCCTGTAATTCTTTGGCATTTAATGGAAGTAGAAAGGCGTAGAGTTCTTGAGTATATAAAGAAGAAACAGTACACATTGAGTCAAGAAGAAGGATTTGATTTGATGAGAGTAATTGATCATAAACTGAAAGCTGAAAGAGAGTCAATAACTTTGGTAATAACTCTTTTAGTTTTTTGTATGTTTTGGTTTATTGGAGCTTTGGTATTCCATTATACAGAACAGTGGTCATTCTTTAATGGGATTTATTTCTGTTTGCTTTGTTTGATCACTATAGGTTATGGAGATTATGCCCCCAAATCACCTTTGGGGAGGGTTTTCTTTGTATCATGGGCCATATCAGCAGTTCCATTAATGACTATTCTTATCAGTAATATTGGGGATACTTTATTTGGGACTATTGGTGGTAAAGGTGTTATTAAGGAACTTTTTAAACATCTGAGAAATGTCTTTGCTTTGACTACTAGAAAGATAGCTCCTCAAGTTCATGATCAAGAAGTTGAGCTTCAATTGCAAACTGTAAGATCTTCATTCAGTGAAAGGTCAAGACGATCCCATGAATTTGGACCTCAAAGGACTATAGATGAAGTCATTGATGATTACCCCAAAACATCCAGTTCATCAGATAGTCCTAATCAAGATAATGAAGAAGAAAGTATAATGGATGAACCTTTTTCTAATAAATCGTTATCAGCCAAGATCAGAACTCAAAAGGCTGAATTGGTAAGTATTCTAGAATTCGTTAACCAATTAAAACCTCTTCTAGAAGATTCTTTAGATAGTCCATCTATGGAATATGATCATGAAGCTTGGTCCTCACTCATCAAGAAGCTTTTTGTTGATAAAGAAGCGTCTAAGTCTCACCAAGGAGCTCCTAATTATTGGCTAGGTGAAGATTCTCCTTTACGTTTACCATTACAAGAACCTAATTATTTCATCTCCAGAATATTTTATAGAATTGAGACCGACCTCTTAAAGTTAATTAAAGGTTCAGATAAGGAGTTAGAATCTTTACTCAAAGATAAACAAGACTAATTCTAAAGTGTATAATATAATGAATATCACGACATAATTGACAATTGCGACATTATGTATAAACAAACGACAAATTTCTTATCTACGCGTTTGTTATCACATCAGCCGGTTTGTCTCAACGTAACTCATTTGAATTGGACGATATGACACATCGGTCCACGGATAATGAAGACTCACAAGCCCCAAATACGCTGCAACCATTAGTAAATGATCCAGTGGTGTTAAGGCTATTATGGATTAAAATTACCTTATCCCAATTAAGGTACTTTACGTTCACTCTTATTGGAGTAGCATTATTATGGCCATGGAATTGTTTCTTATCGGCATCAGCATATTATGGCGAAAGGTTCTCGAACTCATCGTCGTTGGTTAAAATCTACTCCTCGACGATGATGTCAGTATCTACGTTAACATCAACCGTGTTCAACTACTACTTGTCCCAAGTTCAAGCTGGGGTCAACTACAATAATAGAATCATTTTAGGGTTATGGATGACAATAGCTGTTTTTATAATAATGGCTATATCATGTGTTTCATTTTTCTTCATCAAAATGAATGATTTGATCTTCTTCAGTATTCTTATGTTTATGGTATTTGTGTCAGCCGTCAGTACATGTTTCGCACAGAATGGTACTATGGCTACCGTTAATGTATTGGGTGGGATCTATGCTAATGCTGTTATGGTTGGCCAAGCTCTTGCTGGAGTGTTACCTTCAGTGGCATTGATTCTTTCTATTTTACTTGTAGGTGATAAAACCAGAGTAGAAGATAAATATGTTGATAAAGATTATGGGGTGTTTGTTTATTATATAACTGCTAGTCTTGTATCATTAGCATGTTTAGGATTCTTGCACTTGATTAATCATCATAAGACTCAATTAGAGTATACATTATTGAATGATTCATTTGAATCATTACCTGAATCCCCACAAGACCCACAACCTGAAATAGATGAACCACCTGTAGTTCAAGAAACTCATGTCCCATTCGGTCAATTATGGTCTAAATTGAAGTATATAGTAATGACAATCTTCATAACGTTCAGTGTGACACTTATATTCCCAGTTTTTGCATCCACGGTAGAATCTGTCAATTATGAATCCCCTTACAGATTCTTTAATAAAAGTATATATATCCCATTCATATACTTAATATGGAACCTCGGAGACTTACTAGGTAGAATCTTTTGTGGGACTCCAAACTCCAAATTCTTAATCAAGAACCCCAAAACGTTAATCTTCTATTCCTTAGCAAGATTGATTTATATTCCATTATTCCTTACTTGTAATATTCATCCATTCACAGTTCAAGGTAAATCCAGCGCCCTTATAAATTCAGATCTTTGGTATATCCTATTACAATTCACCTTTGGATTATCTAATGGTCAATTAACAACTTCTTCGTTTATGGTTGTGGGAGATTTCTGTGACACTGATGAAGAAAAGGAAGCAGCTGGTGGATTTACTACTATTTTCTTAAGTACTGGTTTAGCATTTGGTAGTATTTTCAGCTATGTTTTAGTTTTAATTATCAATTAGCATTTGCATATATACGTTTCTCTTACTTTGTAGTGTGTTTCTTTTTCTCAACCCTTGACTGTAAACTGTTGGGATTGACTGCAAACTGTTGACCTTGAGTTTGCACCCACGACAGTGCGACTTTGAGATCCGACTTTCTATAGCCAACTATGTCATTCTGGGATAATAATAAAGATACATTCAAGGCTGTAGGGAAGGCGACTGCCAAAGGAATTGGTAAAGGTACAGTAGCCGTTTCTAAAGCAGGTTATCGTACTTATAAGAATCACAATGGAACTGGAACCAGAACCGACGATTCATCAAATAATTCCGAGCCGTTACCAGCTGGATCAACTACACCTCTAACTAAAGAACAGTTACTGACATTACCCCCACCACCAAGGAGAGTTCCTGGTCAACCTGCTATTCAGCCGCAACAGCAGGCACAGGCACAGGCACAGTACCAACAACCCCAACAATATCAACAACAATACCTTCCACCAGGCCAACCTCAACCTCCTCAATATCAACAGCCAGTTCAGCTTCAACAACCGCAACTTGGTCAGCCAAGTCAAGGTCAATTGCCTGCTATGCCACCACGTCAACTCCCAATGGTACCAGGACAACCAGGACAACCAGGACAACCTGTCCAGTCTGTAGCCCCAGAACCTCAAGCCCAATCTTATCAACAACCACCCCAAACCACCCCTACATACCAACAACCCCCACAAACTGCAACTCATCAACAACCACAACAAGCTAGTGGAACTTCAACTTCCAACCCACCTCCACAACCTGAGAAAACTTACCACTACGGGGTCCGTACAGAAACTGAAGAAGTGGAAAAACCAAAGGCACCATTACCTGATGCTAGTAAATTTGCACCACCACCCATTCATAAAGGAAGAAATGTCTCAGTAACAGAATCTAAGTCATCTTCCAGTACTTCAGTAGGTGCACCAAAATTAGGCCCCCAAAAGAAAGTTGAAAGTGTTCCAGTTCCTGCTATTGCCCCTGGAACTGATACTTCGAAATTTGCACCACCACCAAGACCTTTCCACGGGTCTCCTACTCCACCACCAGCAGGAAGACCTACCCCAACTCCCCCGAATGCCACTGAAGGACAACCAACACCACCGCCTCAAAATTCTAGTATAGGAGGAAAACCATTGCCACCACCAAGATTACCTTCCAGGGCTAGTGCCAGCCCCGGATCTAGTGTTGCATCAACCCCTGGTGCTACACCCACCCCTACAGGTACTATTACCACCCCTGGTCCAACATCAATTCCTTCTTCAGAACCAGCTAGAAAAGCACCACCACCAAAACCAACTAAGAAACCTCAATTAATGCCTAATGATCCTCCACCTTACAGGGCTAATGAAGTGAAGGAATCTGTAATCGAGAGCACGAATGAGAGAGCAGACCTACCCAATAAAGAGACTAAAGAAGACACTAAGCCTAGTATAAAACCTAAACCAAAAGTTTTACTGAGGACTAATACTGACAACGCATTTCTCCAAGGAATTGAAGCATCTTTAAAAAAGACCACACTTGGAGGTCCACCAGTTGCACCACCACGTAAAGTTTCACAATCTTCAAGTCCTGTTCCAAGTCCTGGTATGGGAACTAGATCCCCAGTACCACCTGTACCTGTATCAAGGACAGCTTCTGAGGGTACTACTACGGCTACTTTACCTCCAGAACAAGTACCCAGTGAAACAGAGAAAAAGAAACCACCAATCAAACCAAAACCAAAACCTCCAAAACCTGCTAAACTTTCTAAACAAGTCGTAGTAAATGAATTCAATACAGTTGAAACCAAATCACCATCACCAGCCCCGCCTCCACCTCCAACACGTAATTATGCAAGAGCACCAGCACCAGTTCCTCAAAGTGCTCCTCCACAATTAGATTTAGACCTTGGATCTGGTTGGTTTGCCAAGAATCCTTTAGTGTTACCACCTGCTTTAACAGGTTTGAATTACTCAACTACCGAACAATGGAGCTCATTGATGAGTAGTGGAAGAACTGTGAAGTCTCATCAAAGAGGTCTTAATGTTCGTCTTAAAGATCTTCTGATCATTAAGTATGAGATTAACTGGACTGACGATAATGTATCTCAGGCAAGTGTAGAGATAACAGATTTTACCCCCTCACCATTATCGAAACTCGTGAGTACACCAGAGTTAATTGGGTACAGTAATCAATTTGGTGAACATGTGGCTTCATGGTGTGAACATAACAAAGGCAAACAAGTCGGTAGAGGAGAATGCTGGGATTTAGCCAAAGAAGCTCTTGAAAAAGGGTGCGGAAAACATGCATTTGTGTCTACTTATACCGTACACGGTTATCCAATCTTACAAATCGAAGGGTCAGATCAAGGAATTGTTGGTAAACCACAATTAGACGAAATAAGAAGAGGTGACATTTTACAATTCGAAACCTGTACATTCTATAATGAAGCTATGAGAAGAACTTCCACTGCTGGTGCCCCAGATCATACTTCAGTAGTTATTAGAAAAGATGGCGATAAATTGATAGTAGCTGAACAAAATGTTAATGGAGTTAGACATGTAGTAGAAGGAGAAGTTATAGTTAGAGATCTTAAGAGAGGGAAATTTTGGTGTTATAGACCAATGCCAGTAGCTTGGGGTGGTGATTTTTAGTTAACATATAGTAAGGGAAATTTACTACCATTATCGCCTCAGTATCAGTCCTATTGCTGTCCTTTTAGTACCCTTTTAAGGCCCTTTTAGCAGTGTCTATATAGAAATATATTCACGACATTACTCAGTATGTCGCATATTACCACAATCTCATCGTTTGATCGCAAAATAACGACATGCCTGATACTGACAATTTAACAGTACCTGCCCATTTCAGTACTAACCAAGACGAATCTGATTTCGTATTTGATAGAGTGGATGATAAACAGAACCCACATACTCATCTTTCTTTAGAGCCTATAAATTCCGAGGATTTACCGGGTCTTATAACCGAGTACTATAGCTTAGATGAGGTAGTAGAATTCATTAAATCTAAACCAGAATGTAAGAGAATTACCCTTCAATTCCCTGATGAATTGATTTGTGACTCAGCAGCGGTGGCAGATATACTTAGCACGAAATTGGGGTGCACTAAGTCACAAATCATCGAACGTGTTCCCGAATCTAATGAAACTTGTGGTGGTTGTTCTTGTGGTAAATCTTCCTGCGATGAGACACAAACTGGTCACCAAAGTATATGGATCTTAGCTGATACTTCATATTCTCCATGTTGTGTAGATGAAGTGGCAGCAGGTCATATCAAAGGTGACATGGTGATTCATTTCGGAGATGCCTGTTTAAATCCTGTAGATAAAGTTCAAGTTGGTTATGTATTTGGTAAACCAGCCATAGATATTCAATCTATTGTTAGACAATTCAAAGATAATTATCAACCAGACGCAAAAATTATATTAATGGCAGACGCTCCACATACTTACATACTACCACAACTCATAGAACACCTCCCAGATTATAAATTTCTTGGATATGGTGATATACTGGAACATTCATTTCCTCAAGCTAAAATAATAGGGTATAAACCAAATGTTTCTAAAACTGGCCTTTCAGCCCTTAATAGGTGTTTCCATAATATCGAGGCAGAGTCAGAAGAATCCCTTCAAGAATATAACCTTTTCCATATAGGTATTCCAGAAACCCCAAGACTTTTAAAGTTAACTACAATGTTTGAAACAGTCACCTTATATAACACCAAAGATCAAAAACTTAAAAAAGGACCATACCCTAACTTAATGCGTAGGTATAAAAGCATGCTTAGTGCTAAATCAGCTGGTACTATTGGATTATTAGTCAACACTTTATCAATTTCTAATACCAAACTTATTTTGAATAAATTAAAGGAAAAGATCATAAATGCTGGTAAAAAACATTATATGTTTGTAGTAGGTAAACCCAATGTTGCTAAATTAGCCAATTTTGATAGTATTGATGTTTGGTGTATACTTGGATGTGACCAACAGGGAATAATTATTGATCAGTATGGTGATTATTTCAAACCTATTATTACTCCTTTTGAGTTATTATTGGCTTTAAATGAAGAATTATCATGGACTGGTAAGTGGGAAACTGATTTTTCTAACTTGGTAGAACAATTAGATGAAGAACAACCAGAAGATGATAAAGAACCAGACGGAGAAGAAAGTGATGAAGAACCTGAATTTAATCCTATAACAGGAAAATTTGCTGTAAACTCTAAACCACTTAGAAGAAGGGAGTATCTATCAGTTACAAATGTACCTGAAAGTTTAGAGACAGGATTGGTGGAGAGGTTCTCTCAAGATGTGGTCATAAAAGATACCATATCTACAGCAGCTATACATTTACAAGAAAGACACTGGAAAGGATTAGGTACAGATTACGATGAACTGGAAATTGACTCTAAAGGAAGTTTGGTTGAAGATGGACGTAGTGGTGTAGCTCGTGGGTACGATTTTGATGTTGAAAATAGAACTAATTCTAAATAGGAATGTACATAGTTAACGCGTATATTGCAGCAAAGCGTTATGATGAGGTTGCGAATTCTCATGCTTAGTATTGATGATGTGGTGATGTTTTTGTACCACCAAGCGTGGATATTCCTCGGTTTAGGGCTATGTATAAGGTACGTGTGATGATATAGGGTATATTTGAACTATACTAACAAAAAGTTATGTGTATGGACCTTTTTTCTGGTTATGGATTGTACTTATTTGTGGATTAGGTAGCATACGAATATTCACCAAGATTGATGGAAATATTAAATCAAATTCGAAATTCCCCTTGAATAACAACGACATAGCACTTATAACAGGTGGATCTAAAGGATTAGGCAAACAAATGGTTCATGAACTTCTCACAACTTACAACCTCAAAAAAGTTTATATAATTGATATAGTAGAGCCAGAGATAAACCACCCCAGTTTGGAATATTATAACTGTGACGTGGGCATAAAAGATGATTTAGAACAAACAATCAAAGAAATCATCAAGCAGTGTAATGATAATTATGAATATATCAGTGTTTATATAAATAATGCTGGAATAAGACACAGTAGCTCAATCCTTACAGCATCTTATCAAGACATCATCAAACTTTATAATGTCAATACTTTTTCATATATTTGGGTAGTAAGGATACTTTTGGATAATTATTTATTAAATTTCAGGGACAGAAGAATGTCAATAGTAACAGTATCATCAGTACTAGGGACATTAGCACCGAAGAACTTATCATTATATTCCTCGACTAAAGCAGCTTTAAGCCAGCTCCATGAAGGATTGGCTATAGATAACCAACAGAACAAGAATCTTAGTTGCCTATTGGTGGTTCCAGGTCAGTTAGATTTAGGGATGTTCGATGATGTAACTCCAGGGAAGGAATTTTTTGCACCTATAGTTAAGCATAAGAAGTTAGCAAAAGAAATTTTGAAGAGAGTTGATAATGGTGAATCGGGTGTTCTAACTCTGCCTTTATATGGTAGGTTTTTACCTATAGTAAAGATTTTACCTTATTCTTTAGTAAAGGTGTGTAGGTGGTTCTCAGAAATGGATGACAAGGTTAGGGACAGTAAAGTTAAAAGTGAATAGGGGACGGACAAGATATGATATATAAATAGTTAAACAGAAAAGGATACGGTACGTTTATTGCTTCTTTTTACTTACTTTATCAATCTCTTGTTGAAAGATTTCTTGTAAATTTTCTGGGTGAAAGTTAGTGAAATCATCGAACAATTTCATGAATTCAACTTCTAATTTCTTGACCTCTTGGTTTTCACCAAACCTAAGTTCAACATTATATATAGGATCATATTTAGTAGTAGAAGTGACAACTGTGATCTTTTGGTTATCTTTATTATAACCAATATATTTAACATTCTTATAAGGTGGAATTTTAGTTAAAACCCATAAAGCTCCACTACAAATGAAATACACCACAAGAATACTTGCAGTTATATAATATGCATCATTGAATGAAAGTCTTTTCTCAATGAGGAATAAACCTCCACTAAGGACTACAGTTATTAATCCAAGTGCTAATTTGATATCTGTAAGTTTAAACGATTCAGTGTACCCAAGAGCATCGAAGATTTCTGGTAATCCTTCATCAGTAATTGTACGTATTTGTTGTACGGAACTATAGTTAGTATGGCATAATTTATGGGGGATTGTTGGTGATTGGTGGTACGTACTATAAATTGGTTTTAGTAGACATCGACGTGTTTGTGCGATTTCGATATCCTCTGAGATCAGTGCGTGTTAAGTATGAGAGGGTTCATTATGAATGTTTATTTATTGTGTTTGTGTAAACTGTTTTATGACTATGCATAGAACGTGTTTGTGTCATGCATTAAGGTATCAATGATAGGATGACAGTAATAAAATTAATTTTTTCTTTTTCTTCTTTTTGCCTACTTCAGCCTTATCCATTTCCTCTCTCGCTTTTCGTATCATTTCCTCAGCATCCCAATCCTCTTCTTCAGTATCAGTTGGGGCTTCTGACTTTTTTATCTTTGTACCCCATACTGTTGTTTCATATTCATTCTTTATACTTTCATCGTCAGAAGTTATGGCAACTTCCGATTTCGAGTTAAGTGCTGGTAACTCTCGATTATCTACTATAGTTAAACCACCTATATTCCCATTAGATTCGTAATAATAATAATCTTCATCGTTTACATGGCTTCGATGGTTACTTGAATTGTGGAACTGGTTATTCTCCTGTTCATAGAAAAGTTTAGTTCTTCTTTCTTCTTCGGTTTCAGCTCTTTTTTTATTACGCTCTTCACGTTGAAATTTCTGGGAGGTTTTCTTGGACCTTTTACTCAAATCAACATGGAAATTATTCCATGTTTCTTGAGAAATATACTCATTCTTATACCAATTACACTGGATAAACCCTATAGATGTTCCTAATGGTAAATGTGATAAGTATTTGTACTTTTTAAGGGAATTTTCTGGAGTTAAATCTTCATATATAATATTCTCAACTTTGGCTATAACATTAGATGGTAAATTCGCATAATCATCATTATAATTTGTTTTCAAAACCTTAATATCTAAAGGTGACAATACATACGTTGTATTAGTATTAAACCCTGTTTCATAATAGAAAAAACTATTACTTGAATTGATCTCCTCATTCTTAACAATAGATTCAATAGAATATTTTTCTCCTTGTTGATTATAATGGTTTGACCAAACGTTTATATCTTGATCAATTTCATCCAACGCTTTCACTATATACTTATTATCTTGATCATAAAGTTCCTTCTCCTGTTCATAAGTTTCGAGAATGTTCTTCTTTTCATTGTTATACATATCCAAAATATAACTCAAATCAGCTTTGAAAAGTCTCAGGTACGCTGATAAATTAGGTTCTTTCATATTAACATAAGGGAAATTCTTTATTTGATAATGAACATTTTCAATATCTCTTGGTACTGCAAATAATTTATTATAAGGTCTTGTCATTAAAGTCATGATCACATCATCACCAATTCTAGGTGTTTCAAATCGTTCATCAATATTATTAATCAATACTGGTTTAACATCATTCTTTCTTATTATACTAGAACAAAGTGGGCACTCTTTATACTTTTCCACTATAGCCAGATTTTCCTTTTTCTTGAAAGTAGGAATTTCCGTATCTAACAAAGATAATAAACATGTAAGACAAATTATATGACCACATGATGTAATCATCCTAGGAGCGACTGGTTCATCAGATAAACAAATAGGACATGCATTTCCTTTTGGTACTACAATCCTAATAATATTTTCCTTAGGTACAGGAACATTAGGGTCTAATTCCTGGGATTTATAATTACCTTGATAATCTACTATAAATTTATAATTCAAATTGATAAACCCCATACCTCGCAATGATACTCTATACTTATCAGGAGCGTAATCAAACGATCCACGAGAATTTCTTGGACGAGGTTTAGGCTTATTGGCTTGTCTGGACTTATACCCATCAGAATCTTTATACGACTCATAGTGTAATAAATGATTAAGAGAAATTTGATTCTTCTTTGTGTTGTTATTAGCTTTCTTACCTAAATTAAGTTGCTTCTCAAATTGGTTGGAAATCTCTTTCTCTTGAAAGTTCCTGCCCTTCTTTGACTTTGATTTATCACTTTTAACATTAGGTTTGATGGCTTTCTTTGGACCAAGAGATTGCATTGATGATGTTGATGATGATGTTTCTAATTGTGATGACATATTAGGTTGACACATGTTACTTTGTACCATAGAAATCTAATCCACAATAACGTGTACTTGAATCTCTAACTTATAGCAAGTAACACTAAAAGGTCAAAATGCCTTGTTAAACTAAAATATGGTTTTGTCTAAACGACGTGCTTGGTCCCTTACTCTAATTAAAGAATCAGGTGAAGTAAGTGCGCATCCTATTGTTATTTTTTATAGTGGTACAATCACACAGTAATTTCAATTTCTGTACATTAATTTGATCATGACGAGATCGGGTCAATATGAAAGGTTATCAGGGATGGAATCGGGTGATATGCCATCGATACCTCCAAGTTATGAAGAATCCGGGTCCGGGGATCCCGAAAATTTTAATGATAATTATAATGAAGGCAATGCAATAGAACAATTTGAAATAGAAGATTTCGATATAGATCATCCTCAACGTGAAGGAATATTAACCAGGGCTTCGTTATTTACAAAGAAAATGGCTATGGGGTTTACTAACTCGGTCCAATCCGTGACAAAGATCATTGACCCTATATATGAAGGCTTACAATACTTAAACCAACAATATGAAAAAGGGATACTTAGAATTGGTAATCCTTTAGTTGTCAAGAGATTATTATACGTATTTATAATGGTAGGAATCGTGTTTGTCACTTCACATTATACTGTAAATGAGGGAATAAATGGGGCAAGTGGTGGAGCATTCTCCAATGGCAGATTCTATGATATAGGGAAATTATCAAGTATGATTCATGATCATATTGATCCAAAATTAATGCAAAATCATTTAGAATATTTTTCATCAATGCCTCATATAACAGGAACAGTTGGTGATCTAACTATAACCCAATATATCCAATCATATATGAAGAATAATGGTATACAGAAGATAGAAAATGTTGAATTGAATAGCTTTGTGAACTACCCAACTAAGGAGACATATGTGGAGTTTAGTGATGGTTCCTTCAAAGCCAAACTTTATGAAACCGATAATAAAGAAATGGAATTCTTAGCACATAACCCTAATAGTTTAAAATCAGATAAATTGGAAGCTCCTTTAGTGTTTGCCAATTACGGTACACCAGAAGATTTCCAAAAGCTTCAAGACAATAACATTAATGTCAAGGATACTGTATTACTTATAAAATATGGAGGACATGTTGAAGAATCAAATAAAGTTTATATGGCACAAGAAAGAGGTGCCAGTGCAATAATATTCATGTCTGATAAAGTCGCAATTGGAACTGATGATAATGTCGAAGAATATGATGAAATTATTCAAAGAGAAAATGTGGGAATTGGTAGATTAAGTACTGGTGACATTTTAACCCCTGGTTGGGCTTCAGAAAATGGTTATGTCAGTAGATTATTATGGTTCAAATCAAGTGTAACTCCAAAGATTCCTACGATACCTGTATCATATAAAGATGGAATGGAATTGTTGAGTGTTTTAAATAGTAATGGGTACCAATTTGATAAAGATTTGTTTTCAGGGCCAGTACCTGATGACAATAAGAAGATTAAAATAAAAGTCCATACATCAGAACGTAAAACCCATGAAATTTGGAATGTAGTTGGAACTATAGAAGGGAGAGAACAAAATGGTAAATCGGTTATCATTGGTTCAACAAGAGATTCTTCTTGTTTTGGTACAATTTCATCAAATACTGGAACTGTAATAATGTTAGAAATGATTAAAATCTTCACATCAATGCAAAGAAAATTTAATTGGACTCCAGCAAGAACAATAAAATTCGTTTCATTCGATGCTACTAATTATAACTTAGCGGGACTGACAGAATGGATTGAAATTAAGAAAAAAGAATTACAATCTCAAGCTTATACTTATATTGATCTTAGTGATGCTGTATCAGGTGATGAATTGCTGATCAAATCCAACCCTTTCTTACATAGACTTATTCATGAGTGTCTTAGAAAAGTTGATAGTGATGTCACCAAACCTGATTCAAATGATGTGTTCAGTTTATATGAACTCTTCAAATCACAGAATAATGGACTTGATGTTATATCCAATCAAATGACTGATTCTAAGAATTATTTACCTTTCATTAATTTGCTTAATGTCCCATCAATGGAAATCAAGTTTAAAGGCAAAAAATATGCTGAGAACTCATGCTACGATAATTTCAAGAACTTCCAAAAATCCCAAATTGATCCTGAAATGATGAAACATAGTGAGCTTGTGGAAGTTTTAAGTCATATTTTATTGAACGTGGCTGAACAAGCATTTATTCCATTCAATTTTGGTGATTTTGTAATGAGATTACTCGAATATCAAGCTGATTTGAGCAAATATTTAGAGAAACATGGCAGCAAAGGTACAATCCAATTTAATAAGTTAGAAGGAGCTATGAGTATTTTAACCGAGAGTGCTAAAGAATTTGATGATTTCGTCGATAGTTGGAAGAAATTTATAGTGGAATCAGCTGATATTGAGCAATCTTTATTAGCTATGAAACGTTGGCAATGGAATGAAGCTTTAGTGGAGTTTAATCAAAGGTTCCTTATTGATCAATCATTCCGTAAAGCTACAAGACCGGGTTATTTAAACGTATTATTTGGTACATCATTTAATGCCCCTGTTAATAGTAATGAATTTCAATGGAATACTTATCCTTTGATTAGAGATTGTATTGATCAAGGTGATTATGACAAGGCTCAATATTATATAAATGAATTAGCTGGGATAATATCAGACGCAGCTCGTAGGTTTATAGCATATAACTAGAGTGAACACGAACTTGATTGTAATTTCTTATCTCCACTCTTGACCTTTGAGGTACGTACTTGCTTATGTGCGGACTATAGATGTACTATGATGAACTTGAGCCGCGCGTTCATTTTTCGCAGCCATGAAGGTTTATATTACTTATACAATTCTAGTATCAGCAGCCTCATCAAATTTCCTAATAAGTTTCCCAACTTCGCTTGTTGTTATTTTCACAGTTTCAGCCCATTCCTCTGTCAAATCTTCGATATCAGTACCTTGATCTTGATCTTTGATTTCTCTTGAAGGGGGCCTTGAACGAAACTCACCATAATAAATCAATACTGGTTTACTTTCTTTATTGATGAATAAATTAACAATTTTTATATCATTGTGGAAACTCCCATCTTCGATTTGATATCTAAAAAGCCCAGCCAAAGAATCTTTGGCCTATTGATTTCTGACACTTTGTTCTTGATTTCTTCTTATATTTTCAATTCGTTATATCTTTTAGACTCCAGCATATTTTGGCACAATCATCTAAAGTAATGAGTTTTCCTTTATACGGTTTCATTGACTCTAATTCGCATACATCTTTAACTCCATAAGGCCACTTAACAGTTTCAGCTTCAAAATTGTGTATGCTTTAGATTTCTTCCCTGAAATTCCCTGCTTTTCACTTTTTCTTCTCTTCATTAAATCTCAGAGATCACAAACCAGGAAGTTTTAGTTTGATTATTAAATTCTTTTGCCTACTCTATAATTTCTGCTTCAACCAGACTGATTCTTGAATGTATCATCCTTTATAGGAATAACATACCCCTTAAAGCCTTATTGTTACAAAGACGACTTATTTGGGCGAAAAATTATAACCTCGCACCTCTGCTCTCAACTATCCATTTCTTCTAATTTACCGAAATCCTCCTGGTAGCTTAGCTGGTTTAAAGCGCGAGACTGTAATGTTATTCTCAGATATCTTGAGATCGGGTGTTCGACTCACCCCCGGGAGATTTCTTTTTTTTTAACTATTTTCTACACCTACTTCAAATCTATGTTAACTATTTACTTGCTAATGCTAATAATTCTTCTAAATACAAATCTTGAGACTTTGAATTTAATTGTTTTACTGCTTCAACTAACTTCAGTAAGTACTCTAAATTAGTACCACTAGGACCAATACTCTTGTTTATAACAGCAGCAGTTTTATCAATCTGTTCAGGTCCAATGAAAGAAGGATTATCTAGTGTTCCTATATATATGTTTGACCTGATATAATACATGTTGGTATCATCTTTGGGTACCAATTTAAGAATAGATTTGGCACATTCAGTGTTAGGATGGTCTGTAATTTTAAATGGTACAATATGTGTACTATAACCATCTTGTTCTCTCACATCTAAGTATTGTTTCATTTCTTCTACGTTCTCAGGTGCTATATAATATGCTGTTCCCCATACGGTCAAATCTTTAGGTCTTAATTGATCAATTTTATGAACCAGTGATTGAATCTGGTGATGATTATTTAATTCATAAGTAACCAAATCATTATGAAGGCTAGGGTTTTCTAATAAGTTCTGAAGACTTACCAATGTAACTACACGCCCTGGATATTCTGGTGTTCCTCTATGATCTGATGACGATTGCCAGAATCTACGGATATACCCTTCTAAGTATCCGGTTACTTTGAATGAATAAATTGGTGGAGGCTTGAATATGAGTGATCCATATCCAATTATCCATATCCCTTCCTGTGTCATTTCTCTTCTGTTTTCAAGTATATGCAATGTGGTTCTGATGTTCCAAAATGCTATCGGTTCAGGTGGGAATGAAGATTCTATTTGTGCGATAGCCTATCTAGTCACCAGTGTACCAACCAAGCATCGTAAAATAATGTGCTGCAAAGGTGCGAAAACTTTATCTGTAATTTTCTTGTCCTAATTCCCAAACAACATCCCATTTCCAATTATGGTTTGGTCCCAACTAGAAGTATGTGTCGGGTTAAAAATGGGCTGATTCTTATGGTGGTAGTGGTGGTACTTTTCACTAATATCGGACCTTATTACTACCACCAAATTAAATCCCTTTTGTGTTATGATAGCAATTCATATCAGTTGAATGTCAGATTTACTAACAATTTAGGTAACGGATGCTCATGTAGCATACGCTTGTGTAGGGATATTTAGTACACTTTTCTCATTAGTGTCGTTGTTTGTTAAAGAAAGATTATATATAGGTGAAGCAACCGTTGCAACCCTTGCCGGGCTTATACTAGGGCCGCATTGTTTAAATTGGTTTGACCCATTATCTTGGGGTAATTCCGAAACAATAACCTTAGAAATCAGTCGAATAGTCTTATGTGTACAAATCGTAGCTGTGGCAGTAGAATTACCTAGAAAATATATGAAGAAACATTGGGTATCCGTGGCTATATTCTTATTACCAGTAATGACTGCGGGTTGGTTATTGGTAGGTTTATTTATTTGGGTATTAATCCCACATTTCAGTTTCCCTGAAGCTTTATTAGTAAGTGCTTGTGTAACTGCCACCGATCCAGTTTTGGCAGCTGCAGTAGTAGGTAAGGGTAAATTTGCTGAAAGAGTTCCGGGCCATTTAAGAAATTTATTATCAGCTGAAAGTGCTTGTAATGATGGTATGGCTTTCCCATTTATTTTCTTGTCATTGAATTTATTAATCCATCCTGGTCACGCTGGTGAGATAGTTAAAGATTGGTTCTTAGCTACTATTCTTTATGAATGTTTATTTGGTGTAGTGCTTGGAATAGTGATTGGATTTGTTTTGAGAAAATTAGTAGCATTCGCTGAAAGAAAGAATTTAATTGATAGAGAATCTTTCTTGGCATTTTTCGTTTTCCTTGCATTTAATTCGGCTGGTCTTGGATCAGTTTTAGGAGTGGATGATTTATTAGTATCATTTGCAGCCGGTACAACATTTGGATGGAATGGTGATTTTGCAAGAAAAACTGAAGAATCCCATGTTTCCACCGTTATTGATTTGATCATCAATTTAGCATTTTTCGTTTATTTTGGTGCTGTTATTCCATGGCAAGATTTCAATGATTCTTCAATTGGTTTAGATGTTTGGAGATTAATTGTTTTAGCTTTGGTGATTATTTTCTTAAGAAGAATTCCTGCAGTGGTAGCTTTTAAACCATTTACACCGGATTTGAAATCATGGAGAGAAGCTTTCTTCTGTGGTCATTTTGGTCCTATTGGAGTAGGTGCTATTTTTGCAGTAATTTTAGCTAGGAAAGATTTAGAAGAACATTTCCATATTGAATCCGTGGGAGTTGATGAATATGTTGATTCAGATTATAAGCATTATCATTTATTAAATTCCATATGGCCTATAGTAAATTTTATTGTCATAACATCAATTGTTGTTCATGGTTCCAGTGTGGCTGTTTCTACTTTAGGTAAAAGACTTAATAGTATGGCCATTACTATGACATTCACTAACCAAAATGAAAATAATGTTAATTGGTTGAACCGTTTACAAAAATTAGAAAGAACTTCAACTTCATTCTCCTTACATAGAGTTGATAGTGGTGCCACTACATTAAGAGAAGAAAATGGTACAACATTACCTAGAACAGAAACTGTTGAAACCAGTGGTGTCAAATATAAACCATCAGGAGGAGCTAAAAGAAAGAAGAAGAAGAAGAGATCAAATATCATTAGAACGATTTCTAGAAGTAGAACATTTGATAAGGATAATTCTGAGGAAGAAATTAGACGTCAAAGACCTGCTTCTGAGTTTTTACAATTAGGTGGTCCACTGCAAGCCCCAACTCAAGCACCAAGCATTGAAGAACCAGTTGAAGAACCAACTGAAGAATCAACTAAAAAAGAAGAAAACCAATATTTTGGACAAGCCGTTGTAGCATATCAAGAAGGAGATAAAATCATTCTTGAAGATAAAAATGGTGAAGTTATTCAAACTTTACCTATGAAGAAAACAGCACATAAACAAAGTGCTAGACCACATCTACCACATAGACATCATAGTCAAGAAGAGATGGATAATTTAAGTCTCCATTCTATGGGATCTTTACAACGTCATATGACAGAATATTCATCAGCATCTTCTGCCAGTTCTCCTGACCAAGAGAAGGAATCATTACCTAAAAAGGACTCATTACCTAAGATTGATAGAGTCATGAGTATTAATAGTAGGAAAGCCTATTATAAGAAAGATGATCCAAGTCAAAGGAAAGTATTTGCCCATCAAATTGATAATGTAATTCTTATTGAAAATGAAGATGGTGATATTATCAGAAGGTATAGAGTTAATCGTCATCCTACCAATAGGAAAAGAAGTGCTTCAGTTGTTAATAGGGCCTTATCATTGGTGGGTATTAAGAGAAAGGATTCAGTTAGTCAACCAACAGATTTGGAGAAGAATAGTTCTACTTTAACACCAGAATTTGATGCAGGAAGTCCTGAATTAAAAGGACAAAATGTTGAACTTAGACTTGAGAATCACATCACCAATACTTTGCTTGATAAGGATAATAGCACTACTCAAATTCCTATTCCTACTATCAAAGAAGATTTAATACAAAATGATGAGGATGGAGAAGATGAAGAAGATTATGAGTCAGATGCAAGTGAAGATTCGGAATTATCAGTTGATTCTGCTTTACATGAAGAGACTGAAGTTGAAAGATCAAGAAGATTGGCTGCTTTAGGTCACAGTACAGCTGCCAGAGATGAAGATGATGAGGAAGAGTAAGTGTAATAGCATTAGTATAGGGGTGTAGTATACATATATACATTTTAGAACTAATGATAACTAATGGACAAGAATTACCTATGTTCAGGTAAAGACTAATGATGAGCCTTTTCAGCATTTGGTAATTCATGTAAACTCTTTTCGATAGCATCCACACCTTTCATTAAATCATCTTCAGAAATAACTAATGGTGGTGCTAATCTGATAATATTATCATGAGTTGGTTTAGCTAAAACACCATGGTTTTTCATAAGTAAACAAAGATCCCAAGCAGTTCTTCCGTTGGTCTTTGATTCATCAATAACGATAGCTGATAATAAACCTTTACCTCTAACTTCAGAGATAATACCACCGAATTTGGCCCTTAATTCTTCTAGTTTAGAAGTTAATTTTTGACCTAAAGTTTCAGCTCTTTCAACTAAATTTTCATCTTTAACAACTTGTAAAGCAGCAATGGCAACTCTACAAGATAATGGATTACCACCATAAGTTGAACCATGAGAACCTGGTTCTAAACATAACATGATTTCTTTTGAGGATAAAACAGCACTAACTGGAGTAACACCACCAGAAATGGCTTTACCTAATAATACGATATCTGGTTTAACATTTGGTGAATGTTGATAACATAACATTTTACCAGTTCTGGCAATACCAGTTTGAATTTCATCACAAATTAATAAAACGTTATGTTTTTTACATAATTCTTGAACTCTAGTTAAGTAGTCAGCTGGTGGAACAACAATACCGGCTTCACCTTGAATTGGTTCTAATAAAATAGCAGCAATTTTATCACCAGCGTTATTAAGAGCAAGTTCAATATCTTCAATTTTACCATATCTTAAAGTTTTACCCTTTGGTTCACCAGGAATTTGAGGACCAACTCCATTTAAATAAGGACCAAAATTAGTGGTAGCATCAGGATCAGTTGACATTGAAATAACTCCTAAAGTTCTACCATGGAAATTATTTTCAGCAGCTAAAATAATAGCTTCATCTGGTTTAATACCTTTCTTTTCGTAACCCCATTTTCTAGCTAATTTTAAAGCAGTTTCAACCGCTTCAGCACCGGTATTCATTGGTAAAACCATTTCATAGTTGAAATATTCAGTAATATATTTAGCATAAACTGAAAAGATATTGGATGAAAAGGCTCTTGAACATAAAGTTAAAGTTGAAGCTTGATCAACTAAAGCTTCAATAATTTTAGGATGACAATGACCTTGGTTAACAGCTGAATAAGCTGAAAGGAAATCTAAGTATTCTTTACCTTCACAATCCCAAACTTTTGCACCCTTAGCTTTTGAGAATACAACTGGTAATGGATGGTAATTGTGAGCTGAGAAATCCTGTTCGAATTCTTGTGCTTGTTGAGAAGAAATGTTAAAATCTAATGACATGTTGGATAATTTGAAGAAATTAATTTGGGGGAATTGGTGGTATTTTATACTTTGTCAATTATGATACCTTATCCGTTATTAATTTCCTTAAGAATTTCGCGCCAAAATCTGAGTGATGGTTGGAGATTTAGAGAAAGTTATGGCGACTGAATCTGAGCTATGAATTTGAGCGTTAGCGAACATCAACGTTTCTTTAAAAGCCTGAATCGGGAATTTAGTATATCATTGGGGAAAATGTTTTTTTACTATTGATTCAAAAAGCCTTTTGATTAAGTATTCACCGTGTTTACCTCCAATAATACTCTTATATATGGGTGCACGGGTTACGACCTGATGTGCTCACTTGAGAAAAAATTCACACGTCTTAAGGAGTCAGCAGTTACCAGCAATCACTCAACTTCCACACGTTTATACATTCACTAACACAAACACATCGTACACAAAACCATTTCCCAATGAGTGCAGTTAAAAGATCTATGAACCAGCCTATTCAAGCTGATACACGTACTGAACAAGAAATAGCATTAAGTAGTATTGGTATGAGAATAAGAAAAGCAGTAGCTGAAGGATACAACGTTCCAGGTAATACTTATCAAGGATTCAATCAAGCTAACCAAGTCACATACAATCGTGACATGAATTTAAATGTCAATTATCAAGACACTAATCCACAAACAAACCCATCCACGAGGAGAATGCCTTTACCTAATCATATTGAACAAGTTCCTTCATTGACCAATCAAGGATCAACTTTCCAGTCTAATGCCAGTGATTGGGGAACCAATCATAATTTCGTAACTATAGAGTCAAGTCCACAAAAGAGAAAATATAGAGATGGAGAACCTGAAATTATTGAAGGATTAAAATTTGATGAAGATTTCTAATTTTAAATTAAGTTTGGTATTTACACTAGTTATGAATTTATGTTATGTAAGATACTCTCGAGCGGTCTAGGCTTAATTATAAATAAAGTCTCAGCCACATATGGCCTATTTCTACTAATAATAACTCAGTGCATTGGGGTCACCTCTAATACTTGTCACGTCCTTCTTACACCGCATATAAAGTCCAAGGACCCTCGCGAAAATTTTTAGGGATACCTTCGTTTATTATGATTAACCGACTCCAAAAGGTGTTTGTAGATCCTTTCAGGAACCTTACCGTGGAGGCAAGGTTATTGCAACTTTGGAGGTTCGGGATGACAATCTTGTCGATCATATTTATATTTATAGCTATTTTAGGACCTTTGTTTAGTACAAAGTTTTATATATCTAAAATTAAATGTTCACATTTAGATGTATCCAATGGAATTTATGAGAGTTTAAGGAATTCAGTAGCTAATTCTAATTCAGCTGCTGATTTGGAATTAAACTCACAATTACCTATTGACTCATCATTAACTGATAGTGAAATAACAATTTTAACAGATTATGCTGAAACTCAAGTTGCCAATGCTCCACAATATTTCTTGATAACATTATGGGAATCATGTGTAGGAAATTATGATTTAGAAACTGAAATTACTCATAATGGTAAGACAAAGTATATTCAACATAATGATCTGTTAATGTGTAGGAAGAGTTCATCAAGTTTAGACAATATCTTCCAATATAGAAGTTCATTAGCAGGCTCTGGAATGGAAGCTGTAGTAGCTTATGCATTTGAAGGGTCATATGATAGTTCAGATTATGAAAAATCTGCTCAAGCAAGAAGTAAAATAGCTAAACTTGTTATTGTTACATTAATATTAAATTTAGTATTAACTGGGGCAATGTTATTATTCCAATATATTATTTATAGTAATAAGGGTAATAAGCAAGATTTAAGTAAAATCCCACCATTTTTATTGCATTTAGCAGCTGCACTTTCAGTAGCATGTTTTGCCAGTATTCTGATATGTGCTGGGTTTTTAACATCAGTTATTATTAAAACCAGAGATGAGTTAAGAGATAGTTTAGGATCATTCGGAATAAAATTACAAATGGGTTCCGTATGGTTTAGTCTTTTATGGCTTGGATTTGGATGTTCATGTTTACTTATGTTTTCATGGATTATTCCAACTTGGTGTGCTAATCCTGATGAAGATGATGAATATGCTGAAGGGTATGTTTATCAAAGACCCGGAGATTTCAAGGGAAAGGTCAAAAGCACAATTTTTAGAGGTGATTCTAAACGTGAACGTGATATCAATACTTTTGTAAGAGAGACAACTTCAAGTCATAGTTCAATTGAAGTTGTGAAACCTCAAGATAAATTATTATACGTATCATCCGATGAAGAAACCAATGTCAACCAAGAATACTCTGATGATTCAGATGATGGATTTGGTAAAGACAATCCATTCTTCAATTTCGAAGATAAAGAAAAATCCAAATTGACTAAATTAGGTAAGAGTCTTTCGAGAAATTCATCAGTACGACAATTGAATAGGAAATTATCTAAAAGAAGTAATGGATCATCATCTTCTACTAAATTACAGTCATTGAAAGAGCATGAATTAACCCCACAAGAAGCATTAAGTGTTGTTCAAGAACATAATACATATTCACCATTACCCCACCATTATAGAGTTGATACATTCGATGGATTCAGTCAACCCCTGTCACTGCTGTCAAGGGCTGAACATCATAGAAATAATCCATTCGTAGACACAGAAGAAGTTATTGAATTAAATAATTTAACGAGACAATGAATAGCATAATTTTTTTATTTTCACCCTTTCTCTATTTCCCTGCAGTATTTCAGGTTCTCTTATGGCATCTCGGGGCCAATTAGTGGAAGTTTGTCACGTATCAAAAAATGATAATTAGTAAAAAGGTGAGAATGAGACTTTACAGTGCGTACTAGATAAGATGGATGATCTACACAAAATTAAAGAAAAAATCTGGAATGGGTCAATTAATATCACAATTGTACTAGAGACCAATTCTCCCAATAATTCCAAAGTCGAATACTTACTCACAATATACAGAAACTCATATTTCCCCATATATTTTGAATCTATAATAACGTACTTCAAGAACTTCATAGATATAAAAGAACCTATTTGGTTGAGTTATGAAGGTAAACCAATCCTTTGGAATTTACCGGTAGGTCTTCTTTATGACTCTTTACACAGACCATCATCAATAAATCCTGAAACTTGGCAATTGATATTTAATCATGGGCCAAATTATCCTTCAGATATAATACCGTTCATATATAAGTACCCAGATGACACGGTAAATTACGAAAAATCGTTAACTGAAAACTTTTTCAATCAACTTAAGCAAAGTTGTTATATAATGAATGGGAATTCTAAAGCCGTTATGAATTTAAGCAAAGATGATTCCGAAAAGTTATGGAATTCTATAAAGGAACATGATCTTAATGAGTTTATCAATATTAATAAGAAAATCGTTCCCAAAAATGTTACTAGATTACCCATAAAATTATGGAAAGAAGGAAAAGTGTTTCATCTACCTTTAGAGGAGTCAGATACGTTAGAAAAATTGGCTGAAAGGTTCAAGGGGAAGTTATTCATACATGGGATAAATGTTGAAGAACCATTTGAAGCATCACAAGTTTGGAATCTTTTTAGATACTTAGATGATTTTTTGTATATAATTCTTTATTAAGTTGTGTTTGTGTACTCTGGTATCACTGTAACCTTTTTGTTATAGAATCTTAAGACACGTCTGTATAAACCAACTTCCAAGTTACCTGTATATTATAATGCTAAATCTACTTTAAAGAAAATACTGCCTGTAACCAAATTCTATACATCTTTAATTGTTTCTTTCTATTAACCAATAATCTTCTATCAGTACCAATTTTAACTTCATTGAATGGTCCATTGGTACAGAAAATTTCTCTTAATTCTTCTTCTGTAAAGAAATAAACTCTTGTACCATCACCTCTTACATAAAAATTATCTTCTAATAATCTTCCCTTTTTAAACCTGATTTGAGCTAAATCATATCTACCATAATCTCTGAATAAGATCTCACCACCTGGTTTCAAAGCTTTCATTAAATTATTAACAGCGTGGGTCCATTGATCAGGATGTAAGGCCAGGAATACGAAAACCATTATTATTATATCACATGAATTGGGTTCCAAATTCTCAGGTAATTCATTCTGTTCATTAGCTAAATCCCATACTGATGAATATGCTATTCCTCTCTCGCTATTTTCTTTGAATACCGGATTTTCATGAATCAAATCAACTGCTACTTTCAGGTAATCACATCCAAACATTCTTAAATTGGGGTTTTGATTTTGCTCCAAAACAGGGAATAAAGTGTTACCGGCACCACATCCTATTTCCAAAATTGTGGTTGGTTCTTTGTAATCTTCTTTGGTGACTTTATATAATGATGGGAATTCTATTTGCAACCATTTCCTGTCTTTGAAGAAATTTTCTCTATTATGTCTGTAGAAAATGTCCCAGTACTTAGCAGGATTGGCATTGTAAAGTTTCTTTTCAAAGTCTTTGACTGGATTTTCGAATTGTTTGGCAATAAGTTCCTTAGCCATTTCAACTTGTTCTTCATCCATCTCTACGTTATCCCAGGCATTATGGGAAAATACTTTTTCCTTATCGGTTAAAAATCTTTGCCCAAAAACGAATGGATCATCCTTTCCTATTCTGGTATCTAAAGGAGGTTTTGTTTCCTTATTCGATTCGGTTTGTGGATCTATTTGAGGGTCCATTTGTGGTTGGTCTGAGCTAGCCATAAAATTTTCGCATCTCATCGCTTATCTGTTGATCTTATCGCACAGAATTCAGTACTTGGTCCTATCAAGTGGCGCCAATTAGGCTAGGATACAGATACAGTGGCTGTAATAGGTGTAACAGAAACTGAATAAGCTTAAATCTAATAATTAAATTATATTTTCTATCTATAAACTACACTAACTTTGTTGTAAATAATGAACGTCACCTAAATCTTGCAACCTTTTTGCAGCTTGTTCAGAAGTCAAATCTCTTTGTGGTTCACCTAACATTTCAAAACCAACACAGAATTTCTTAACTGTAGCTGATCTTAATAATGGTGGGTAGAAATGCATGTGGAACCACGAATTTTCTTTATCATGATCAGAACATCCATCGAATGGTGCTTGATGAATACCCATAGAATAAGGGAATGAGGTATTGAATAAGTTATCATATTTGATGGTTAATTGTTTCATGATAGAAGCTAAATCTTCTTTGTGTTTTTCATTAAAATCAGCAACTGATCTGAGGTGTTCTCTGGCGATGACTAAAGTTTCAAATGGCCATAATGCCCAATATGGTACAACTACGATGAATGAGTCATTCATAGCAACAATTCTTTCCTTTTCTTTTAATTCAAGTTCAACGTAATCTCCTAATAAATGAGTTCCGTTTTCTTTGTGATAATTGTTCATGTTGTCTAATTCATTTCTGACTTCAGTTGGGACAACATCAAGACACCAAGCTTGACCATGAGGATGAGGGTTTGAACACCCCATAGCACTTCCTTTGTTTTCGAATATTTGGATATACTTGTGTTGAGCGCCTTGCTTAACTTCATCGTTAATTTCATTATATAATTTTTGCCATAAACCGACAACTCTAGTAATATCACCAATTGGCATTATTGGTAAACTTAAACTATGGTTTGGTGAGAAACATATAACATAACATTTACCTCTTACACCACTGGTTTTCATCAATCTTTTCTTTAAATCACCAGCTTTACCTTCTTCTTCATTATAATCAGGTTGATCTAATTTAACTGCTGGGTAATCATTTAAAAAATAATAAGTTTCAGTATATTTTGGATTAGAATCACCAGTGGCTCTTATATTACCTGGACATAAATAACATTTTTCATCGTAAGTTAAAACGCTATTCTTTTTTATCTCTTCTTTAGCACCTTGCCATGGTCTCTTACTTCTATGTGGTGAACACAACACCCAGTTATTTGTCAATGGATTATAACGACGATGAGAATGGTCTGTGAAATCAAATTGTGTCATAGCTCTATGAGGATACTTGTACTCTTCTTTACTTAATAAGTTTTGTAACTCTATCTTCATTCTGAAAACTTAGGAATATGGTTTGTTTAAATAGTTTTCCAAGGTCAAACTAAAATTCTCTGATTTTCTCGAGCGCGATGTAACGTTGCATTCTATGCAGCGTGCTTGAGGGAAAACCTCTTTTACCTGTATTTTTCCGGACAGTCAGGCAGCTTAAATTGGGAGCCCTTACGATTCTTTAAGTGCGACATGCTTATTTTGCTTTCTTTTTCTAAAAGAATAATAACTTATTATAGAAGTCATCACTCCTTTTGTCTTTCATTTGTTGTTAAAATAGGAGATTCCGAAAATTAATTCCATACCCTGTGGCCTGAGTAATTATATTTATCCTCGTTCCTTTGCGGTTGTTTGCTATTGTTAGATTAAATTCCATATCCTAGAATTTATAACATCATAACCTTATCGGATAAATATTCACCAAACAATGACATCAGAACTGATATTGATAACTGGAGGTGCTGGTTTCATAGGTTCGAATGCTATACAGTACTTAGCTAACAATACCACGCATCAAATTGTTTGTGTTGATGCATTGAATTATGCATCAAGTTTGAAATACTTACCACTAGATAAGATAACATTTATTCAATTAGACTTAGCTAAAGAGTATGAAAAGTTGAAACAACTTTTTGAGACTTATAAATTTACTTCGGTTTGGAATTTTGCAGCCGAATCTTGCGTTGATAAATCATTCATAGATCCAGTCTTCTTCACTACGAATAATATCTTGAGTACTCAAAACTTATTAGAATGTATTAGATCTATAGACTATAAAATAAAATTTGTACATGTATCAACTGATGAAGTTTATGGTGAACAAGAAGATGGAATTGATGTATCAGAAAATGATAATTTGAATCCTTCCAATCCATATGCTGCCACTAAAGCATCGATTGATTTAATCATAAAGTCCTATGAGTATTCCTATAAGTTGCCGGTTGTAATAATACGTGCTAATAACATTTATGGTCCTAATCAGTACCCTGAGAAAATCATTCCCATCACAATAGAAAAACTCAGGAATGGACAAAAGGTACCAATCCATGGAGATGGTTCAAATAAAAGGAAATACTTGTATGTCACAGACTTTGTTAATGCATTGGTATTGATATGGGAGAAATTCGACCAAACTGAAGGTGAGATCTTCAATATTGGATGCCCTTTTGAAATCGATAACTTATCATTAACTAAACTTATCAGTCAAATAATGAATGTTCCCTTACAGATAGATTTCATAAAGAATAGAAACTATAATGATTCAAGGTATTCCATTAACTATGACAAATTATCTAACCTTGGATGGGAACCGAAACTTGATTTAGTTCAAGGATTGACTCAATTAATCAACTCTAATAACTTGGAATCAAATAATTGATTCTTGATGGGCATGTCCATCGAATAGAATGGATCTTTCATAACGTAGTCACTATATAATACATATATCTGTTTAAAATATTGTGTCATTATTTCTAATTGGTTATTCAATTCACCTCTAGATGAAGGTGTGGTTACAATTGGCGTTGAGATTATAATGAACTTTATACCTGTCAAGGTTTGGAAGACGTATAAATTAAACAACGCTGTCTCTATACTTTGGAGTCCTGTTTTATTTGTGTTGGGGTTGAATGCTTTACCACTACTGATAATATTTGAATTGGTGATATTAGGTATTGTGCTGTTCTTGTCTTGATTCAAGGGAGCTGTCAATTTGGATGTAATGGCATGAACACCGTGTAAAGTTCCCGCCAAAACAAGGTAATCATTTGCAGTTAATCTATTTAATCCAGGATTGACATCATTCTGATATATCAACCCTCCTGCCTTGTTCAATATATAGAACGAATATATTTTCATTGTGTAGTTGATTTGAGATTTCTCAAAATTCAGTGCACTTCTGTGATGATCCAAATGTAAATTTATTGGGGTCAAAAAATGGTTGTTTAATACGAAAGAGAGGTGAAAGCTGTTACTGTGTTTATTATTAATGGTGTAATTGAATAATTAAAGTGTAAGAATGAAAAAAATCATACAAAAAAAAGTGCTTCCCCACCAGGACTCGAACCTGGAATCTTGTGGTTCCTGCTATCGAAAATCGTAGCCACACGCCTTAACCATTGGGCCATGAGGAACGAAGCACAACTAGAATTTTGCATATTACCAACCATAGCCTGACATTCTTCGAGCGATTTCTTCAATTCTTGAGTTTTTCACTTGAAAATGATGTTATTATATTACTGAAGGCCTCCTCTAATTACTGGTATATGAAAAATCAAATTGCCTTCTGAAGGCACCCGGCTACAAGAAGAAAATTTGAAAACATTTTTTTTTTAATTGCAAAAAGTAGACACCAAAATAATTGATTCAGATTTTTTCAAAAAGAGATGGAAGGTTTTTCACTGATGAGAATTCACAAAGTTCCCTCCTATCCAGATATTCAGTACATAAATTATAATATACGAAGTAGTTTAAAAAAAATTAGAAGACTTCTTGATAGTGGAGATCACCGAACCCGTAGAGATATTCAGAAGAAATCGATAAAAGAATGTATAAGAAGCTTTTACTTGTATTAATCTATTAACTTTTGGGGAACACTTTATCCCAGATAAAGGTTCTTAAACTGGCTTGATGCGTTGGATCTAATTTAGCTAAAAGAAGCACTAATTGCAAATTAAGGTTATGCTGTAAAATGGTATCTAAACCCTTCCTGAATCTGTTGTCATGAGGAGATAAATCTGAAACAAGAAAAGGCCTGATTTTCAATGCATATCTAATATGACGATTGAGGTATGAAGCTAATTTCTTCCGTTTGTGAACTTGTTTACCAGGTGTATTTCGATTGATTACAACCAGTTGTTTTTCGAGAAGACCTATTACTTTATCATACCTCATGTTTTGTTCTGTTTCTGGTTCTGCGGTTTGGGTTCGTGATGAACAAGGTGGGTCAGAAGTATTAGATGCTTCTGTGTCTAAACCTGAGAATAAAGGATTAGGGACTAATGCATCCATGCAAAAATATTCATTAATATAATTTATTGGAGTCTGGCTCGAAGTAGTAATGTTCAGGGATTCGGAACTCTGGTTTGGTTGATAATAACTCTGAAGAATTTCGTAACTCGATATAGATCTGAGTGGACTTGAATTTAATTCATCCAGATCCACCATGCTGGTATAATAAATTGGTGATAACTGAGTATGATAAGCTGGTAATAACAGTGATGTACCAAGCTCAAGGTTATCAAAGATCAAAGGGTCTCCGCCATGTTCATTCTTTAGTATTTGATCTGGTGAAGGGGTAATAATATCAATCAGTACATCACGGGATATGACATCATAACCATTTCTAGGTTGTGGTGACTCCCCAGTTTGATTTGTGGTGTCGCCTTCTTCCCTCTTTATACCCATCAAAGGCAATAAATCAAGGGATCTAGGGTGGTGATTTTAGTGAAAAATTAACAAAATTCACACAATTAGAGTTGCACACGATAATGTCGATCTAAAATTTTAGCCGCTATCTATAACACAAAGATCTGCGAAATTCACATAACCAATTTTATTCTACCTAATGTTATATACATAAACAGAGATTCACCTATAATTCGATTAAAGAAGCACCGGCTGATGGTTCAGTGATGACCAAAGCAGCTTCTAAACTTTCCTTAGTAATACCAGGGAATTTCTTTTCATAATATTGTTCAGATAAGGCTTTATATAAGCCATCAATTTTATCTGAAGTGGTAACATGAACAACTGATCCACCCCAACCTGCACCAGTGACTCTAGAACCGTATGAACCATTCTTTAAAGCAATGTCACAAACAGTTTCGATTTCTTTGGTGGAATTTTGGATGTTGTCAATTGAGGTTTGTTGAGAATCATTTAAGATTGATCCCAATTCACTTAAAAATTTATCAGAAACATCTTCATTATTTTCAGATAATAATTTCAAGACCTTGAACACATTTAATGAATCATAATAAACGTGTTTGGATCTTTTGTATAATTTTAATTTTTCATATTTGACATTGAATTTGGTTAAGAATCTTTCAGTGAATTGTTCAACTGAAACACCTAAAGCTTTGGCGGCTTGTTCAGTAGTGAAACCATCTCTTTCTTCAGAAGTGAATAATTCTTCAACTAAATCCAAACCTTTGTTGAGTAATTTAATACCATGTTCAATATTATGGCCATCCCAATGTGACCAACCTAATTTGGTTTCACAATAATTATCAATGAATCCTTTTAAAGTTCCAGTAGCTAAGTTGGAATCTTGGACTAGTTTAATACCAGTTCTTTGGGCTAAGATTTCGGATGCAACTGCAAATTCAACAACTCTTAAATTATAATTAATAGGTGCTGTTTCAAATTTGTTGGCCTCAACTAAAGTATTAGAGATCAACAATACCATATTGTTTGGTTTAACTTCCGGGAATGAAAATAGTTCACCATATAAGTTTGGTTTATAATGAACTAATAAAGCTTTACCTTTTTCACCATAAATTGAGGCGCATTGATCCATACCACCAGTGTTAACACCTAGATAATGTTCACTAACAACGGTAATTTCAGTTAAATCTTTTTTGGTTATTTTTTGTAACCCTTGAGCCCTCAAGAACAATAAGGCTGAACAGACACTTATAGCAGCTGATGATGATAAACCACCACCAGTTGGAACAGTACCATCATAAACAACGTTTAACCCTTTAAAAACACTTAATTCTGGGTGATTTTCCTTTAAGAATTTCTGACCAACTAAGAAACCACATTTGACATAATTAGACCAACTGAAAACAGTTTTATCAATACTTAAAATTTCATTATTGGCAGGTAATTCAAAAGTGGTTGGTTCGTATTTTGAATCTAAATTGATTAAATTAACTTTTAAATCATCTCTATTGGAACCAAACGCAACAACATCAGTCTCGATAGCCATAGGCAAACTGGAAAAGTAACTACAATCGATATGATCACCGATTAAATTAACTCTACCAGGGGCTCTTGCTACGAACTGATGTTTACCGAAATGCTCATTGAATGATTTGGAGATTTTATCGAACCTTGTTTGGGCCTTTTCAGTGCTTGAGTAAAAAGAAAGGTCTTTATAAATTGGAACTTCAGACATTTTTATATATTGAAAAAATAAAATGCAAGAAATTAGTCTACAATTTGAAAAATTTCTAGTACGAGATGTGTGGGAAAATCTCAATTATTTATTGAGTTGAGTTCTTCCGGAGAAAATGTAACGTTACATTGCTTTCCCCAACGTTTTCCCTTAAAAAAACGATCCTTACATCATTCCACGCAATTGGAAAAAAAAAAAAAAAGATTGAGATGCGACATAAATAATAACACTAGCTAAAAAGATGAGATGATTTTTATTATAGGGATTAGGTTGGTCTGCAAGGTAAAATCGTACCACACTAATCATGGGTCAGGTATTATGAGCTGAAGTCCAGTTGGTGAGATCTCGTAAAAGAATTCCTCCACAATCCGAGATAAACTGGTGATGATCAGTCTGGGGAACTGAATCTGGGAATCCCAATTAAGGAGGTTTTTCATTTGCAATTAACAGACATACAGGATGTGAATATACACGAATTTAATCAGATTAAATTCCTAATATGAATAGATGGTAGCAATATCCTAGTATATAGCTAAGTGATAAAGATGAAGGTTTGAATTTGGTTTGGTTGATTTTAAAATGTTCATTTTCATTATAATCCATACCAATTTTGTATAGAGTTAATTAATCCGATGAGGTACCATGAAATTTAATTAAGTCTCGAAAAAAAATCAAAATGCAACGTTACATTTGAAAACACTAACAAAATTAAAATTATGGTTAAAACCTAGTTAGGTGCATATTAGTAATAACAAAAGCCCTTTAACAATATAATAAGTTGTGTACATAACATCATCACGACTGCCTTAGTTTTTGTGACTATATATACCTTGGATTCCCTCAATATTATTTATTCAAGGAAGGAGCAGGTCCGAAATTCTGAAACACTGAGTAATTCCTTGAATCTTTCCAGATCTCGTCGCTATTTTATCCCACACAAAAAAATTAAACATCAATAAAATGTCCCAATATATTTTAGTAACAGGTGGTGCAGGATACATTGGATCCCATACCGTTATCGAATTGATTAACAATGGTTACAAAGTTGTAATTGTTGATAATTTAGTCAATTCAAGCTACGATGCCGTTTCAAGAATTGAATTTATTGTCAAACAATCTGTACCATTTTTCAACATCGATTTAAAAGATAGTGAAAAGTTATTAGAAGTTTTTGAAAAATATCCAATTCATGGTGTTATTCATTTTGCTGCTTTGAAAGCAGTTGGTGAATCAACTAAAATTCCATTAACTTATTATGACAACAATATTGGTGGTACCGTTAGTTTATTATCAGTTATGGCTAAAAAGAATGTAAAAACCATTGTTTTCTCATCATCTGCCACTGTTTACGGTGATGCTACTAGATTTGAAAATATGATTCCAATTCCTGAACATTGTCCTAATGATCCAACTAATCCTTACGGTAAGACCAAGTATATGATTGAACATATCTTGAAGGATATGTATGCTAGTGACAATCAATGGCAAACTGCTATTTTAAGATACTTCAACCCAATTGGTGCTCATCCATCTGGTTTAATTGGTGAAGATCCTTTAGGTGTACCAAACAATTTATTACCGTACTTGGCTCAAGTTGCAATTGGTAGAAGAGAGAAATTATCCATCTTTGGTAACGATTACGATTCTCACGATGGCACCCCTATCAGAGATTATATTCACGTTGTTGATTTAGCTAAAGGTCATATCGCTGCATTGAACTACTTAAAGAATTTAGAAGGTGGTTTATGTAGAGAATGGAATTTAGGTACTGGTAATGGATCAACTGTGTTTGATGTTTACCATGCTTTCTGTAAAGCTGTTGGTAGAGAATTACCATACGAAGTTGTACCAAGAAGAAGTGGTGATGTTTTGAATTTAACTGCTGATCCAACCAGAGCCACTGAAGAATTAAAATGGCAAGCCAAATTAACGATTGAAGATGCCTGTAGGGATTTATGGAAATGGACTACTGAAAATCCATTTGGGTTCAATATCAACAATTATGAATGGGAGATCTTCAATGATGATAAATCTGATTACACCAACAGATTACATACTGTAACTTTCGATAATGGTTTCAAAGTCAGCTTAGCCAATAGAGGTGCTATTATTCAAAATATCTCCAAAGATGGTCAAACATTTGTTTGTGGATTTGATGACCCAAAACGTTACATTGAAAAATCCAATCCTTTTTTCGGTACTACAGTTGGTAGAGTTGCCAATAGAATTGGTAAATCTACCTTCAAATTAAATGGTAAAACTTATACATTAGAATCCAATGAAGGTGCCAACACTTTACACGGAGGAAAAGATGGTTTCGATAAACAATATTTCCATGGACCAGTCGCCAAACAAACCAAAGAAAATGGTAAGATTATTAACTCATTTGAATTTTCATACCTTGACAAAGACGGGCATAACGGATTTCCAGGTGATGTTGAGGTTATCATCAAATACACTATTGATGACAATTCAGTTGGTATTGAATTCATCGGTAACCATTTAAAGACTTCACCAGTTGAAGAAACTATTATTAATTTAACCAACCATTCGTATTTCAATATTTCCGGTACCGATTCTACTGATGGTACTATTGTCAAATCCATTACTACTGATCAATTAGAAGTTAATGAAAATTTGTTACCAACTGGTAATATTGTTCCATCAACTCTTGATATCACTAAACCAACTAAAATTGGACCAGATGCCACATTCGATTATTGTTTCATTGTAGATCCAAATGGTAATAAAATTGATACAAGAAATGATGAATTAAAGGAAGTTTTTGAAGCTACTCATCCAAACTCTAAAACCAAATTTGTTGCAGCTACCACAGATCCATCATTCCAATTCTATACTGGTATTGGTATGAATACTGAAGGATTTAAAGAAAGAGGTGGATTCTGTATTGAGAATGCTAGATTTGTTGATGCTGTCAATCACGAAAAATGGAGAAATCAAGTTGTTGTTAAAAAAGGTGAAACTTATGGGTCAAAGGTAAAGTATAGCTTTGTTTGAATGTCGTATTTGTGGTGCATCACACCACCACAATAATATAAGTTCGGTAATAAAAATAAACGCTCTAGTTACGTAAACCCAACATTCTCTTGAATAAACTTCAATAGCCTTCAATAGAGTTTTAGTGCAGGTAAAGTGGACGGCATTATTCGAATCGTTAAGTGCTACAAATCACCTCACAACTAGAATGGGGATATTATTCGAAATGGAAAAACTCAAAACGGCCGAATGTGCGAGCCCGTATTATCCGGAACCTGACACAACTGGAATGATTTTTAGGCTACCCCAAAATGCTCCTTAAAAACATCAGATTTTTACGGTGACCTTGAATGTTTTATGCTCTATTCTAATTAATGATCTCGTAAGTTTAATTAATACGTTTTTCTAAACTTAAACAAGTTCAGTAAAAAACAATATGGACCCCTGAGGAAAGGAATGACTGTAACGTTACATTTATGCCAAACCCCAATAGGCTCCGCTTTGAAGTCCCCACTCCTTTGATGCACCCAATTGGAAGGAGTGCCGTTGATGCCTTTGTTGAATATATCTCCACTTTAGAGCTTATATATGGGGATCTTACATCACAAAACAACAGTGGTTTGTAACCATTGCCCAATTCGGATAGGACACACCGCAAAAAAATTAACCCGGTCTCCAGGTTCTCGCGGAAAATCTATTCGGCATTTGAAATTTTCTTGGTTACAAGTTTTTCCAGGAAACTCTAACACAGGAATTATTAGGTCATTATTTTCAGTTAAATAAGCAGCCAAGCATTTAGCAGTTAACGTCTTATTTTTTGCCCTTAATCTTTATTTAACAGCTTGTACCGGTACTCCCGTAGCTTGACTCAATATTGGAAGTTAACATTAGAGTTTAGAGGAAGCTTAGATGGTACCCCACGAATATTTCTCATTACATCTGAAATTAATCGTCTAATGGCCAGAAAAAAACTTAATGTTTCCGTATGGTTTGGTGCGCGCCACGACTTTTCCCGTTACGGCATATTTACCAGTAAATACGTAACCCCATTCAATTAAAATCATCTAAAACTTTAAATAAATTATAGGTATGATGTTGTAGTAATTTACGAATGTTTGTCCCGGGGATAATCTAAATGAACGTTAATAATTGGACCTCAACTGATGAGCTCACTATAAACCCGAAAACAGGTGATACTAAAATAGTAAAAAATAAAAAAACGCAACCTCTCCAGATTAATAAAGGTGTCTTGCATACAAACCCCATAAAATAAGTCAAAAATAAAAAAATAAAAGGAAAATTTTTCCTGGGGCAGGATGGAGAAACTTGTTATGCCACGCTTGTTTTGGTAACAATAGTCATCTACCAAAACTATAAATTAACCAGAAATTCACCTAATTAATTCCAATTTTAAATTAATAGATTTTAATTCTTATTAGATAATTATATTTATAAATTTATTTTTAATATGGGTTACGAAGATAAATTAATGCCTCATGCTTTGAGGTTCAGAAGGATGTTAGATAGAACTCCAAACATTTCAAATATTCTTGTTATTGCTTCAATTTCATGTATTGCAGGTTTAATGTTTGGTTTTGATATCTCATCAATGTCAGCTTTCATTGGTACTGACCAATACCAAAACTATTTCAATCATCCAAATTCTGATATCCAAGGTTTTATCACCGCTTCTATGTCATTAGGATCATTTTTTGGTTCTCTTGCTTCATCATTTGTTTCTGAACCATTTGGTAGAAGAGCTTCATTGATGGTTTGTGCTTGTCTCTGGATGATTGGTGCTGCTATTCAATCCTCATCTCAAAACAGAGCTCAATTAATTATTGGTAGATTAATTTCTGGTTTAGGTATTGGTTTCGGTTCATCCGTTGCTCCAGTTTATGGTTCAGAATTATCATCAAGAAAAATTAGAGGTTTAATTGGTGGTCTTTTCCAATTCTCCGTTACTTTAGGTATTATGGTTATGTTCTATATCAGTTACGGTTGTTCTAAGATTAATGGTGTTGGTTCATTCCGTTTAGCTTGGGCCATCCAAATCATTCCAGGTATTATTTTATTCGTCGGTGTTTTCTTCATTCCAGAATCACCAAGATGGTTAGCCAAACAAGGTTACTGGGAAGATGCTGAAAAAATTGTTGCTGATGTTCAAGCCAAGGGTAACAGAGAAGACCCAGATGTTTTGATTGAAATTAGTGAAATTAAAGAACAAATCTTGGTTGATGAACATGTTAGAGCTTTCACTTATGCTGATTTATTCACCAAGAAATATTTCCCAAGAACTTTTACTGCCGTTTTTGCTCAAATTTGGCAACAATTGACTGGTATGAACGTTATGATGTACTATATCGTTTATGTCTTTAAAATGGCTGGTTACAGTGGTGACAAGAATTTAGTTGCTTCTTCAATTCAATATGTTTTAAACACTGTTATTACTATTCCAGCTTTGTACTTATTAGATAAAGTTGGTAGAAGACCAATTTTATTAGGAGGTGCTGTTGGTATGTTTGCATTCCAATTCGCAGTCGCTGGTCTTTTAGGTACTTATAGTGAATCAGTTCCACCAGAAGACAGAACTGATGATACCGTTACTATTACAATTCCATCTAACCATCAAGATGCTGCTAAAGCTGTTATTGCTTGTTGTTATTTATTCGTCTGTTCATTCGCCGTTTCATGGGGGGTTACTATCTGGTTATACTGTTCAGAAGTTTGGGGTGATTCAGCTTCTAGACAAAGAGGTGCTTCTTTAGCTACTGCTGGTAACTGGATCTTTAACTTTGCTATTGCTATGTTTACTCCATCAGCTTTCAAAAACATTTCCTGGAAAACTTACTGTGTTTACGGTAGTTTCTGTGCTGCTATGTTTATTCACGTTTTCTTCTTTTTCCCAGAAACTAGAGGTAAGAGATTGGAAGAAATTGGTCAAATGTGGGAAGAAAAAGTTCCTGCTTGGAGATCTGGTTCATGGCAACCAACTGTTCCTATTTTATCAGATGCTCAATTAGCTGCTAAGATGAAATACGAACACAAGGAAAATGAATCTGACATGATTAAATCTGATGACAATTCTGAAGAAGAAAAGAAACCAGAACCAACTGCTGCTGTTTAAAACAGTTTATGATTATGTATGTTAATAAATGTTTAATTATAAGTTTCCTAAGCTTGTATTTTATTCTACGCCTATCTGCATCATATACTAGCGTATCATATAGCTGTACCACATACTAAATCATGAAAAGAATGACAAAGCCCATAGAAGCCCACACGACTCCTGCATACACTTATGATTCATGGTAAATCTTATCAAAATGCCTAGTCAATTAATCAAGGTAATCACTACAAACCCTTCTTGTTTGGAAAGATTCCCTATAAAAGGCAATCTTATTGTTCTCCATGCCAACATTTTTTTTTGGTATGATTGCTAATGAGCCCTCGCTCATTTACCCCGAGTTTAGGTAGTTTCGAATACTACGTTACATTGATTGTTCTGTTTCTTGAAGCCCCACACTCGCCGGCTAGTCGACGGACTATGACTCTATGGACTAATAAAACCCTCAACCTAAATTAGTAATAAAATATTCATGCACCTTCAAAATTTTCTTTCTTGTTGGCCCTTATAATTTTACCCACTCGTTTAAAGTTTCATATAATTTGTCAACTGCGTCCACAGAATTCGAAGACCTTTCTCCCTCTATTTTGGAAGTTTTAAAGTTGTAATTACATTGTAAAAAAACGATATCGGATTAATTTTGCTCATAACATTATCGTTAATACGGTTAAACTAATTATTATCGTTAATTTGGACTTACCAAATTAGGCTTGCTATTGCGTCATGGAGAACAACCAAAATTTTCCGAGAAATAAATCAACATCTGAAACAGCGCCAATTTTAGATTATCTAAACACTATTTATGAAAATGGTTCAATGATCACCCGATATTTCTCCTCTCCAGTAAGTAGTGTAAATATGGACAGGCTAAAATCCCCATAACTAGGTATTTAGCGCAAATTTTCATATTGCTGGCAGGTTTTAGCGCGGCGATCTTTTACGTCAAATTGGTCGGTATTCTGTATTCAATCGCTTATGACAATTGATATACCCTCAAGACCATATGTAATGCCCCGCTATAAGGTATTCTTTAGATTCCTGATTTTGGTTGCTCGCTATGGTTTTGTTTCTCAAAAAAAAAAGCATTGTTAAACAGTGGTTTGTACATTTAATTCCGCTTCTGTAAACTTGCCCCACACTGATTCATAAATGCGTACCTCTTAGCCTATTGTTAACAAGCAACCAAATTCGTGGGGGTAGTCTAACACCACTCGGTGAAACTAGATTCATAACCTAATGTCAGACTGACGGCCGATTCTTGGCTTCCTATTTAAACCACTTGATCCCCAGATTTCAAAGATAATAACTTCTTTCAAAACTATGGGGTACGAAAAAAAATTAGAACCTTTAGCTTTAAAGACAAGAGCTGTCCTTGACAAGTTCCCAAACATTCATAGTATCTATTTCATTGCTTGTATTACGTGTAGTGCCGGTTTATTATTCGGGTTTGATATTTCATCAATGTCAGCCTTTATTGGTACTCCCCAATATATCGATTATTTCCATAACCCTGGTTCTACTTTACAAGGTATTATTACCGGTGCTATGGCATTGGGTTCAATTGTTGGATCTTTAACATCTTCATTTGTTTCTGAACCTTTTGGTAGAAGACCTTCTATTATCATGTGTGGTACATTTTGGATTATTGGTGCTATCATTCAAGCTTCAAGTAAAAATGTTGGACAATTAATTGGTGGTCGTATAGTAAGTGGATTAGGTATTGGATTCGGTACTAGTTCGGCTCCAGTTTTAACTGCTGAATTGTGTCCTAGAAAAATTAGAGGTATCATTGGTGGTAGTTTCCAATTAGCTGTTACTATTGGTATTATGGTTATGTTCTATATTAGTTATGGATGTGCTCAAATCAAATCCACTACTTCTTTCCGTTTAGCGTGGGCTTTACAAATCGTTCCTGGTTTCTGTGTAATCATTGGAAGTTTCTTAATTCCTGAATCTCCAAGATGGTTAGCTAAACATGGATATTGGGAAGATGCTGAATTAATTGTTGCTAACGTCCAAGCTAAGGGTAATAGAGAAGATCCAGATGTTTTAATTGAAATTAGTGAAATTAAAGAACAAATTTTAGGAACTGAAGGTAAAGATGTTAAGGCTTTTACTTATGCTGATTTATTCACTAAAAAATATTTATCAAGAACTATTACAGCTGTTTTCGCTCAAATTTGGCAACAATTGACTGGTATGAACGTTATGATGTATTATATCGTTTATATTTTCGAAATGGCAGGTATTAAGGGTAATACTCTTTTAGTGAGTTCATCAATTCAATATGTTTTATTTGTGGTTGCAACCATCCCTTCATTATTCCTTTTAGATAAAGTTGGTAGAAGACCAGTTTTATTAACTGGTGCAGTTGTTATGATGGCTTTACACTTAGCAGTTGGTGGTCTTTTAGCCACCTATGGTGAACCAGTTGATAGTGTTGATGGTAACAAATCATTAAGAATTTTAATTCCTAATACTCCTCAAGGTGATAAAGCTGCTAAGGGAGTTATTGCATGTTGTTACCTTTTCGTTTGTGCCTTTGGTTGCTCTTGGGGTACTGGTATTTGGTTATACTGTTCAGAAATTTGGGGTGATTCAGCTTCAAGACAAAGAGGTGCAGCTGTTTCAACTGCAGCCAATTGGTGTTTCAACTTTGCTCTTGCCCTTTTTGTCCCATCTGCTTTTAAAAATATAACTTGGAAAACTTATATGGTATTTGCATCATTCTGTGGTGCCATGTTTATCCATGTATTCTTCTTTTTCCCAGAAACTAAGGGTAAGAGATTAGAAGAAATTGGTCAAATGTGGGACGAAAAGGTCCCAGCTTGGAGATCTACTTCATGGCAACCAACTGTCCCATTATTAGCTGGAGAAGTTGATGATGAGAAAGAAAAAGTTGAACATTATGAAGGGTCTGTAAGTAGTCAAGATTAATTGATTTGGCAATTTGACCGTAGGTAATATCCTGGTGATATGACCTTTTTGTTTGATATCCTCAGTGATATCTCTTTATGTTATTCAGAATCTGTTTTGTTTAAAGAACTTCTTTGTGTTTACTTAAATAGTACAGATCATTTCTTGTTGAGAGAAACTGTTTAATATTTTGAATTTAGTTAATGATTGAATGAATTATGTATTAACTTGTTGAGATAGATAAATTTAATAGTCCACTATAGGGATGATTGATTGATTTTTTGGAATTGTAATATAGTAATATTATTTCTTGTTGATAGACGAAAGGAATTTAGAGATAATATACACAAGGTAGTTAGGTTTGGCTCTAGTCTCTCTGGTGTGTTGACAGTCTTCTTAAAGCACAGACAAAGAAGCTTCAATCAAAAGGAGCATCAATGAACCTTAGCAATATTAGTAATTGAAGCTCCATTTATAGTAAAAACACTCACCGTTCCTAAATCATTACAGAAACTCGAACTAATGAGTGGTCAAAAAGAGCTAACCCTTATAGGGGAACGTCCTGATTGAGCCATCGAGTTGACTCTCTATCATGAGTATGATGATTATGATTCTTATGACGAATGACGATAATTGTGGTTATAAAAGGTCGCGTTCTTGTTCTCTTATCAATGTTCTATCGCTCATCACGCAGGTGCGAATTGTTCGATACATTATCTCTGATGAATCATGACACTATATAAAAATTTTCATACAGTGTTGTCGGAGTTAAGTGTGTATTCCGGATACCTATCATTCACTATATGGCTATTTGCTCAACTTCCTCAAATCATCGAAAATCATTTAAATAGATCAGTTGATGGTGTTAATATATTATTCCTTGGGTGTTGGATAGCAGGAGATCTAACTAATTTAATCGGTTGTATATTAACTAAAGCCTTGCCATTTCAAACTTTAATAGCAGCATACTATTGTTTCATCGATGTCATATTATGTTTCCAATTTTGGTACTATACCAGAGTTTATCCTTATCATACAATGCCTCATAATTTATTACAGAGTCCTAATATGGTGAGATTCAATGGCACAAATCATGGAGTATCGCCGAATTATTTGAAAAATCCTACTGCAAATTCTTTCCTTAAGAATTTTATACCAACCACCTTGATTTCCACTAAGATTAAAAAAGTTAGAGGTCATCCTATTGGTCAAACACCTAAACTAGATCAAATAAAGGTAGCATCACAAATATTATTTTTGGCATCTTCTGATGATATAGGTAAAATTCTGGCTTGGATTTGTTCGTGTTTTTACATATCATCCAGAATCCCTCAAATCTTCACCAATTTTAAGAAAAAATCAACTTCAGGTATCTCTCCATATTTATTCTTATTTGCAATGTTAGGGAATATGTTCTATTCCATATCAATAGCCCTGGATTTGTATTTAGCTTATCTTAAGAATGACCCTAATTGGTGGGCCTTATTCTCGGATCAGTTGCCCTTTTTCTTAGGTAGTGCTGGTACGGTTTTATTTGATACGATAATACTTTTTCAATTTTGGTTCTACAAGAATGAATCTCATCACCATCATAACAATCATCACCACCAAACTGATCATTACGATCCTTCGGCGGAGAGAGGGCCATTCCAACAACCAGATTGGAATTTTGTTTATGAAGACGATAATGAAGAATTTGCTAATCATTCTAATATCCTTAATGAAAGTTCACCATTACTTAATGCCCCACATCATTATATATCAGCAACAAGTCCATTAAATGGTAGCTACTCCAAACTTGGAAGTTATTCTAGACAACCCACAAAGTCAGTCAAAATAGGTTCAGTGTCAACATCTCATCAATCCACCGCATTGATCCCTTCCATCATTAATAGTTATTCTTCAGTAACAAAGAAAATGACCGATGATCAAAGGACCCCATTTCTGCCTTCAGATTTTCTTAGTGATGATTTCCATCATCATGTTGAAAATTCCCTGTTTACTCATTAGCATATAAACACTACATAAGACTATATAAAAGAAATGTACATAATAATGAACCTTGTTCCATCATATATTCATACTATAAATCTTGGATTGACCTGCAAGTTGATCTACACTTTCTTCAATCTCCAAGCATGGTTTGGTAAACTTTGTAAATATTCAGCCTTTCTTCTAACCCATAATAAAATCAATACTCCACATCCTATACAGAATACATTTGTATAGTAATAACCGTCTCTTAAAATTACAACATTTCCTCCATTTTTCGTACATGCTTCCTTAACAGTTTCATTAGTAATAAACTCTTCAAGTGCTCCTGTAACACATTTACTTATAGTTAATTTATCAATCATATAGAAAATAAATAATCTTGGCCAAGTACCTCCATAATTTGATAAAGTGTTCAAAGTTGTCATATAAGTACCACCAATTGAAGGATCGGCGATTTTAGTATGGAAAGCACATAATGAAACAAATTGAATAGTTGACATGAATGATCCTAATAAGTGCTGTAAGATAATTGCTATAAAATAACTACTGCTAACTTTCCCATCAGCAGGGAAGAAGAATACAATAATTTGGGCTAAACTTGCAGCTACTAATCTACCTGCAAATCCAATTAACCAGGGCCTTAAAGGTTTCTTACCAGTTGACCAACGACCGGCATAATATCCAAATACCATTTCAAATGGAAAATCGATCAAAACTGTTATACTTAAATCTTCTTTTGATAATCCTTTTTCGAGTAATTTAAGGTTAGTAGCAGCTTCATTGACTTGGAATCCGAATTTCGATATTAAAAGAATTACTACAAATGTTTGAACATTAGGTAATTTTAAAATTTCATACATTGATTGGTAAACGTGACTTGAGCTTTTAATAACACCAACAAGTTTTGAAGAAGTATTTTTGTTGTGGTAATCTTCATATTTGGTAAGTTCACTAGCTAATTTAGCTTGATTCTGTTTTACTAAATGAGGTGGATCTTCAGGAACAAATAATACTAACCCCGTAACTATCAAGTACATCCAACCCCAGAATGTCAAATAACTTCCCATAGTGAATAATCCTTGATCTAAAGGTGTTGATCTTAAATACTTATTAGCAAAATCAGGTGAACTTAAAGCAAGGAAAATTGTGAATGATGAAAAGTACCCAGTATTGATACCAATGGTTTGAGCCGTAGAAGCGTAGGATAAACTTTCATCACTTAAACAAGTCAATGCCCATCCATCAACTGCAATATCTTGAGTAGCACAGAAAAACACTAACAAGAAGAAATAAAATGTAATAGTTTGTAAGTTATTTTGTGGGTCATTGATCAAATCGTCTATTATGAATCCAAGGTAAATTAATGTTATACCACTAATTGTTTGAATTGGGATAATCCATGATCTTCTTCTACCGAGTTTAGGTGAGTACATCGCATCAACTATAGGAGACCATAACAATTTCATTGAATATGGATAAGCTGCCAATGAAAAGATCCCAACTTGTGAATATGATAATTTGGTCTTTAACATAAATGGAATTGAACCAAATGCTAATCCAACCGGTACACCTTGAAGTAGATATAATATAACTAAAACAATAAACGCAGGTCTGTCTATTTTAGCTAATCCTGAAGACTTTGGGGTTGCTTTTGGTTTAAAAGATTTTTCAGTGTCTTGATTTGTAACAGGTAATAGACCATCATTTTCTAGTTCGAATCCTGTACGATTGAATTGGTTTGATTCAGTCATTGTACGTTTATGTACCTTAGAGTCTGAATCCATACTATCGTGTTCGCACTTTCTTCTGAGCGATAATGAAACATGTAGATCATCAAGACGTGTCTGGTACCAAGGCCAGAATATCCAACCCACCAACTATTTCATTCTGGAGTTCAATATCAAGAGGTTTCGTGGGGTTAATTTTAACACGTACAGAGTGCTTAATGAGAGAAAAAGGGTCGCTACGTTACCTCTAACTTTTCCTTTATTATGATACATAAAGATGACCTTTAATTCTATTAAGAAAAGATTTATGAAATGCTTCTATGCGCCAAAAACTCTTCTTTTATCCTCTAAATTTATAAACTTAAAACTTTCTTAGCAGCTCTAAGAACAGTTGGAGTATCTGGGAAAGCGAAATCTTCTAATTCTTTAGCATAAGGAGTTGGGACTTCAGCACCAGTAACTCTTTCAACTGGAGCATCTAAGTAATCAAAAGCTTCAGATTCCATAATTTGAGCAACAATTTCGGAACCAACACCGAAACCTGGGAAACCAGCTTCAACAGTAACTAAATGGTTAGTTTTCTTAACTGATTTAACTAAAGCTGGAACATCTAATGGTTTAATAGATCTTAAATTAATAACTTCAGCTTTAACACCGAAATCTTTTTCTAAAGCTTCAGCAGCTTCTAAACAATGTTTAACATTTCTAGTGTGAGATACTAAAGTAATATCAGTACCTTCTTTTTCAACTTTAGCTTTACCAATTGGTAAGACAAAGTCTGGGGATAATGATTCTTCACTCATTTCGAAAACATCATTATAAGAAATTTCATTTTCTAAGAAAACAACAGGATTTGGATCTCTAATAGCAGCTTTGATTAAACCTCTGTAATCTTCGGCTGAATATGGAGAAATGACTTTTAAACCTGGAATTGATCCGTACCAAGCAGCATAATCTTGGGAATGTTGAGCAGCAACCCCTGCGGCAGCACCATTTGGACCTCTGAAGGTAATGTTACATGGTTGAGTACCACCTGACATATAGAAAGTTTTAGCGGCAGAATTGATAATATGATCAATTGATTGCATAGCGAAATTGAAGGTCATGAATTCAACAACTGGTTTTAAACCTGCTAAAGCAGCACCAGTAGCTAAACCAGTGAACCCCATTTCAGTAATTGGAGTATCAACAATTCTTTTTTCACCGAATCTGTCTAATAAACCTCTGGTAATTTTATAAGCACCGTTATATTGGGCAACTTCTTCACCAATGACAAAAACATCATCATCACGGTCTAATTCTTCGGCCAATGCACCGTTTAAGGCATCTCTTACAGTCATAGTCTTTGGACCAGCTTCATTGGAGGCAGATCTTATTTGATTACCAGTTCTTAAAGCTTGATATTGACCAGCATTTCTTAAGGTTCTGGATTGAACAGATGAAGTTTTTAATGCTTGAGCAGCTAAATTGGCTGTCTTAGCAACTTGTGATAATTTTGGTGCCATGGTTGACTTGTTATGTTAAGTTTAAATTTTCAGATTTCTTTGAGATATTTCGATATCCGGACAGATGAGGACCATTATATAATTCGCACGACTTTTCGGAAATTTAAGTCCAATGTATGGGTGTCCCGGGGTTAGGGCCTCAATTTTAGTACTAATCATAATCCGAGACGAGACGAGGGTTTACTACTATTTAACCACAAAACTATACACCAATTCTTTCTAGTTGTATGGAAATGAGAAATTTGAACTTATTAGCGTGGCATATTTTAACGGACCTTACTCCGAAGTGGGTTTTGTGAACTAAATTTTCAGATTTGCATGCTTCTAATTTGCGATATTTGCAGTATTTGAAGATTTTATATACTTTGGTAAGAATTAAAACTTCAAAAATATTTCACCAGAGAAATTGTATAAAGTTTCTTTTGTAACAAACTAAACAAACATACACCAATCGCTAATAATTAACTTGATTAACACGTCGCCTATACCTTTCAACTTATAAGGAGGGGCATAATCTTAAATGGCTGCAAATCCCGGATGATATCGTTTGACACCCAACAATTTCCCGGTAAATTTCGGACATTTTATGGTACCTTTTTCGAACTTAAACTCACTATAACAGTATCTTACAGTATAGATAAGTGTATATAAACCCTAAATCTGACATTGAATGTGAAGATTCTTGAGATAAATGTATTCTAATCAGATCACATGACTACCAGCCAAAATTGATCGGAAGTCGCGAGATTTACAGGCTTTTTCACCTGACCTTGCCCGGAAAAATTGTCCCCTCACTAACGATTATATAACAAGACAAAATCCTGATTAACCAATATCGTGAGAGATAATGATAAGATACTTGAAGTACACTAATTTAGGGTTTAAACCTATTACTGCCAATGTTTTAAGAAACAGTATAAGGTACAACTCGGCCAATTTCCATAGACCTGATTCAGGAGCTTCAAATGATGCTGCCGATGCTGCAGATGCTGCATCAACTATCTTAGCAGATATGGGAGATTTGGAAAGAAGACCAAATAAAGCAACATGGCTTGAAGCATTGACTGAAAGGCAAGAACAAATGAAACAAGGAAAGGTCTTGGATAGTTATTCATATAAAACAACCGTCACAACTGAAGTAGGTGAAAGAACAAGAGAGGATAGTTTCACATACTTAACTTTACCATTCAAAGACGATAAATGGTTATGTGATGCATATATCAATGCATTTGGAAGATTAAGAGCAGGTCAGTTGTTTCAAGATTTAGATGCTTTAGCTGGTAGAATCGCTTATAGACATTGTTCTCCGGCTGAACCAATGAATGTTACAGCATCAGTAGATAGAATTTATATGGTTAAGAAAGTCGAAGAAATCCATAAATTTAATTTCGTTCTTGCTGGATCCGTTACTTGGACTGGTAGATCATCAATGGAAATCACTGTAAGAGGTTATGCCTTTGAAGATGAGATTCCAAAGGATATAACTGAATCATCATTGCCTCATGAGAATATCTTTTTAAGTGCTAATTTCACATTTGTTGCCAGAAATCCAGAAACTCATAAATCATTTGCTATTAACAGATTATTACCAATAACTGAAAGTCAATGGATTGATTATAGAAGAGCTGAATCAAGAAATAATTTAAAAAAATTAGGTGCTAAGAACTCTAAAATGTTAGAGCCAACCACTGAAGAAACAAGATTGATTCATGATTTATGGAAATCATCTAAAAATTTCGAATCAAAGGATATCAGTACTAAGAACGCCAGATTCATGAAGGATTCTAAAATGACTTCTACTTTATTCATGCAACCTCAATATAGAAACAGACACAGTTATATGATCTTCGGTGGATATTTATTAAGACAATCATTTGAGTTAGGATACTGTGCTGCATCGGAATTCTCATCATCAGGTCCAAGATTCGTTTCGTTAGATGCTACTAATTTCAAACAACCAGTACCTATTGGAGCCATCTTAACTATGACTTCTACCATTGTCTATACTGAACATATTCACGAAAATTCCACTGATATTGATAACGATACACCATTTGTATTCAAGTTGCCAGCTAAGAATAAATTGAATTCAAACCCTGATACTTTCTTATCAGAACCAGGTACTTTAATCCAAGTTAAAGTTGACACATCAATTAAAATGATCGATGACGATGAGTCTAAAGAATCAGGATCATTTATTTATTCATTCTTTGTACCAAAAAACAGCCACGGAGACAACGATCCAGGATTCTGTTCAGTAATACCTCAAACTTATAGTGAAATGATGGAATATGTTGAAGGTAGAAGAAGAGCTGACGATACTGCTCATTATGTAGAATTATTACCAACCTCCAAAGCTGATCTTTAGGTTTGAGCTGATCTTTGGCTTCAAACTGCACTCAATAAAAGAATAGGCAATCCTAGAGAGTTAATAGTAGTATACTAATTAATATATTAATCGAAATTACGCTATATAATACATAAAAACAAATGCATGGTACAAATTATCATCAATCGTTAAACAAGGAAAGCTTAAATAGAATCGTTATCATGAATATCAACGGTTTCACCTTCATAAGTATAATTCATTTGATGAGAAGATTCTCTTAAACTACTCTTCCTTGTGAAATCAACTAATTTTGCTTTTTTACCTAATGAAGAACTGGATATTCTTGCAGGGTTTTCTGGGTCTCTATAAATCGAATTATCTGATAATGACATATCAATGGTCTTACCATTATTCAAATATTTATAAGTGTTTTCATCATTAGAGTCAACCCATTCAAAATCATCATCTAAATTTTGAGCAGCTTTAAAATCATCATATAAACTTTGTTTGGATCTGTTAATTGATCTTGAATAATCTTGAGTATTTTCATTAGAATGTTCCACTAATACACCTAAATTACCTGATGTGGATCTTGAAAGATTCTTTTTAGGTGATGAAGTCTCAACTATATTACCATCACTATCTAATCTTTGAAAATTACCGGAATCTTCACGATTTAATAATGCATTTAATGAATTGTTACTAATGAATTGTCCTGATCCAAATGATGATTGCTGACTGTTTCTAATAATAGAATTATCTTCTACTAACCTTACTGAGAATAATTGATCAGTATTAACTGTACTTAATGAAGCATCTGATTTTCTAAAGTTTCCTGATTTACTTAATCCTGCATTGGTTTTAGCAATATCGGATTGGTCATTAGCTCTCCATGATTTCATTGGTTTGTCTTGTGAATCATTGGCATCATAATAATTAGATGCATCACTATCATCAACATGAGTTAATGAAGAAGAGGTACTAGAATTATCTTCATCAAGTTTAGTGACATTTGCAGCAGCTAAAGTCTTTGGTTTACCATTTATAATACCAAATCCTGGACCATTAATTTCATCTTCCTCAAGAGTAGTATCACCACCTGATTTTTCAGTCTCAGCTGCTTGTTCATCGTCTTGAGTCTTTCTTCTCTTCATACAACAACAGAGTAATAAGATTGCAGCAACAAGGATTAATAATGCTGGAATACCTACACCTAAACCAATGGCTAATTTTTTACGTAAATCATTTGATTTTTTGTGACCTGAAGCTGGTGCTGAACTTTCACTTGAACTTGGACTTGCACTAGCTGAACTGGAACTTGTACTTGAATGAGAACTGGAGCTTGAACTAGAACTTGATTGATGTAAATCAACTCCCTTAATTTGAAAGCTTTTAGCTTCATCATCATAAGGGGATGAAGCATTAATTTTTACATCAAGATCATCAAAATCATCAGGAACATTACCAATAAAAGTCTTGTTATCACTATCATAACTTAACCAATCAGCATTAGAAAATTGAGCTGATACTTTAGTTTGATCAACGTTAGTGAATAATGAATCAAGTAATTCGTATTTAAAGAATTCCCCTCTAGTAGCATTAACAGATGGTAAACTTTTAACAGTAAATACTGATCCAATAGCATCAAACAGGTATGGTAAATCAACGGAATTTCCATAAATGTCATAAACAGAAACAGTGAAGTTATCAAAACTTGAATCTTCAGGAAACTTACCAGTTAATGAGTAATTACCTTGATTGAATTCAACGTAATCAGGTAAATCATTAGCTTCGACTCCAGTGATATTGTGAGGAGAGATTAATTCACCATCTAGGTAAACTCTTGATAAAACTGGGACATCGATATCAAAATCATCACCTAAAGTACCATTAACTTTAATTGTTTCATTAACATTAGTACTTAATTGATGTCCTCCTACAACAATTTTGAATTGTCCTTCAGCTCCAGCATAACCATAATAATCAGAACCAATGAATCCAAACCCATATTCAAATGATGGGGCATTGGTTGATATTACGTGAGGTACAGTACCACTAAATGATAAATCATCAGAATTGAAACTAATCCAATTTGGTAAAGATGTTCTGTCAGCAGATCTTCCATAATAAGCAATGATTGGTCTATCAGAATCAGATTTTGATTCAAAAACGTCTTTATCGAATTTTATATAAATTTCATCACCTTCTTTAACTACTAACCCATCAACACCATTAGTTTGTCCATATTGAGATATTTGAACAAATATAACGTTAGAACTTGATAATTCTAATCCAGTATCATTTGATACAAGCATTTTGTAATCCTGTGTTAAGGAGTTCACACTATCAGATCCGGTTAAGGAGATTGTGAATTCTCCTACATCGTCTTCACTTGGGGTACCCGTGAATGTTCTTGATCTAGTATCGAATGATAACCAGTTAGGTAAATCCGATACCTGGTAATAAATGATATCACCATCGATTGATGATTCATATGTTGTGTTGGACATTGTGAACTCATAAGGTTGGTTTATCCTAGCAACGTTTGGTAATTGTTCATTAAATGGGAAACCCAATGAAACGTCACTTAATACTACCTTAATACATAATAGTAATAATATTAAGGCCCACATTTATTTGCTTTGAGTAATTTTGTTGTGAAATATCAAACTTTTGTGTACTTTTAACTTTTGATAAAATATTGTAATTTAATAAGGAAAAATGGAATTATTTTGCAATCTTCGTTTAATAGTTTAATAAGGGAATGTAATGTATTGGAACTTAGCCAACTGTAATAGTAAAGATTAAAAGATTGATAACTATTAAACCGAAGCAAAATAACGCTGTATAATTTACAAAGCTTTAATTTTTCCAAAAAAAGTACCTGATTCCAATATATATTTGTAAATCACCAAAGTGTAGACGATATTAAAAATAGTTATGTCTCAGGTAAAAAGCGATGCGATTTCGAGAGTGGTTTATTGTGAAACAAAGGGAAATTGTACCTTTATGCAGGCTATCACCCCCTTCGAACCTTAGATCGGGGGATTTTACGTGGGTGTTTTACGTTTGTTTATAGGCGTGAGTTATGTAAACATTGAAATTTACGTGTAACATCGCGATATTAATTCGCGGTGCGTCTTGAAAACGCGTAATGAAGGGGCTAGTATTTTGAGGACATAGACATATTTACTGATGAGATGAGTCGTGGGTTGGAGACATTAACAATAACTTGCATTTACGTTGGTATTGTAGAGGTGTATTGTAATTTTACGAATCTTGGTGCGAATCAATACGTAATCTTTTGTACCTATTTCCTATATACCTACTTATTTACCTTGTGTTAAATATGTTTGGGCCTACTAGTCAACGGGTTTGGGTTGGGATTTGGTAAACCTTGGTAAAATATATAATCCAACAATACAATAACCAAACAAAAGCCCCACCAATTTCTCCAAAATTGAATGGAAATATACATTGGTCATTAATAACATAAACCACCATAATGAGGTAAGTAATACGATGAGAATCGATGGATTATTTAAAACATAAGGTGGTAACGAGGATGTTGCTTTACCCTGTTTGATGTCTTTAGTTAAAGTCCCGAAATTCTTAATGAAATGATCCCATGATACCCAAAATTGTTCAATTTCAAAGAACAAATATAATGATGAATGAATCAATAAGAAAACATGACCTGAAGGATCATGACCTCCTGTCCAATGGCCTTTCAAACTTCTACAACTACTTGAAGAGATTACTTTCGATTCATAATAACTCTCAACTTTAGTGAAAAATGAATTACTTGGATCAACTTTTGATTCATGGATGTTGGTACATTTGCCTCCTGTCCAAACAAAAATCTTATCCATTAATGGTAATCCGAAGAACCACTGAGTGAAGAATATCCACCATACTGTGGAGATTATGTAATTAATTAATGCTTTACTTATGACTTTAACTTTATCCTTTCTGACTTTTGGATGCTTATCTTCAATGATCAAACATACATAGAAGACAACTATAACTAAAGTAGTCCATAACCAACCCTTTTTCACGAACAATTGATTGAAGATATTATTCTTATCGTTGTAGTAATTGTACACCTCGTCAGCTTCCGAGGTATAATGAAGGAGTTTTCCAATTGCAAAGTTGGCAATGAATGAACCGATATATAAGAACTCATTTATGGTAAGTTTGAATTTGTTCGCTACGTTATAAAGCGTTTGATGAACGGTGGCAATATGGTTGTCATACTTTTGGTTATTCATAGTAGTTGCGCAATCGTGAGAATTCGTGAGCTTTATCTATACTTCTGTACAGTACAGAACCGGTTTTTATATATAAGGATTCTTGGGTGTGTGTTCTTAGGGGTGGTAGGTTAAACGAGTTGGGAGTAAGAGAAGGTGATAAGAAGATACGTCTTGTTTTTATATTGAAGTTTATAGTACCAAAATGAATGAGGCACGTGATTTGAAGGCAGATAATTTATTTAAGCATTGAAGAGCCAGATGAGCTCACGTGTTCATACCTTTCTACCTATTGAATTTATCGTAGTTATGGTTATATTCTTGTAACCTATGACTTGAATTCACCGGTGACATAAAAAATACTCTAACCATCTCATCATTTTATTGAATTACTGTTGAATTTTTTAACATGATAATAGCACTTGAGTACTCCTAAAAGGACATAAATCTGCAACTTGGTTCCTAATGAATGCTTGAATCAATAAAGAACTACTGAGCATCAGTCATTGCAACATCGTCTTTATATTGATCACCATTTATACCATTCAATTCACCATTTTGATTCGAACCATTCTTATCAATATCTTCATTACCATTGTCATTAACGTTATCATCATTGGTACCATTACCATTGGCACCAGTCTCTATTTGTAAATCTTCATTAACAATTTCATTGTTCAGCCACCTCTTAACCATATCATTCATGACTGTATTCATGAATTCGGGGTTGACTATATTCCTCCTGAATTCTTCGTTCTGTAATAATGTTAATATATGTAGACAGTTTGGATATACTAAATATTTAGCATATTTAGGTTGTTTCCAATAACTTAGATAGTTAAGGTAATTTAAGAATTCTTCATTATTAAGATAGTTATTTTGAGCCAAGTAATTGAGGTATTGAATGTTTGATAATGACTGGACAAATTCTAATTCGATTTCCCATCTGGTGGGTAATTCATCGCCCGTTATTTCTGTCATACTGTGTGGCAATGAAAGACTACTGAGGTGAGGTTTAACTGAGTGAGGTTTTACTGAGGTTTTTACTGAGTGTGAGGTTCAGTGAGACAAACAAACAGTGCGATCTTATTTACATGAGTAGACAAACAGCATTAGAAAAAGAGCTTGAACAGCTCAAACAAATGAATAGTGTGATTGGAAACGTCATCACCTCAATAAAAACAACACGTAATAACCTCGGCAAGACTAATGAGTCGATGGAAAACACAAATAAATTAGTTGATCAATGGATTAGGATATTATCACAAACTGATTATACTAATGAAATCTTATTAAATTCTAATTGGCAGGGTGAAGAGGATGTAAATCAGAAGGTTAATGAAAAGTTAGAGAAGGAAAAACAATTAAAGAAAGTGGTGGAAAGTTTAACAAGAGAAAAGGAGCAATTGATGAAGAAGTTAGAGGACGATAAAGATGTTAAGAGAAGACGCGTGAGGTAGCTTCGAAGGTTACGAAATGAACCAATAGGAGTATCCAAAGGTACCAGGAGTACCGGGAGTACTACTAAACTACTAGAGTTTATAACGAATCAGCTAAACGGTAGCTAATGGCAGCTAATGGCAGCTAAAAAGGCAGCTAAAGGCAGAGTAACGAACTGTATAATATCTAATACATATATTGAATTATAACACCATTAATGATCTACATAGGTCCGAATCATTACTTTAACTAACAATCTACTTTAAAATACTAGTAATCAAATCATTAGCATCAACAGAATCACCTTCTTTAACTGAAAGTTCACCAACTGTACCAGATACTGGAGCAGATATAATCATTTCCATCTTCATAGCACTTAATACAGCAATTGGATCACCCTTTTTAACTTCAACACCAGGTTTAGTTCTAATTTCAATAACAACCCCAGCCATTGGTGCACCAATTTCATTAGGTTGTTGAGCCTTTGGTCTGGTCTTGGTTTCAATTGAAACAGTTTTATCCTCAACTGTAACACTTCTCATTTCACCATTCAATTCAAAGAATACTTCTCTTAAACCAGTCTTTTGACTAATTTCTCCAATGGCTAATAATCTAATGATTAAAGTTTTACCCTTTTCAATTTCAACTTCAATTTCTTCATTAATCTTAGTTGGTTTCAAGAAGAATCTAGTTGGTAAGACAGATAAATCACCGAATTTTTCTAATTGTTTCTTATAGTCTTCAAAAACTTTAGGATACATTATATAAGAAGCAACATCACATTCAGTAATATTAGAACCGAATTTAGTGGATAATTCAGATTTAATCTTATTGAAATCAATTGGTGGTAAGTTTAATCCAGGTCTGGTACTTAATTTTTGTCTCTTTGAACCTAAGATATTAGATCTTAATGGTTCTGGGAATCCACCATATGGTGTACCCATCAAACCTTCCATAAAATCCAAGACTGAATCAGGGAAATCTAATTCACTAGCTAACTTAGTAACTTCTTCTTCAGTTAAGTTATTAGTTACCATGAATTGAGCTAAATCTCCAACAACTTTAGAAGTTGGAGTAACTTTAACAATATCACCTAATAATTGATTAGCTTGTTTATAAGCTTCTTTGGTTTGTAACCATCTTGTACCTAAACCTAATTGACTGGCTTGGAAAATCAAGTTGGTTAATTGACCACCAGGAATTTCGTGTTGATAAACTTCTGGATCTGGCCCTTTCAAATCGGCTTCGAAACATGAGTATAATAATCTCATTTGTGACCAATAGTTATCTAATTCAGTAACTAAAGAAGTTTCTAAACCAGTTTCAACGTCACCTTCTAATGAAGCTAAAATAGCATTGATTGAAGGTTGTGAAGTCATACCTGACATTGAATTAGATGCAGCATCAACAACATCAGCTCCAGCTTTAGCACATGCTACCATACTGGCAACCCCAGTACCAGCAGAATCATGAGTATGAACATGGATTGGTAAGTTTGGATATTTGGCTCTAATTGAACCAATTAATAAAGTGGCAGCCTTCGGTTTTAACGTACCAGCCATATCTTTAATACCTAAGATATGAGTACCCATTTCAACAATCTTATCAACGACACCAATGTAATAATCCAAATTATATTTCTTACCAATTTGTAACATATCACCAGAATAACAGACAGTAGCTTCAATAACCCCACCGGCTTTTCTAACGGCTTCAACACCAACTTTCAATTGATCTAAATCGTTTAAAGCATCGAAGACTCTGAAAATATCAACCCCATTTTCTTTGGCTTGTAAAACAAATTGATCAATGGCATTATCTGGTAATGAACTATAAGCAACACCATTAGCACCTCTTAATAACATTTGGAAAGGAATATTTGGTACTAATTTTCTTAACTTTCTTAATCTGGCCCATGGGTCTTCGTATAAGAATCTCATGGAAACATCGAAAGTAGCACCACCCCAACATTCTAAAGCGAATAATCCACTCATAGCGAAGGCGGTAGTTGGAGCAATGTTAGCTAAATCAATTGTTCTGACTCTGGTGGCTAATAAAGATTGATGAGCATCTCTCCAAGTAGTATCCATTAATAAAGTACCTTTGAAATCTCTTACTTGTTTGGCGAAAGTTTCAGGTCCATTGGCTAATAAAACATTTCTCCAACCCTTTGGCATAACTTCATTATTGATATCGATTTTAACACCAGTTTTTGGATCATGTAAATCAGGAATTAAAGCTTCAGTGTCTAATTTCGGTAAACCCACTTGACCTTTAATAGAAGAACCATTAACAATTAAATCACCCAAGTAATTCAATAACTTGGTAGCTCTGTTTTGAGAACTGATCATTTGGAAAAGTGATGGAGTATCATCAATAAATGTAGTCCAACAATCACCAGCAATAAAAGTTTCATTAGTTAATAAAGCTAATAAGAAAGGAATATTAGTTTTAACACCTCTAATTCTAAATTCAATTAAAGCTCTCAACATCTTTCTTCTGGCAATTTCAAAAGTTGATCCGCTACAAGAACATTTAACCAACATAGAATCATAATGAGGTGAAATAATTGAACCAGCAAATCCATTACCACCATCTAATCTAACACCATTACCACCAGCGGATCTATAAACTTCGATTTTACCAGTATCAGGTTGGAAGTTCTTAGCAGGATCTTCAGTAGTAATTCTACATTGAATTGCAAAACCTCTAGTAGTAATTTTATCTTGTAATAAACCAAGTTGTTGTAATGAAGCACCAGCAGCAATTTGAATTTGAGCAGCTACGATATCAACCCCAGTGATTTCTTCAGTGATTGTATGTTCAACTTGAATTCTTGGATTAATTTCAATGAAATAATGTCTGTTTTGATTATCTACTAAGAATTCAGCCGTACCAGCGTTTCTATAATTGGCCAGTTTAGCTAATTTAACAGCATCAGTTAAAATAGCATCTCTAACACTCTTTGGTAAATTCTTAGCAGGGGCAATTTCTACAACTTTTTGATGTCTTCTTTGAACTGAACAATCTCTTTCAAATAAATGAATAACATTACCATAGTTATCAGCTAAAATTTGAACTTCAATATGTTTTGGTTTGTCTAAAAATCTTTCAATAAAACAAGTACCGTTACCGAAAGAAGTTTGAGCTTCACTAACAGCTCTTTGAAAAGCATCTTCAATATTATCACCTTCTCGAACAACTCTCATACCTCTACCACCACCACCGAATGCGGCTTTAATGATAACAGGATAACCGTATTTTTCAACGAATTTTTTAGCGTCTTCAGTATTATCAATTGGTCCTGGAGTACCTGGAACAACTGGAACATCGTTCTTAATAGCCAAAGTTCTAGCACTAACTTTATCACCAACAGCATCAATAGTCTTGTGACTTGGACCAATCCAAACAAGACCATTTTCTTCGACTTTTCTGGCGAATTCACTATTTTCAGATAAGAATCCATAACCAGGATGAATCATATTAACGTTATGTTTTAAGGCGATTTTGATAATTTCATCAATTTGTAAATAAGCTTGAATTGGAGTATATTGACCTTTTTCACCAATGACATAAGACTCATCTGATTTCAATCTATGCATTGATAATCTATCTTCATGACTGAATATAGCAACAGTTTGCATTGATAATTCATGAGCAGTTCTAAAAATTCTGATAGGGATTTCACCTCTATTAGCTACCAAGATTTTATTCATTGGTCCTAATACAGTAGAATTCCTCCTCATTTGAGTAAGTTTATGCTCTTCAGAGTTACTTACTGCTAATGATGACATCTTTTCAAATTAAATCAATTGAAGTGAAATTGAGAGATTTCCAATAGGATTTATATAGTGGGCGCTTTTTTGAAAAAGGGTGAGATTCATTATGTCCTGTATATTAGGCGATGTATTGACTATACTCCGAGAGACAAAACTCAGTGATTTAACGGTTACTTTCGTCCGAATTTTTCAATAGTTCCACTATACCGGGGTAGTTAAACATCAATGTTAGAGTAATGGACTTCTTTACTAAATAAGGAAGCCTTTAGCTTATACTATATAATTATTTAGTCTAGTTCATTACCCATGGCTAGTGCCCCATAAAAGTTTTTCTGCAAGCTAATTGAGTCATCTGAAAATCCGAGGAAATGTAAATTAGTGGTGTAATAATTGGTGGTAGATATTGATTCGTAATTTATCATAACCATTAAAAATATACTCCGAAATTTGGGTTTCTGGAGTGAGTTTTGGGGGATAAAAATCATATTATACTTAGTGATCGATGCTTAATAGTTTCGGAGTGACAAAAGGATTATACTACTCCATTTATTCCCCTAAACATAGTGATTCTCTAGAGATATTTGAGCTTCGTTAGTGGTATTGTGATAAGTTTTCTTATGATTTTCAGAGTCCGGATTTTAATCACCAGATAATTCGGCCTATAGACTTCCCGCAAACGGTTACTTGCATGGACTCATAACCAGCGCTCGACCGTTTAAGAAATAAATGAGTCAACCCATGATTAAACAATATTCTTAAGCCTGGGTCATTGACTCAATGGCCGTGTACCCTTTCTTATAAGAGCCTTTTCCTGCTTACTTAAAACCCTGACGATTGAGCATAAATATTTATCGGTCAATTTCTATATTTCGAGTTTGATCTATTCACGGGAGGATAAACTATCGAGATGGTTATTATATCCATCAATCCGGAGAGGCTAGCTTAATCTCGCTTGACGTAAGCCTATATACAGTTATGGGATAACATTTAAACGAAAAACTTCCATTCATCCTGATCCTGGGGTATTTGGAATTTATTTATATATGTTTGTGTGTCTAGGATTAGCAATCTTTGTGTTGAGATTTGAAGGTGCCATTGAATGATTTGGTGTCAGACCTAGTATGCTTTCGACAATGATTGTAGATGTTCACAATGAGGTAGCTTTGGTAGCTTGAAGAACAATCTGCTATGGAATTAAATTGAAATTATTCAACTCACAAGCTTGAGTCACATGATCAATAAAACTATCCCATGAATTACCGAAGATCAATGGGTTGACGGAACTTGTAAAATACATGACCAATGAAATCTAATTCTAATGGTTCGATTATGGGGGTTGGGGTCCGTTAATTGACGTAAATATGCTTGTATATGCGGTAAATCATTTTGCAATTTAATGTATGCGGCAAATTAATCTTGTATACATTACATATATATGCGGAATCCTGATCCCATTTAATTGCAACTAAAGTTGGATGATTTTGGCAAAACGGTTGCCTTAAAACTCAGTTCAAGGTAATGCAAAAGCAAAGCAAAGTTGGGCAGATCCTCGAAACTAAATAATCATTTTCAGCGGATAATGAAAGCAAACGTAATTCCACGGAGCAGAGGAATAAATGTAAAAGGCTCAATTGAACAGTATCCCAAAAACCAAAGCTAGATTAAAAGCGAAGGGCCGAAGTTAAGGTTACACAATTTGATCACACAGTACCCATGACAACCCAAAACAATTGTTACCCCACGTCAGGAACAAAATTCTTAGCTTAGGGCCTAGCGCCGATTCAGGTCCCTCACTGACTCCCGATGAGCCGCAGGAGTTAGGACACCACTAAACTCCTAATTCCAATGGAGGCGAACGGGTCCTACGGTTTTGGTAACTCAATTGGGTTAATATCAAAGGGTCGGTAAGCTAGGATAGAAGTGGGTTAATTTTACCACTCCGTTAAAGCGAATAGGAGTTCTCACGTTGTGTAACACCATTTTCTGTACGCAACAGTGGTTTTGCAACCATCGTAAAAAACCCGATTTGGTAATCAGCCAATAATTTAGGGTCAAAACTTTATTTACTGATAATGAATTTTTGGTTGGCGTTTTTGATTCAGAAAAAAGGTGATATATTATAGAGGTCTATACCGTATCGATGCCGTCTTTTCCCGTTTCAAAATACATAATTTTTGGTACTGAACATTAAAGATTAAAAATTGGTAGTACATGTCCGAGGCACGCAATGAAAATTTTTTTTCAAAATCAGGCTATAAAATTTATTAGATAAGATTTCTCACTAATAAATATAAAGACTGTGAAAAATCCTGTCCCTTAGAAATTTTTTATATAAAAACGATGCTTAACAGATCATTTGCAACTATGGGTAAATTACAAATCGCCAAAGTCTCAGGCCAAAGTATGAAACAAAAATTGGTCAAAGCAGAAGGTAATACTTTCAAAAGTTTCAAAGAATACAGATTAAGAGTGGTTCATCAAAGTCCATTAGCTAAAGAGATCCACAAAAACTTCAATCCTGCATCTGCTTAGATAGCTAGATGGTCATTCAAGATTAGAAATGGACAATGATTATGATTTCAGTTCTAGGATAGTATGGGGTTTTTATTAGGTTTACGAATATATGATAACAAAAGTTTTTTTAGTTCTTATTTTTCTTACTCTAAAACTCACTAAAAATTACGAATAGAATTTTATAACTCACTCAAACTAAATGGCTAACAAAATTGAGAAAATTGCTCACTAATACAAACGTAAGGGAGTTTGTGGCTATTCGCAAAAATCGCACAAAACCACATGACCTGAGAACCATCTCATAAACCTTATTACAACTACATAAGAACCACCACAATTATCTGTATAATTTGACTCATAGAGATCTGACTCACTATCAACACAGTTGTATTTAAAGACAATAAGTGATTTTATAAGTACTAGAAAATCCAAACTTCCGGAGTATCCAATAACTAAATAACATCACATAACTGATAAGCAAAATGGCTGATCAAGAGAAGACCAATAATGCTTTATTAGATCAATTAGTATATATTGATAATTTCATAAGTGAAGATAATCATGATTTGAATTTAGATTTGAGTGCTTTTGCTGACGATTCCTTTATATTTGCCGATGAAGAGAAACCAGGACGTAACAACAGTCTAGGTGATGTTAATAATAATAGCAATGATAACAATAACTTCAATAATAGAAAGTTTGACGTTAATGCTTTAGATGTAAGTAATTTGAATAATTTACCAAGATTCCCAGTTCCACCAGGAGCTAAAGATTCATTAGTTGAAGCAGGATTAAATCAAAATCAAATCGATTTATTATCAGCTTTAATAGCCCAGTATCAGCTGGTACAACATCAGAATGAAAATGTTAGTGGTCAAGAACCATTTAACGAAACGATCAATTTGGGATTACAGAATGTCGAGCATCAAAATATAGGGTCCCTGAATATAAGTTCCCTGAACATAGGGTCCCAAAGTATAGGATCACTGAATCAATTTCAACACCAATCAGAAGTTGCAATAAAAGAAGAAAACGACGACTTAAATCTTGATGCTGACAGATTCTACGATATGAATTATAATGAACACGATAACATAAATAATAATTCCGTAAACAATAGTATCAATATGGCCTCTACACAGAACGGTATACAACCCACTAGTCTTGATAATATGGATAATGATTTGGATAAAAGGAGAAGAAACACAGCAGCCTCAGCTAGATTCAGAATAAAAAAGAAGATGAAAGAAAAACAAATGGAAGAAAAAATTGATAATTTAACGGAATTGATTAAGAAGTTTGAAAGTAAGATTGATTCTCTTGAACTAGAGAATAAATTATTAAAGAAAGTTATCAATGATCAAGGTAGTGAAAAGAGTGATTATGAATTGAAATTATTAAAGGAAAAGATTTTGAATGAGAAATGATGTAATGTAGTTTAATAGATAAAAATAAGTTAACTAATACGGTTATAAAGACCAGAAGAGGGGATAATAGGGGAAGATAAGACGGATATGAATCAAGGGATAATGCCGTATCGAAGGTATATTTAGATCCCTTAGATAATATAACAACAGCATTACCCCAAATATTCGACATTCTTGATTTACCCCAATTTTGAGGCTCTCCACAAAAAAACATGAAGGTCTCTAATCAAATAATGTCTCTGATGTTTGCTTTCCTAGACCCTTAACAACAGAATCTATTTCATAATGGATTTCCTGTGTTGCTATAATTAACAATAAAATTATAAAATTTAAGAAGATAAAGTTCTTTCGGGGTTCATAGCAGTACCCTTGAAATTTCTTTAACTTCAAATTCCAGAATAAGCTCAGGTTGCTTAGCTTGAAGTTACAGCCTAGGAAAATATGGGTTTAGGCATCCAGACCATATTTCAAATCTAGGCTAACCCACATTTATCGAATTCCATTTAATCTTATCAAATTCCATATCCTTAAAAGGGGTAAACTTACTTGCAAGTCCGTGATAACCGAGTCGCAACGTCATAGGTTAGAAAAAGTCGCGTTAATAAGCCATTCGACATAACCGTTTTTTTTGATCACGCAAAAATATTTCAACGGTTTTAAACCAGGTCTATGGTTTTATCTATTAAGCTTTATTATTTACAACTTTAAAAAATCGTGTTACAATTATGTGAGCCCATAATAATTATTATTATTCGAGTCATATTATATAACGGTACCCTTAATAATAATTATTTGTTTGATCGTGTAGTAATGTAGAGTAGATCAGGGTCGGTTAACAATAAGATCAATTTTCTTACCGAGATTTCGACATTTTATTAATCTATAAAAATATTACATTCGTTATCATTATCGTTCCTAGCGTTATTGTTAGGCTGTTTGTGGTTAAGTGATGTTTGTTCATATATGGTGTCATTAACTTCAATGAATCAATCTTTAATTTTCATTAGAATTTCTTCTAAATTTAAATTTCTTCATTTTAAACATACTTGTATTCTTCTTCTTGCCTTCGATATCCAGTTGTGGTGATGGTAATTTCGTTATAGGTACAGGTTTTGCAGTTCCATTATTGATAGGTGATTTGGGATACTCTATGATACTTGGTCTTCTACTAGTATTATTAATTATACTGCTATTAGAATTACTTGAGTTATTATTACCATATATCATTGAACTGAAGTGTCCTGAACTTTGTGTTGTTGATGATGAGCCTCTTCTTTCTGCCGTTACTGATCCTCTTCTTTCCGTTGAGACTGAACTCCTTCTTTCTGTTGTCGTTACTGAGCCTCTTCTTTCTGTGGATACAGAGCCTCTTCTTTCCAGTACTGAAGCTTTTCTAGTAACTTCACTGTATTGACATGCTTTTTGCTTTTGCTGCTGTTGTTTCTTGATTAAGTTAATGAACTGATTATAGTTATCCAATACTAATTCACTGACTATTTTATATGCTTTTTTGATTGAATCAGTTGGTGGTAAATGATTCTTTGTCATTAAACTGTTCCTTATTTGATGTGGGATATTAATTTCTTTAATAGAATCAGTTAAAAGGTATTGTTTGATTATCTGATTCCATTTCCCGATTCTGTCTCGATCACTTGTTAATTTAAAGTATTTATTTACATCTATTAAGAATTCAAAATTCTCTAAACAATGTATCGAAGATAAGTACCTGATGAAATTGTTCTTATTAAAATGCTTGTCGGCAGATTTATCAAATAATAAATCTTGTAAGCTTGGTATCGACATGATTCTTAAGGTTATATCCAAATTACTTCGATAACTAATAATAGGGATAAATAAACCTTAGAAAGATAAGTTAAGAAAACCTGGAGACTTTTAAAAGAAAATTTATATGGAAAAGGGGGGTGGGATTACACTGATTTAAAAGCGGTTTGTAGACAGGAATTATTAAAAAAATATTATGGGAAAATATTTTTTTTTTAAAAAAATAAGATAGACATTTTAATAATTACGCAATAAAAAAATTCATTTTCCCTCAAATTTGTATGGTGAGAGGTGCCAAATGACGCATGGTGCAAGTGATAACAAAGGATTGGGGTTTTAATATCCAAGCTGGGAGGGGCATTGCGTCGGTAGTTGGTTAGAAAAATGTCGCGACGCATTTTTTTTTAGTTAAAACCGTTAATATTTTTGGGGGTTACGTAGTTTTCCCTCACTTTTTTTTCTTGTTTTGTAGCCCGTGTGCCGACATCTAGTTCAACGGTTGACAATAGTTAACAGACTCCACATTTCGCTGATAATTACGTAACGAGAGTTTTATTATACCCCCCATATTATCAAGTACGGTTTTTGCGGAGGGCACCAACACAAGACTTTATCACATGGTGTAGTATGTACGTCTTGCAATCTGCAATCTGGCTGGATCATAGGAACCATCTATAATTACGACATATATAAGAATTTCCAAAATAGGATAATTTTGTAAATCCTATATACGTATATCTTATCAGTGAAAATGATCATTCAAAAATATTTCAGGTTAAACTTTGTTAATTTCCCTTTTAGACTCCGACAATTTTGTTTAACAATAGAATAGCTAATATTTTTCGCTTGGTTTGTAGTATGGATATTATGTGTTAAGATTGCTCCATGTCGCACCACTTATACCGCGTCCAATCTTCAATAACACTACGGCGGTGCCTGGACTAGCCAGCCAGAGACAGAGGGGGGTAATTTCTGACCGGGTAACCAAGTCGGGGTTATTGATTTTGTTAGTGTAACTTATATTACTATCAACTATATATATATTTTTTGATCATTTATTGATATTATTTACCATTGAAGTTATAGGTCGTTATCTATGTTTATGTTTATATCTGATATTATTCGATTGGGTTTTTCTAGGTGTGGTTTGAGCTGTCATTTAATCAACGTGTTCGATTTAATTCAATCTTGCTTAATTTCTTCGCTAGTAACTTGGACTTTCTCCTCTTCTGAAACATTAATTGAAATTAAGTAATATACAATGATACCAACGATTGAAACAAGTCCAAAAGTTATGGCAATTGTGTTGAGTTGTTCATCTGTAATCATGTTTGGTTCAACGATTTCGCGATTTTACAGTGCGAGGTTGTAGTTCGATTTACAGTTGGTACCGTAAATCGTTATTTGGTCGCCTGTTTAATGTGGAGAATTTTTGTAAATCGTTGTAGTTTTCCCTGCCTTAATTCACGGTATTTACGGTATTCCTTGAATTTACGATCAAAGTTGCCTTGATTTAGTCATTACCTAAAAGCTAGACTTGCGGTATGTACTAAATAGGCTGTTAATCATAACTCGATTTAGTAGTTCATGTCGTTCATTGCATTTTAAACTTTTCTCTTTGGGGTTCTGCCTTAACCTTGCATAACCCAACATGACCTGTTTAGGCTCTCCACATAAAGACTTGCAACATTTCGCGATACTTATCCATGAGTCCCATAGAGCAATATTTGTATAACCTTCTTATAAGGTCACCTGGCTTCAACCGATTCGTCACAAATGTACATAATAAGGTTAATAGGATAAGAGTAGAAAAAGTTGTTACCAATTATAAGCCAAATGTTGTTCATAAAGTAAATGCGTTTTTTATACTATGGAAATTCGAAATAAAAAGTTTATTCAAGCCAAGACCCTAATTCCGAAACCCCCAAACAACAACAAAAAGTATCGAATAAGAGTGATGAACTAAGTACCGATTATAAAGTACCGAATATGTACCAAGGTTAAATTATAGAAATGTCGTTAATTATATTTGTGGCTCGACTAGACCCTTTTTTTAATTGTGTCTGAGGTTTTGATATTATCGTACCATATAAACGCAAAAAATATATGTACGAAAATGCATGTACGCAAAATTATATATTCTTATATACACCTCCAAACCTTAAAATAGTTAAAACTTGCCTATTGTGGTTTGAATTTCCTGAATTTTTGCCTTTTAATGACATCTACATCATTCTCTAATGCTACAATAATATCACTATTAGAACCAAATCTAAATTTGTTACTGACAATGTTTTCATCATACTTTTTAACCAAATAACTTGGTGATTTACCTTGCAAAAACTTCTTTAAGTTCCAAGTAATCAAATAATTACCTGAACTTGTTATTATATTATCTTCTTTGGAGTCAACTCCGGCGTTAAAGAACGCTGGTGTAAAATTTAATGTGGTGACATTATTGGAACTTAAAATAAAACTAGCATGTTCCGGAGATAATTGCAACCTACGTGGGGTTGGTTTAGAATCAGCATCAAAAGCTCTGTTAAATCCTAATTCACCTGAATGTTTTTGTCCTTTTCCAATCTTACAATCAACAAGTAACAAATAATTTTCATAGGTTAATAATAACCATCTACCATCTTTACTTACATCCATACCTCTTGTGGCATCACCTAATGAAGGTAAATGAGTTTTAGCGTTTAATCCAATCTTATCATATAATCTAACATCCCCAGTACTTGATCCTACTGCAATTTGTCCTGATTCAGTTGTTATCATATGGTTGAAACCATTTTTTTTAGTTTTGTATTGTTTCATATTATCATTAACAACAACATCTTTCAACCTAGGATCTAAATTAAATATAGAATTGGCTGATATACCTGAAAATGTAGTTTGGATAGTTAATGGGTCAAGTTTCTTACTTGGTTGGAAATTAACAATTCCTTCGTTACTAACATCCCATTGTTCAACGATTTCTCCACGATTTAAATCCATTCTATAAAGCTTAGAATCGTCTTCGGTCTTCAAAATCATATTCTGATCTCTATTTTGTAACATAAGCTTTTGAGGTGCAATCTTCTTCCCCTTAAGATCATGTAAATTTTTGATGGTAGTTTGAAATTCTAGTTCATCTTCGTTGGTTTTAAATACCCCAAGATAATCTCCTCTTACAACATATGATCTATCGTTGGCATAACCGACATTTAAGTTAGAATTCAATAAAGAATCTTCGTTTAATTTTGCAGCATATTCCTCATCATCATCTCCATATTCGTAAGTTGTCTTGACACGTCTATCATTATCATCATCATCATCGTATTCGTCCTCCTCTTCATGTTCGTCAGCAGTATCAAACTCTTGATCATCGTCGTCATCAATATTCATAGCATTTAAAGAATCTGCTAAATATTCCAGTTCGGCTTTATCACCGAGGATCTTCTTATTAACAGATTCCCAGATAGATTTAACCACCCAAGCTTGGAATTGATCTAAATCTTCTTCATTATCAAAATTAAGTAACCATGTAGTAGCTTCAATAGTTTTGCCAACAGTTTTGTAGTGCAGGAATACAAATGATTTGTACTCTGAATCAAAAGTTGGGCTCATATTACTATTAAGTAAAGTTTCAAACCTGATAGAATCTTCATTGGCTATGTTAAGGAAATATTCCCATTTACCTCCTTTTACGATTTTGACGTCTACAGTTTCAATTAACTTAAATACATAATCAGTTGAATCATATAACCTTAATTCTGCTTTCCCACTATAGATAGGGTCACTTGAATTAGAAATTTCTTCGAGAAAGCTAAAGTGTTCTGATTTAGGTTTAGCCGGTTTTTTATCTTTGGAATTTCCCTCGTAATCATCATAATCATCACTATCATCTTCATACTTGAAAGAATTGTTATACTTCAAAATGTCGTTCTTGACATCATCAAGGGTTAAAACTTCTTGGGAAGTTTCGAATTCTTTTAAATCTTCTGGATCTTGGCATTGTTTAAGGTACTTCAGTTCATATAAACAATTTAATAGAGTTAATTTGAAATTCTTGATCTCAGTATACTTGACTTCTTCATCAATAATGAATTCAAACTTATCACCTACATCACCATTGATATCATTCCAATTGATAGCATATGACCCATCTTTCTTTTGAACAATGTTGAAATTCAAAGTATCCATGATTGTGAAACTCCATTCATCTCTATTACTGTTCTCTAAGTTACCATCATCGGCCTCATCATCCTCGTCCAGATCGAATTCATGTTGATTTAAATTCAATTCCCCTTCTTGGTACAATTTAGCCACAATAAGCTGATAAGTAAATTGTCTGGTAGTCCTTTTGACGGTAATAATAGCGTCGTTGTAAAGACACTCTAATGAACCTTTAGGAGAATTGGGCAGTCTAGTTAAGAAAAACTTTCCTTGTTGAATCAGAGCTACTTCATCAGTAGTACTGCTTCCCATAAAACGTCTAATAAAATTCATGTCAAACTATACCCCTGACTTTCAGTATGTTTACAAACAAGGATTTTAGTGCGCGGCAGAAATGATTGCATCTCATCTCAATGCTACGATTCATAAGGTGTCTATCTAAGACTAATGTGCCACCTACGGTGTTAAAAGATGCTGTAAAACCAGCTAGTAACGAGAAGAAGGTTCTCGAAATAAGGGAAAGGATTAAAACACAGTTTATACAGAAGGAAAAGGAATTCATGAAGAATTTACCTGAATGGTCTAAAAGAGATAAAAGTCATAGTGCTAGATATGGTATGTGGAACCCAACAAGAAAATTAAATCGTCAGCAAATGCAAGACTTGAGGACCATCAAAGATTTGTTACCCGAGTATAAAACCATTGATTTGGCTAATATGTTCAAAATCTCTCCGGAAGCAGTAAGAAGAATTTTAAAATCAAGTTGGGTGCCTAATAGTAAAGATGCCGAGGATTTAAAAAGAAGAGAAGAGGAAAGGAGACTACAGAAATTGCAGTGGAGACAAAATCAAAATGCCAACAAAGATCAAAGTAGATCCAATTCAAATATAGGCTCACCAGGGTTCAAGCCGAAAGGACCTAAGTATAAATCCACAAAACCAAATACCTCAAACCCAAACCTTTCAAAGCGAGGCCCAAACACAATACCAATCAGGCAAAGAAAGTTTCGTAATAAAATAGAAGATATATTAGATTAATGATTTAATGAAATGTAAATAGTTCACATAGATAATTTATACCTGTATATAAGAGACCGAAATTCATATGAAGTGCGACAGTGTCATTGAACTTCTGGGGATAACTAATGGTACAAAAATTGACTATACCAGAAGCTGCCTTTGACCCTATGGGGTATACGACCTCCAATAGGAACTCATCCTTATTGAAGTACCTCATAAGGCTTACCAATGGGTCAGGTTTGTTGATCGCTTTGGTCTACATAATAAGTTATTTCGGGTTAAAGCCTTTATTAGAATTAGCTTCCGATAGGAAACTAGAAGTATTGGATAAGTATAGACATACATTAAGAGATTTGTACCTTAAACTTATAAGCAAAGTTGATTATATACCAATTGTGGGTGTAAATAAGACCAAAGATGGTATGACTAAGGTCAAGGTTGATTCTATTGTTCAAACTACTTCATCATATTTGAACAAAACCCTTGAATTAACCAATGAGGAGAAATTAGAAGAATTGAATTCAATAGATAAATTGAATCAAATTAAATTAGTGGCAAAATTAAATAAACTTAATGACACTTTGAACAAGTGTACTTCATATACCATTAGTGAGATGCCACATTATAAAGAAACCAGAGAAGAAGCACAAAAGTTTCAAACTTTAGTAGACACAAAGATGTTTAATTATGATGATTTATATACGGTGACATTTGCCCAAGATGGTGTTGAAAAACTGAGGAATTTAGTGATAGATACTAAGAATGATATAAGAAGTATTAAGGGATTATTTTTAAGTGGACAAGTTTAGCCTTGAGTGTAGATGTGTAAGCAATTATATAACGAAGCAAATCTGCTTTTTTTGGTACTCTTTCGGGTAATATTCGTGGGGTTGAATATGTGTATCTGTTTAGCTTGATGTAGAGTTACAAACAGCGGTGCGATTCTCAATCTCAACACAATGCCACCAATTATATCAGATGATGAATCAGAACAAACGCCAGTTGATTTAGAAGATGAAGTTGAAGAAGAATTGTCCGACGTTGAAATGGATGACGAACTCGATGACGATGAACTCGATGAAGAATTAGATGCAATTGTAGGAAATAATAAAGACGATGACGATGATGTACCAAGTATAAGTGACGAAGAAGATAATTATAAATTAGAAGACCCTGATGATATAGATGACGATTTAGATCTTAAAGATGAAGATGAAGAAGTTTCAAAACCTCCACCCGTCAAAAAGTACCTGCAACAACCACCAGCCAGGCGTAAACCCGCAGTCAGTTATTATGAAGATGATCAGGACGATGAAGAAGAAGATGAGGATGAAGAAGCAACACCTAAGCCTATGCCTATCAAGAGCCAAAGAACACAAAGACCACAAGATTTGGATCCAGATTTAATCTTAACTGACGAAGAAACCGAATATAACCCAGATAATCATTTAAATAGACAAACTGAGAGGCAAAGAAGAATCGGTAATAATGATTTTATCGAATTGGGTAACGTGAAGAAAGCCGACAAAAAGGAAACAGAAGAACAGGCGGCTGTAAGAAAGGCCGAAACTGCAAGAAGACGTTTGGATTATAAGAATAAACAATTAGAAGAAGAAAAACAAGACACTTTAAATAAATTATTAAAGAGAAGAGCAGTCAAGGTTCGTGATACTGATGCAATTGATGCTAAAGATGAAAAACAAACATTAAAGCCAAGAAGACCTATAAGAACACATCCTGGTATGATAAGGTATACAAATAATACTGGTGAATTGAATGGAAATCTGATTTTAAGTTTCAATGTGTAGAATATATGAACTGAGATATTGGTTTTGGCTGCCCACCATCTAATTAGCCTCTGATAGGTCTCTAATCGGCCTCCAATTGGCTTTTAGTTAGGTGTCGTTGTTAAGTTGTAAATTTGACGTAAGATTTCCGGGCTAATTTTAAAGGTTATCTAAATGAGAGATTAAAAATGCAGGTTAAAAAATACATGTGCACCTCATAGATACCCCAAGTTAACTATTTTTGGATACTTGAATTACTTCCCTTGACCCTCGACCTCTACCTCCTCACTCCTATATATTTTAAACCTTATACTTCGAGTATCATCATCTTAACCTTTTTGGGTAAATTTTGTAGTCAGGGAAAGTCCAACTGTAATAGATAAGCAATAATTACAAGCCGGGTAACACGTAAAAAATTATTTATTTCTTGAACGTATATCATGACCCAATGAATCGCCCTATACATTGGTATTATGTCCCACACTTAACCAAGTTATGATTTCAGCCTTTTTGTAAACGTAAGTACTCTCATCGCTAATCACCTCTCACACTTAAAAGCCTCCAAACCCTCATCCGCCATACTCACCTTTGGTGATACAGTGAGAAAGTTTTTCTAGATTTTGAGTCCCTTTCCCAGGTTTTTCACATTGTACATTATCATTACACGTTTGTGTATTTGCGTCCTATAGAACAATAGATAACCCCAGAGTCGAGTCCTTAGCATAGATACCTTTAATAATAAACACTAGTATAAGATTCGAGGATATACGTGATAAATTAATTCCCAAATTGAACATTATTTACGTAGTTTGACAATCTAATTAATGAGTGGGAATTTCAATAACATGAACGTAATCGGAAACAATATACCTAATATGAATAATAATATGAACATGAATCAAGTCATGCAAAATCCGAACTTTAGTCAAGTTTTACCGAATAATCAACAATCTCCTAATATAGGGGGTCCTAATATGTCACAACCCATGCCAACTCAAATGGCCGGTAGACAGATTGATGGTAGAATGCCTCAGAATCAACAACAGGGACAATTTATGAACCAAAGTCCTAATATGCAATTCCCTCAACAACCTAATCATCAAGTCAATCCACAATTTATGCCTCAACAAATGTCACAACAGAACCATCCTGGCCAGGGGCCAGGTCCAGGTCAAGCACCAGGACAAGGTCCAATGAATGGTCAAATGCCAATGAATGGTAATAGACCTAACATGCAAAGAGCTGCCACTATGCAACAAATGAATCAAGCTGGTACACCAAACCCCGGTGCAAATGGACAAGTTCAACCAATGATAAAGACTCCTCAAAGTACACAGTTTCCTCAGAATATGATCCCTCCAGCTCCTAATTCGGCTCCTTTGCCTGGTTCCGGTAATCACTCAGGCCAAAGCTCATCAGATCCTACTCCACAAATGGGAAATCAACCTAATCCTGCAGTATTACAAAACAATGCATTCCAGCAACAAATAAATTTGACAAACAAAATGGCACCTCCTCAGCAAGTTCCATTACAAGGTCCACCACCAGGCCAGTTACCACCCAATGCTACACCGGCTCAAAGAATGGCTATGGCTCAGAAACTTCAGCCTAATATGATGGGTAAGCCAATGATGAATGAAAATTATCAAAATGAATTGAACGCCAGAATGTTCAAGCGTAATTTAGGTAATGCGGGAGCTATGAGAGTTTTGGAGATTGTCGAACAAATATCCAATGAATCGCTGGAAAATTTAGCCAATTTGGCGTATTGGCAAAGATTTATACAACTGTACTTCACGCCTACTTCTAATTTCAAATTATATATGGACACACCCCGTGAAGGTACAATGGAGATGAAACCATTAGAATTAAGTCCAATAACAGCACCAAGATTTTTCGTTTCAATGGTTCAATCCAAACAAATAGCTAAACTTTCTATAGCCTTGCCTGGTCTTACATTTCAAGAGATGAACAACAGATCGCTTTTTTTAATCTCCAAGGTCCAATTGACTTATTTGTTTGCGGATGGATCCATGGCACATGTTAATGGAGGATGTAAGATATTAATGACTAGAGATTTCAGAATAGAATGGATCGATTGTAAATTAGCAAATTATCAAAGCTCTATAGGAACTGGTCAATTGGAAAGAGTATTGGATAAGTTCTTGGAGAATAATAATTTCAATCTTACTAAGTTCAATGGAAAGAGTAATAACACTAAATTGAAGAATGATTTAATGAATCAAATAAGTTCAGATTCCTTGAGTTTCAAACATAAATCCACTTTAGGTATCGATCCTGAATCAATGAGGATTCTTCAAGTTAGTGACATTATGACCAATTTGAAATCTTTAATGGGATTTGCAATGGTTAACAACCTCGAAAGCCCTTTAAAAGCCTTGGAATTATTCATGACAGCTAATAACAATCACCAAGCTCAAGTTGTTAAACAACAGCAAATGCAAATGGCTCAAGCGCAAGCTCAAGCAAGGGCTGCTCAAGGTCAACAACAGCCTCCAAGAAGAAATAGTGCCAAGGGTGCAAATGGTCCTAAACAATTACAAAAGACAAGTAATTCGCCTTCGCCTCATACAATAGACGATGATTCTAAATTCAAGAAGAGAAGAATGAGTAATTCGGTTCATAGTTCCGCTGGTCTGCCTTTAGTGCCTGCTACTAATCCCAAGAGAAGGAAATAAGTAATGCAATATGTGCACTGTAAGACCACTAAGAACTTAAGTTAATGACGATATATATTTTAAAATTCTGTATTATAAAGCTTAGCTAAGACTATATTTGTAGTTATATTAATAATTTTAATTGTTCTTTTGCTCTGAGGTTCTTTATAGGTGTATGTGTGGTTGTGTGAAGTGTTATGATTGTAAATACACTCTTGACTTTAGATTCGTAAAATGTTTTGCAGCCAGTCGCGTTTTAGTCATGGACTCTAACATAAATCAACCCATAAAATCACCCTCAGAAACAGATGTACAAAACCAATCCTCCCCAGACCAATCCAAAGATGAACCTGATACCACAAGTCACGAGTTTGATGAAAAAAATTGGGATCAACCCTTATCCCAAATCATACGACCCACTAAGCTAAATCATTACGTAGGACAATCACATTTACTAGCTCAAAATGGTCAAATCAGTAACTTTCTAAGACTCAAATACTTACCGTCTATGATCCTATACGGTCCGCCTGGTGTGGGTAAAACCACTTTAGCAGCAGTATTAGCGTATGAAGCAAATTACGTGTTTATGGAAATGTCTGCCACTGATGGAACAATTGAAGATCTAAAGTTATTGCTGAATTCTATCCAACAGGAGAATAGTAAACGTCGTAGAAACAACCAGGAATACTTATCGGTAGTAGTTTTCATTGATGAAATTCATAGGTTCAAAATCAACCAACAAGATTATTTATTACCATTGATAGAATCGGGCTTATTTGTATTTATAGGGGCAACTACGTTAAATCCTAGTGTTCGTATACGAAAAGCTATTTTGTCAAGATGCCAGGTGTTCGAACTCAAAACTTTAAATAAATCTGACTTGTATAAGGTTTTAGAGAAAGCTATCGTGTATGATAATATCAAACGAAAAATGAATGGGTTTCAATTTTTAAAGTACGAACAAAGGATAAAGACTCTCCTAATTAACAGGTGTAATGGAGACTCTAGAAAACTTATAAACTTCGTGGAAACCATTAGCATAAGTTTCAAACTGTCATCACACATCATTACTGAACAAGAATTTGTTTATGAAATAAACTATATGGCCATAGTAAATATTATTAAACTTTTAGCTAATGATAATTATGAAATGAAAACATGCAAAAATTTATACAGAGAATTATTTCAGTTATTGAGGCGTTCAAGTACATCATTAATTCATCCTAAGGTTAGTAGTTCTTTGCGATCTGTTGGTTCAAATCCTGCAGGTTTAGGAGAAATCAAAGGTCTAGGTGCGTCTAGGGGCCAAGGGGAATTGGCTGTTTCATCTTCAGGTCCAGTTCCAGGTACAGTACTAAAATCAGGTCCAAATAGTCTCAAGATCAATAACTCAACTGATAATTTTTATGATAATGATACCCATAGATATATCTTACCTACTGATAGTAAAGTCCAATTCGAATATTCAGCTCAAATGGAGTATAGTGACACCGAATGTTCAGTGCAAGGATACCTTTTGAGTGATTGTGAACTGGATTACGAATTAATTCGGGAGCCAAATAATTATACGGCTACTAATTCCAAGAGTTTTAAAAAAATCTCAGGGTCTAGATCACACGTAGTTAAATGTTTGCAACATTTACTTCTGTTACTTAACAACAATCAATCACCTTCGTTGATTCTAAGAAATTTATTATTATTTAGTTTGCTATATATTAATGATAGGAATCAATTAATTCAAATAATGGGTCTTTTGAAAACTTTTAAACTGACTAAAGTCAATGTCACTAAAAGTTTGAGTAATCTAGTTGAAAAGATGGCTAAACTACCGAACAAGAAATTCCCGTTGTATAAGATTAGATTAGCTAGAAGGTTTTTCAAATCTCGACCTTCAAAGCCTAGAGGTGATGTGACTCCTGAGGTAGTGTACGATGAACAAGAAGTTATAAGGTTATTACAAGCACCAAAACAGGAGCCTGTGCATTCGTCCACTTTAGTTATCGATAGTTTAGACTTGAATGATCCAAGTATTAATATAGGAACGCTGTCAGGGTCATCATAGGTTTGTAACTTGTGGTAGTGGTGATACGTGGGATGTGAAAAAGTGCGAAGGAATATCATAGACAACAAACAATGATTTGGTTATCTGAGAGGCAGAGTATGTATTAAAGGGTCTAGGGGTCTCGAAGAGTTGGCTTATTAGTTATAGTTACGTATAGAAGCGATTAGAACTGAATCTACAAGATATAGGACTAAATTTGTCTCCTTGTAACTGAGACACAGCCATGAAATATACGCGTAGTATACTAACAAATAAAGAATTTGGTGTAGGGTTCACTACATTTGGAGTGTTATTCTTCTTTCTTGGAATAATGACATTCTTTGATTCAGGATTCTTAGCTTTAGGTAATATTCTTTTTGTTATTGGAATCATATTAATCATAGGACCTCAAAGAACACTCACATTTTTCACTAGACCAACTAAAATAAGAGGTACTATATGTTTTGGACTTGGAATATTATTAATTTTAATGAAAAGATCATTTATTGGATTCATCATTGAAAGCTTTGGAATCTTAGGATTATTTGGTGATTTTTTCGGTACCATAGTTCAATTTTTAAGATCAATCCCATACATTGGTGATTTATTAAGTCATCCTTTAATTGCACCAACAATTGATAGAGTAGCTGGTGTTAATACTTTACCAGTGTAAATAAGACAGAGAAGTAGGTGATAATATATTTATAATGAATTGACTGTAAGACCTCTCAATGGCCATCTTAAAGGTATTCTACTCGATGAACCTACTAAAGAGGCTACCAACTGTCCCTAACCCAAGGTCCTCCCTACAGCGCTATAATTTAGAACTGAAAATTCCGTTCAAGATAATCTCTACTAATTTTATACAAGATACTAGATCAAACACGACTGTGTTGAATTCGATCACTAAAACGTTACCGTTCCTCATAAGCCTATAATCGACCTTATTACTGATTAAAGGAATCCATATCACTGGTTCAAAATCCTTAAACTGAATGTACTTCAACCCATGCAAATGAGTACTCGAAGCTTTGATTACCAAACAATTCAAGTCCTGGATCTGGCCCAAATCCGAGATATACCGAATTCTGGGATCTGATCTCAATACATTAATCACCAAATTTGGATCATAGATGATCGAATTAGTATCACCTATATCATTAGTAATATTAAACTCACTAGAATCACTGATTCGTAGTTTGTTGAGCTTTAGGATCTGAAACCTAGGATCCGCTAGGAATTCCGTTAAAACCGTCCCTACAAACTTTGAAGTTCTTGATATAACTGATGTCCCAGTTATCGGGTAATATTCATGTTTGTCTACGATGAATATCCGTTGATTACGTAGTTGTGATGCAAGAATATGAGATAGAAGTGGCGGAAGGTCTAGAACAAGGTTCATTCACTGACTCTTTTTGTCTTAATTTTTATCTGAGTGATTCTGGATGCGACTCCTACCGTTTTATTAGGGCGATCAACGACATAGACGTGAGATGGATTACCGTTGAAGTTAAAATGGTAAGGCTCCTAAGGTTTGTGTTTGTGTTACATATTATGGTTACATTAGTAATGAAATTATTTGACTATGGAATTGCTGGCTAAAAATAGGTAAAGGAGTGAGTAAAATATGTTGGTAAAAGGGTGGGTTAAACAAAACCCGTTAATCCCGTTAACAATGTGTCTGATAATTAAAACCGAACTAAATTCGGTTCTTCATTCCAGCATAATGGCTCGTAGTTTTGCAAAACTTCTCCGAGATGGTTATTAAACCCGATGTGAAACATTATTTTTCATACTCTCCACCGCCTAGACCCGTAAACAGTAATATTTTCTTAGACAATAGCCACACGAATTGCCACTTACTTTTAGGTAACATGCATTCGACGTTATAAAGGTTAAATATTTTTTGTATATTAATTGTCACATTCACTAGCCATAAGTTGGTGTAATAGTTATGTCACCATTTCACCATCCACGAGTTACATCATATACTCATAAAATATTGCAGTATGCAGTAAATACCGTTGTCAACTCTGTAATATGAGGCTGATATCACTTTGACATCACTATTTACGACGTTGTGCTTGAGGTTTGTTATAATCCGCCGCGTAATACTCTCCACATCATTTTCCACAAAGGACAAATTAGGTTATTCGAATCAGGTAATTATCATGTAATGCATACCTCCTGCAAGGGCATTCGAAAATTTAGTGTCTGAGAAAGTCTCAGACACGAGATCATTTTTAAAGTTATCGCTTTGTCTAATTGTTTGTCTGAGACATTGTATTTTCTGCAATCTCACGGATTCCCGTGGACATTGATAACTAACTTAATTAAACCTTAAACGAAGTCCGCGTTATTAACCCCTATATTGTCATTATTGTCAATTGAAGAGGTTAATTGTTAACTGAACTCCATTCTTGCATTATTCTCAATTTTCAATTCAGATAATCTCGAATCGCCACATGCCACATGTTCATTATCTATACAAGAATTCTAAAAATTATAGTACTCTTTTACGAGATTTATATTTCTTATCTTGGCAAAATGTTCAGCATCTTCAATCATGGATTGAGGCCCACATACTATTAATAAATCGGGATTATAATTCTGTAATTTAGGCCTACCTACATTTGTGTTATACTTAGCCACTTCAGGATCTCTAGTATCGTTCAAGAGTCCTTCGTTCATTTCATCTAATTCTATATCTTGACCTTCTTGGCTTACTTGAGTAATAAATACATCAAGACTTATATCCAAATCTGGGTACATATTCAAAAGCTCTAAATCTAATTTATCTCTAATACACCAGATCAAATTGAACTTATAATCAGGGTAATATCTCATGATTGATAATGCAAATGAGATCCCTGAACCACCCATTAACATGGTGATATTCTTATTTGATTCGATATAATTGTGAAGTGATATCATTGAATTGTAGGGGTATGTTACTGCATAAGAATCATGAATATTAATCGAATTTTTGTTGTTCTTATTGATCACCAAGTGTAAGTTATCATGATTGTATATAACGGTATATGGATGCGCTGGTAAAAATGCCTTAGACCAATTGACCATTTGTAATCTTATATGAGACCCAGGCAAAGTTGTAGGGTAGTTGGAAGGCTTTTCAATAGTTATCAAACTCAAATTCTTGAAATGTTTTACATCTATTATGTTCACCTTTAAGACATTGAACTTAAATATTATTTGGACAATCAATAAAAACACATTAAGTATAGTTAGGAACGTGACTCCTGGACGGGCATGGATATTAATCAATGCAATAAATAAAATGATGCTGAAATTATGGAATACATAGAATAATAAATAATTTAATTTCCTGAAGAACCTTATCGAAATCACTAACAAAATAACGAAACAGACGAAAATTCCTACCCCTAGCGAATTGTCGAGTTCAAAAACTTCTGAGAATAACTTGCCTTGTATAACCCACTTCACGAGATACCCAATACTGTGGACTATACCCAACACTAGAATTAGTCTAGATATCCATTTGTGAAAATCTATAAGGTTTAAGTAGTTTATGAAATTAGGTCTCAAAATCAATAGTAAATCCAATGGAACTAAACTGTAACTTAACCTACCGAACCTCTTGAGGAAAGTTCCCCATGCAAACTCGTGGATCAATGGTAAAAATAATCCTATTAGTATAAGTAACCAAGCTGTGATGTGATACACCACTAGAACTTTTCTGCGTCGTTGTTGATTAATAAATCGTTTGATATTCCAATTTTCTAGAAATATTAAACCACCCAAGTACACTAACGATATCACAAGCAAGATGTAGCCGTACTTGATGTTCTTGTAATGCAGACTGTGCAGGCCATGCCTCTTGTCTATGTCTGCCATAATGTTTTCGCACCACTCGGTAAGAGTTTGAGGTTACGGAACAGATAAGGTTAAGTTTCATGACATCAGGTAAAAGCTGCCTTGATTTTGTTATAATTACCTACATTGAAATACGGGTCATATCTCGAAAACGTTCTTAAACTTAGACAGCTGCCTTAATTTAGAGTATTAGCTATAACTGGAACAAAATTTATCCGTGTATTATGAGACACACGTAAATCGCTACACATTAGCCATACTAATGATAATCATCACGTCATAGAAGTGAGAGAATGTTATGTCATTACCTCTAAGAGCATGATTTTTGTCCAAGGATCTGACACATAGCGTCATAAACAGGGGAAATTGCCGATTATGGCTAATTTGCCTCACATAGGGCTCCACGGTATTAGGAAGAATCGCATATCATTTTAAAATTAGACACATTTCACCATGGACTTCCATAAATGATATTAAAAATTGTCTGAATCGATTAAAAATAAAATTCTACGGTGGCACATGTAGCAGGAAATAACGGTTAACAATGGGCGGAAGTCCATTCTGACACAAACGGGGATTATTTTTATGCATTAAATTTCACTAGCCGCGAGTTTTCATGCAAGATGAGTTACAGCTTCCTGTGTCTCACCGAACAATTATAGTGGGTTAATAATTGTGTCTGTTTAGGATATAACTACTATATCTTACATTATGTAAATCTGAGACACCTTGTGGCTGGAATACCGTTCTTTTATTAACATTCAGATGAAAGTTATTGACCTTCGGTTTTGACTCTCTCCCTCTGACGAGCCCTCGCTTAAGAGTCTTGGAAAACGTACGATACTATACAGAGTGACCTATCTACTAACCATAGATTTCTTAGTACTGTGACCTGCCTTAGCTGCCTAATCAAATTTCTTTACGTCAATTTCCCACGTATTTCATATAAAAGATTTATTGATAGATGTTAAAAATCAACTCTAATTAGTAAGACTGCAACGTCATTATGATGTAAACTGATTGTGAGACAGCTTGAGGCGAAATTGGTGGCTAGACAAAACTATTCCAAAGAAAATTATGTCTGATTCATGCATGGGGAATGATAAAAATATGTCGCGGCTCTTCGATTTTCTCGTTATCTAAGACAATTCAAATGTCAGCCTCTCACTGAAATACTTACCTCATCGAAGGCAGTGACCTATGCATATAACATAGAAGGTTAAAGAATGATTCATACATATTTACAATGTCCAATCATATCACAATGTTCAATTTTCTTGATAGGAGTATTTAAGGTTTATTTCAAAAAATAATAGTCTCCTCAGAGTCTCGAAAGAGAAAATACCCACAAGTTGTGGTGAAGCAGAATATTTTTTCAGTTTAAGTCTTCGAGCGCTTTAAGATTTTGTATTCTAACCTTTTATTTTTTTTATTGACCGACTGATCCTTAACGTATCTAGTCCTAATATTTTCTGCCGTATCATGGGTTAGCCACGAGTGTAACATACGAATAATCTATTAATAATCAGCTGTCTTCAAGTCTGAGACAAATAATTATACTTCGTACAGATATCTCAATGTGGCAGATTTGCCAGGGTAGTTGTGGAGCAGACACTGTATGGAACTCCAGGTGGCTGCGACACTAACTCCAACAAGGGTTTAAGACATAAATTTTGTGTGTGTAGTCTGAGATTTTCAGACACTCCTTGTTATTCACGCATAATAATGTGCATTAAAAATCCTGCATAGTCTCGAAAACAGACACAAGAAATTTTTTTTTTTTTTTTAATTTCTAAAAAAAAATAAATCAAAAGGGAACAAAGGGGATAAAAAAAATGTATATAAGGAGATACAAATCTCGATATTTGTCTTGTTTATATTATTAAATAATTAACTAACCAAAAAGAGTAAATCTACTTTTGTGATACTTGAATACTTATAATATCTCAACCCAAGAGTCATCTATACTGAATACCACATATAAAATATTAAAAATGGTTTACTCGAAAGAATCAGCTAAATGGAAAGCTTATCAATTTAGTGATCCTTTTGCCACAAACAGCTTTATTGTTTGTAATAAAGCCACTCAAATTTTCTGTCGTCCAGACTGTGATCAAAGACCAAAGACTAATATCAAGAATGAAATCAAATATGTTGAATTTAGTGAAGAAGCTTTGAAATTAGGATTCACTCCTTGTAAATTATGTGATCCTATGAACAAACCACTAATCGATGTTGAATTATTAACTAAATGTGTTGTCACTATTAACGAAAAAATCGGTTTCATGAAACCTTTAACTGATGAAAATGAAGACGCCAATAACGATAGAATTAAAGAAAATATTTTAGTATCGAAAAAATCTAATGAAGAAAACATTTTAAATGTTATCGATTCTAACTTATCATCAAGAAGACAATCTATGCCAAACATTAAATCAGTTGACATCTCAGCTAATTCCATCGATTCTATCAACTTATCCAAAAATGATAGTGATCACTACAGATTAATTGACTTGGCATGCAGACATTTAGCTTATGCAGCTGCCATCAATTTATTCTTCCCACAAAAATACCTTGAAGACGATTCTAATATAAGTGTAGGTAAAGATGGTAAAAAGAAAAGAAGAAGAGGCGGTGTCTTAGGATTCAAAGAATTGGCTGCAAAATCTAAATTAAGTGCATGGCATTTCCACAGAGTTTTCAAGAGTGTTACTGGTTTAACCCCTAAAACTTATGGTGATAAATGTAATGAATTCTTGGAAAAATACAAGGATTCTAAATTTATTAATTATTCAAGATTTAATCAAAGTATAACACCAGTATCAAATCATGAAAGCCCTGTAGATTATAATTCCCCACCACAAAAAAGACAAAGAGTCAGTAGAAAGAATAGTCCTGTACAACAAGCACAGATGCCAATGCAAGTACCTCAAATGCAACAAATTCCTCAAATCCCAATGCAACAACCATTACAAAATTATACTCCACCAAATGACTATAATCTTCCTGATTTCACTACTGATTTTAGTGAATTTGATAGATCATCTTCAGTTCCAGATTTGACTAAATACGACTTTTCTTTATTACCACCAACCAATTTACCATTCGAACAATATTACGAACAACCAACTGAATTAAGTCATCAAAACATACAGAGTTTACCAATGGGTCAAGAAATGAATTTATCATCAGTTCCTTCATACACACAATCACCATCACAAGCATCATTATCATCAGTCCAAACTCAAACTTCTCCATATGAAGCTCCTTCGTTGTTTAGTCATTATAAACAAGATGATGTTGAATTTAATAAACCTTATGGTGGTTTAAACACTTTAAGTAATTACAATCCAACTTTTAATTTTGCTTATGATAACGAAGATGTATTGAAACCAATTGATAATTTCGAATTACCTATCGAAGATTTTAATGATATTAATGATATTAATGAATTTATTACTACTGGTATTTAGTAGCTTAGCTTAATGTATATTAGTGTAAGAGTTTCTAATCTTATCTCCAAAAAATTCTCATGTCTAAATTAGCTTCGATATTCATGCACAATGCGGAATTCGTGCAAGTTTTAGTCCTGCACATTTTTAGTTAAGTGTTGTTACGTCATAAAGCTGTGCTTTGGTAATAACACCCAGGTGAAAATAGAGATTTACATACAACTAATTTAATAAAACTTATGTCTAAGACACTTGAATGAAATTTACATCAAAGGACAGTTGTCTGTTTACATGTTAATGTATTGAGTAATTTCGTCAATTATCTCAATCGCCACAAGGGCGTGCATCAAAATCATCGCCCTCCTGCAGTGTCACTGAACTAATTTATTGTTCCTTATTAATCAGACAAGTACCCAAATTTCCTTATTTGACCACGAAAATATTATTGAGGTGAATAACAAAGCATGAGTAGGCATATTTACCAAAAAATAACGGACTTGTACAAGGTTATGGCGAAATGGGGTCTAGTGGGGTATTTGTCTGCATACGGGTACAACTTCGGAGCGACTTTAACCCAGGTCAATCAGTACCACCCACCACATTATTTGACCTAAATGGCACTTTTAGCCTCTATATATTAAACGATTATAGTTGAAGAATGTAAATAATGAATTAATTTCATAATTGTAGAATAGATTTACACTAATAAAAATTTTAATAGCCCCTTTAATTAATTAAGACAATTTTGGGATAAGTGTCAACTCTAGCCGGGGTCGGATGTCTAGCTAATAAAATATTGCAGCTTTTTGGCACTAATATTATTTAAAATAAACAAAGAATTCGATGCTGGATTTGATTAACGGGGTATGACGATTTCGTCGGGGAGACAACCATTCTGATATTCTTACATGTCACTTAATATTATACTTTAGAGTTTAATAATTTTAATACCAATAGACTATTATTTTTTTGTGAGATACCTAATTTGCCCGACCTTGCGTCAATATATGTTGATTCATGTCGATTACTTGCATGAAAAAAGAGGAGCGCAAATTCTGTCTGTCTGGGTTGTGCCTTAAAAAAACTCGCATTCTGAAGACTTCGAGAAAAACCCTTAATAAATACTAGCGACACTAGAAATTTTCATCAGCTTTGGAGTCAGACCAGACATAATCTGGTAAGGCTCAACACCTGATATTACTGAGGCATTGCACTATTGTCTTAAATGTCAGCTTATCAACGGTGTACCTTGTTTCCGATCACATTCCATGCATAAATACTAAACTTCCTGAAATTTCCTTTATCTATGGAAATAGGACACCAGCCGTTGTCTCTTGAATCAGGGGCTGAAATCCGACACCAATACTTAAGACAATTGGACACTATCATTTTTAACAGTGCCAATCTCAAAAGGGAGACACGCTGCATGAGAGACCCATCATATTTTCAACTATTTAAGATTAAGTTAAGATCAGCTTTTTTTTTTACCGAGGAATTACTGAACCCTACCCCAACCCCCTTCTTAGTGTGTATAACACGTCAATCATGAAATTTCATATTTCCAGATTTGAAGAAAGTTTACCAGTAGGTGTCTATTTGTAAGGCTGATAGTCATCACATCAAATCTATCAAACATTGCAATGTCTTCTTCAAAGTCTCTTAACCATTTGGCAGGTTCTCGGCTGGAAAACTAACACTCTGTGCCGATATTAGAGCGAGGTACATATCCGAGAGATAACCCGGTAAGGACGTGACAAGTCCGTGACTGAAACAATTGCCTCTACCACCAATAATTGTGGCTCTCTCTGTCATGTTCCATTGCATATATTAAAGTGTCGTCTAATTGTTGATGCAGAAGTATACAAGTATGTTGAGTTGTGCATACTTGAAACAATCATACATGTCTTATAAAAACTACTTCTGGAATGTCGCTCCAAGGCTATCCTAGTCTATGGACATTATTCACCCGTGAATGGCTTGAACCTTCTCCACTAAAACTAGACTACTTGATCTACACATTTCATCCTAAGCCTTGGCTGATAACTAATCAACATTTGTAAGAAAGTGTGCGGCGTGCGGCTAAAAACGTCACAGGTAGAGCCGCGATACTTTGCCATTTATTACTAAGCGATTGCTATAAATTCAAGCTAATTCCACATTAATCACTACTATTGCATTATAAAAATGAGTGTAGAAGAAGTTCCAATTGATAGTTCATTCGAAATCACCCCATTAGGTGACACAAAAGCATTTCAACCAATAAAAATTGGTGATATTGAATTACAACACAGAATCGTTTTTCCACCTACCACCAGGTTTAGATCTAATGATGACCATACTCCATCAGATTTGAACTTACAATACTACGACGATAGATCTAAAGTTCCAGGAACTTTGTTAGTAACTGAAGGAACTCATGTTTCACCATTTACGGGGGTCGATCGTAACGTTCCTGGAATTTGGAGCGATGATCATATCAAATCATGGAAGAAGATCACTGATAAAGTTCATGAAAACAAATCATTCATTAGTGTACAATTATGGGCATTAGGAAGAGTTGCTGATCCTGCGTATATGAAAGAATTAGGGTATGATGTAATCACCCCATTCGAAGGTTATTGGAGTGATGACCATAAGAAAGGAATCGAAAGTTCTGGAAACAAACTTAGGGCCTTGACTTTAGAGGATATTGAACATGTTAAAAAGGATCTTGTTCAAGCCGGTATCAATGCCGTTAAAGCTGGGTTCGATATTGTAGAACTTCACTCTGCTCATGGGTATTTATTGGATACCTTCCTACAATCAGCTATTAACCAACGTAGTGATAAGTATGGAGGATCTATTGAAAATAGATCCAGACTTTTGTTTGAAGTTATTGATGAATTAACCAAAGAAATTGGTGCCCTGAAGATTGCTGTAAGAGTTTCACCATTTGCTAAATTTCAAGGTGTAAAAGGTGATGAAGATGAAGTCCATCCTACAGAAACCTTCGGCTACGTTTTAAAAGAATTACAAAAAAGAAAAGATGCTGGTAATGAACTTGCTTATGTATCGATTGTTGAACCAAGAGTTAACGGTAATGTGGATGCGAATGCTGGTGATAACACTAATCAATTTGCCCTTGATATATATAAAGGTAAATTTTTCAGAGCTGGTAATTATACTTACGATGCCCCAAATTTCACTACCTTAAGAAAAGATGTTGATGATGACAGAACTTTGATTGGGTTCTCGAGATTTTTTATGTCGAACCCTGATTTACCTCATAGATTAAAAAATGGTTTAAGTTTGGTTCCTTACCATAGACCAGTATTTTACAATAAGCTTGAGAATTGGGGTTATAATACTTATACAAGTTATGGTGTAACCAAGGAAATCAATATGTCTGAAGAGAGAAGCAGACGCCCAAAGGCATTGGCCTAAGGTGACCTAAAGTGGCCTGAATAATGTAATCTAACCCAATATATATTATAGAATCTAATACTTAGTTTTCTTCAAATCTTCTAATCTTGAATCACTTAATTTTCTTTTATCTTTGCCGAATTTTATAGATCTATCAAGTTCGCTTACTGACGGTAAAACCTTACGTTCTATTGTCACTGGTGCAGTTGTAACACTAGCTATAGTAGGGATGGTATTACTAGATACGTTGGTCGAAGGCATAGTAGCATTACTATCGATTGATGTTCTTGGAGTTGGTGGATCAACTACCGGTGAATAATTCTTTTCCTTTGAAAGTGGTGAATATGATCTTGAACCACGATGAATCATATTATAGAATCCATGTCCATGGGATGGTTGGACTAATCCTAAACCTACTGGTGCTGGGATATTATGAGGTTCATTAGTAGTAGTAGTTCCGTTGGCATTATTAACTCCTAAAGATCCAGCTCTAGAGGTTTTGCCTATGGAGGTGGTTGCGGGTGCACTAGTAGGTTCTGGAGTGGCTCCTGGTCCTGCACGTCCAGTTGGTGGAGGAACTGTTCCTGAAATTCCTGAAATAGAACTTGTTCTTAAACCCGATGGACCAGAACTTGTAGGCCCTGGCGACAGTTTATCAACATTAAATAAAGGAACAGTTGCAGGAGCCGAATGACTTTGAATTGTTGGAGGTCTTTCTTCTTGGCTCTGTTTCTTTTCATCTTCAACTTTTATTTTATGTTTAACAGGTGTGGTATCAACTTTCTCCTTGTCATTAGGATTAGGCGTAGAATTAGTGGTAGTAGGACCAACACTAATACTCTTGTTATTATGGGTAGAAGCCCTCAAACTATAATGAGGGTTTAATGGATAATGTTGGATCCCATTTTGACCCATTTGACCTATTTGTTGAGGGATCTGTTCATTACCCAAATTAAATTGTTGATATTGAGATCCTTGGAGTTGGAGTTGTTGCAGGAAGCTGTCGTGATTTATAGCTGAATTGCTCAAATTATTTAATAAGAAATGCTTAAATCCATTCAAATCATTCAAATCATTACTTTGAAGGATTTCAATTAATTTAATCAAATTCTTCTGCTGCACTTTATAATCATTCAAAAAATAATCAAACTTATTAAGCAAGTTAGAGAAGTCAAATTTCAAGTTATTGAAGTTGTTCAATAACTCTAAATACTTGTCAATGGAAATATTATTCTGGAGATTGTATTGGTGGGAAAGGACATTATTATGGTACATTGAAATATCATCGATTGATGTGATGGATAATCTATCAGGGCCATGAGGACCTGAAAAGTATCCTGGTGATGCGTAAGGAGGTTGTCCGTGGGGTTGTCCATGAGGTTGTGGTTGTGGTTGGGGATGTGGAAATGGCTGATGAGGTGGTTGTGGTGCCTGCGATTGTACTTGAGGTTGTGGGGCTGGTGGTTGTTGATGTGGTGCCTGTGGAGGTTGTTGCAGTGGAGGTTGTTGCAGTGGAGGTGCTGGTGGTGGTGGTTGTGGGATTACTGCCGGCTGAGGTGGTTGAGGTGTCAGTGAAGGTGAAGGAGTTTGATGTAAATGAACATTTAAATGACTTAATGGATGACTCATTGGATTTAAGGGTGTCATAGGACTCATTATTGGATTACTGGTGGGGGCCAAATTATCAAAAACGATTTCTTTATTAATATTCTTCGAACTCCTTCTTTTAATTAATTTAAGACTCTCTAAATCACCTTTACGGAACTGGTTATTGGAATGCTTAAATTCCCAACACCCTGTGTTTTTCGATTCTTTATCCTTTTCCTTATCTTCGTCATCCTTTTTATCCTTATTGTCATCATTAACTTTATGAAATCCATACATATTTAATTGCCTAATAAAACTGGCAATATTTGTGTGTTTAAAATACCACGATAATACTTTGGAAAACTCTTCAGTTGGTAATATAAAGAAAGAATCATTTGAACCTGACCACCATATTAAATGACCTATATTTGAATCTTGTAACATATCATAAAGCTTGTGAATAAATATAGTTTGTGGTTTACCTACTATATTATTAGAATGTACACCATTTATTTCAGGCATACTATTAGAACGTTTTGTCATATTGACAAGGTGTGGATCTTATATTATACTTTCTAAGCAATAACTAAAGAAATTAACACCCTAATAGAACCCTAATAGACCCCAATATCTTCGGTATAGATGAAATTTAGATCTGTGAGAAAATTTACTGGCTCAAAACTAGCAATATTTTCAGGTGCGGCGTTATTAATTGATGGGAATTTAAATTGCCTACACAAAAATATCGTTTGCCTACAGAAAAATTACCAATATGATGATAAGAGTTTCAGTTTCTGAATAAGGACATTCCGACCATCATAAATCTCATTTAAATAAAGTTAATCATCAACTTTAGGGTTTAAAGAGTGTATACAGCTAAATAATAGAACAAGGTTTTAACTATAGGAAATTCCGATGAAAGGAACTTTAAAGCTTATTTGAAGAAGGTCTGTGGTTTCCGGGTAAGGTAATGATTGTGCGGTAGGACGATTCGATGCGTTAAGTGTTGTTAATTCAAACGTCATATTGGCAGCATGTAAATCATATGATATTACTCAGCCTTAGTTTAAGATAATAGATATAAACTGAATACTATACTGGAACAACCGAACCAAGACCATATACGTAAAAATGTTCAACATTTCTTAAACCGGTAATTCTAATGTATACGAACACTAACCGTATTGGATATTATTAGAAATGCCGCTAACAAAGAATGCCGCTACAAAAAAACAAAGAATGCCGATGCATGAAAAACTGCAATTATTTAACTATATGAGGTCAACCTCAGGCAGAAGAATTAACCCAAATTGGAATTCAACCCGCGGTGCCTCCCTATCCAACTAAAGCCAGTTTATGATTGCTAACCCAAACCTCTAAGATCTAATGAAACTTGACCATGCATAAAATAATATTTAACCCCCACAAAAACTCATCATACCATTACTAAAACCCTAGTAACCCTTAAGTTTCACCCTTAAAATAATCACCTCAAATGGAACAATAGCAAATTCTGGAAAAATTATTTTTACCGATTTCGTCATTGGTTCCAACTCACCCACCAGTGGCACTGCGACTATAGTAAAATACCCCCAAAATTCCTAGTTTTCATCAGTGAGAATTGCCCCTTCAGAAAATTCCAGTTCCTAAAAAGAAATAAGATTCCGGCTCTTACTTTTTTTGTTATTTAAGCTAAAACTCATTCACTATACATAAAAATTCAAAACTTGGATTTCAAAATTATTTTTTTCTTTTTTTGACTTTCTTTTTCATTTTGCCATTTGAAGATTTTTCAGTCATTTCGTTTCATATTCTGACATTAGTCAACTTTAGTTTTATTAAGGAGGTAATTTATTCATCAAAGAAATTTTCTTATAACTAACTATTTACCCCCCAATACTATTATATTTACTTAGGTCAACGTCTAAACATATAAATTCGTTTAATTTCATCCTCCTCAGTAACGGAAAAAATCTCCTTAGCTCGTCATTGCCTTAAAATATTTTATTAAGGAGGGAACTATCATTGTAAGGGATTAAGGCAACTAAATAAATAAATATCATTTCATATCATTCAACATCATTTTATCTGCCATAATCAACTTTCATATATAAATAAATAACTCCCATTAGTCATATTCAATATTAATAATGAACCAATATAATGATCAAATTGATGATTTATTCAAACCCGCTTATTTAGATAAAGATGGCAAAAAGAAACAAAAGACTTCAACTCATACCCAGCATACTGCTCATTCAACATCACATCCACATTCCCATTCACATACTGCCACTACTACTAAACCAGAAGAAAACATTGGAATAGGTATCAACAATCCCCTTGCCAATAATTTGAATAATAATATTGGTAATAACCTTGGAAATGGCATTAAAAAGATTAAATTCAAATCTAGGTATCAAAAGCAAAGATCAAGATCCTTGCCAATCATAAACTATAAAAATTCCAACGACCGTAAACATCTTCCATTTAATGATATACATAAAAATAATTTAAAACTTAATAATACCAGTACTATTCCATTAATACCACCAATAAATTCGAATTCTTTAAAAGAAATCGACCTTAATGAAATCTTAAAGAATCCCCAACTTCGACACGATATTATATTTGATCCTCAATTACAATTTAGACCTAATTTAGATGGTGAAAGAGGTAAACGTAAGAAGAATATCATAGACAAGTACTGGTTAGAGATGTATAAAGAATGTCAACAATTCTTTGAAATCGATAACAAGAGTCCTAAATTAATAAGATTACCAAACTTATTCAAAACATTGAAGGAAATTTTAATAAGCATTTTACCTAATAATCAAGATAAGATTCTAATTAATGAAATTTTGGATATCGATTTAATTTTACAACAATTAAAATTCAAAAACTTTGATTTCTTAAAGTTAAGTAAAGTATTGAATAAGATTTTCAAAAATCACTGTGCTCCAATCAGAGATGATTTGGTTAATAAAATGTTGGATATTTTTGAAAAAGCATTTGAATTTAATAACTGTAATTATTTGATTCAGGGATTACAAAAGATTTTCCAAATTTTAGAGTGCATGAAATTAGATATCGCCAATCATCAAATAAGAATCCTTAGACCTGTTTTAATTGAAACCGCCATTGATTTCGAAAAAGATTATTTCAATCAATTAATTGTCTATAAGAAATTTAATTTAGCAGATTCAGTTAACTGGTTCAAAGTCAACTATACCAAGAATGAAAATTTAGGAAGATTATTCAAAGAATCTAGAAAGAATTCAGATGATATGGAAATGGATGAAGAAAAGAAAACTAATGAAGAACAGGATGTTAAGGACAATATGAAATTAAATTTGATTTATTCAATCTTTGATTTACTTTCTTGTAAGAAAATGATCAATACTTTCCCACAATCATTAACATTTGATCATACAAGATTGATTTTATTAAGAGCTGATATAAGACAAATTATTGTTATTAATTTATGTATGATATTATTTAAAAATATGGTAGCTGATAACAATCTTAACAAGAATTTAACTTCAAGTGCTAATTTACAAATTTTAAAGCAAGAAATTTTATCAATTGTAACTGATAGTAATGGTAATATTAAATGGACTAAAAACATTCAATTAATTTCTTTACAATTGATTAGAAATTTGAATTTGTCTGAAACTATCGATAATAAATTATTAGAATTTGCATCAAATTGGTTAATTAAACAAATTCAACCAAATTCTAAAGTTTATCAATTAATGGAAGATCAATATTTCAAAAATTTGTTAACTGAATTATTACCAAATTTAAGTAATAATCAAATTCAACCGATTAATCCAGCTGTCAATGGTAATGTAGAATCAAATATCGCTAATAGATTGTTGACTTTAGTTAATTTTAATTGGAATGTTTTCGGGGAATATTATAAAGCTGAACTTAATTAGGGTTTAATGTGTATGTAACGTAATGAATAGATTTAAAAAATTCAACTCTTTTTATCTAGTCCTTTTCATCTTCTATTATAGAACTTAATTTAGTGTCTTCAGCGTACTTATCAAATAATGAATTTTCAGTGGTGACAGTATCTTCAGGATAATAACCATCATCATCTTCATAAATCATCATGTTTGATCTTGTATTAATGGGCCTTAATCTTGATCTAGGCGTTAATTCAGGAACATCATACAACCCTGAACCAGAAGCTATAGGAGAATCTTTACTACTATCAATCACTACCCCAGTATCTCGTGCCAGACCTTTATCTTTGATGGAATTTAAACTTCCCAACAGATTGACAGTTTTGATTGGAGTATTTACTCCTGAATTTCGTTTAGATCCCAGTTTTGATGATCTCTTTGATGACAGTCTGGCTGGGTAATTATATATCTCCTTACCATCATCTAATCTCACCATGTGCTTGAAAATCAATAAATTTTGGGAGATTACATACCCAATTATAACTCCAAATGCTCCCCCGACAATTAAAAAGTGAATTAAATTCTTAACAAAATCATAAGCTAATGATAAATCGATTGTTTCAATTTCAAGCAAGTAAAAGAATGGCCATATAGGGATCAGTACACCATACATTATAATCCTCATAACATACAATGCAGGTATTATGAAGAAGTTTCTGAATGCTTCATAAAATATAGAGAATGTTGATATTGTAACATTCTTACCTATAATAAAAGGAGTTAGTATTATATCAATAAATGTCATGATAACACAATTGTTGTGTAGTTCTCACTAAATCAATCATGTGCTTCACCAGGTGATTTTGCAGTCGTGTCCATAATCCACTACGTCAGTAAGCCGCACCTAATAAATCCCGCAACTTAATGAGTCTATAAATAAGTCCTTACCCTTATACTTTGCCAAGGCCTCTTATCATTGCCACCATATAAACTTTAAAGATCTCTAACCTTTTAGTAAGCGGCAAAAACAGCCCCCCTTCAAATCTAAAACTTTATAAATTTCATAATGGTCATCGTTAAGCCAAGAGTGGCTGATGGTTAACAAGACAATCTCATTTTTTCCTTAATAGAATTTTTATGCTAGTGCGATTTTTTTTTTCTGTTTTGTTGTATAGGTCTTTTTGAGTCCTCCTATTCACAGGGTAAGTGTAAAAACTTTAGTGTACAAGGGTTAGCTTAACAAATCGCCTATCATGACGGAAAAGTCTAAGAAGGGTTCATCTATCAAATTAGGGAAATTTTTCAATTTATCCCATAGTAATGTAAATAGTTCAACTAATTTATCTGACAAAAAAGATGATGACAAGAGTAAGTTGAATATTGATAAATTGAATGAAAAAGTCGAAAAAGTTAATGGAGTTATGAAGAAAGATGGTAATGACAGTTCTGGAGATGATGATTTAAGTATAAATTTCAAACATAATAAAAGATTAATGAATATTGATGAAAATCATGATTTGAATAAGAATGGATCTTTCAATAACGGGTCCCTGAATGATTTAAATAATGCCAATTTAACTTCAAATGGTACTACTGCAATAATATCCAATGGTTTAGGTGCTTTGAAAACCAAATCAAATGGGAAAAATGGTAGTTCGATAAATTTGAGTAATTTCAATTCTTCCACATCAGTGAACACAATTTCCAAACCAAAATCGAGAAACTCTACACCACCAATGTCAAGATCAAATAGTGTGGTTCATCAGAAACCTAGATTCAAAATGACTGATGAAGGTCTTCATGAACATAATTTGAAATCAGCTAAACGTCAAGAAAAATTAAGTAATATGTTGAAAGATTTATTAGGGGCTAAAAAATTAAGAGATGAAGCAAAATCAGCCGTACCGAATATACTAGGTGATCAAGTCAAGGACAAAGACACCAAACAACCACCTACATTATTTTCAGGATTGGTTAGTCAAGTTAAGAATTATCAGCTCAATGATACTTCTTCAACATCTATTGACCAATCTTTTGTTGAAAAATATGGTAGATGTCAAGAAGTTGTAGGGAAAGGTGCATATGGTACAGTTAGAATCAGTCACAAGAAGATCGGTGAAGAAACTGATCAAGAGATCTTGTACGCTGTTAAAGAATTTAGAAGAAACCCTAATGAACTGGAGAAGAAATTCAATCGTAGATTGACATCAGAGTTTTGTATATCATCGTCGTTGAAGAACATTAATATTATTGATACATTAGATCTTTTAAAAGATGCGAAAGGTGATTATTGTGAAGTTATGGAATTCTGCCCTGGTGGTGATTTATATACTTTAATTATTGCAAGTGGAAAGTTAGAATATGCTGAAGCTGATTGTTTTTTCAAACAGTTGATAAAGGGGGTTAATTACATGCATGATATGGGAGTTGCCCATCGAGATTTAAAACCTGAAAATGTTTTGTTGACTCAAGATGGGGTTTTAAAAATCACGGATTTTGGTAATTCTGAATGTTTTAGAATGGCTTGGGAAAATGATATCCAATTAAGTGAAGGAATTTGTGGTTCTTCACCATACATAGCGCCTGAAGAATTTACTATCGAACAATTTGATCCAAGATGTGTTGATATTTGGTCATGTGGTGTAATTTATATGGCAATGAGAACTGGTAGACAACTTTGGTCAGTTGCTAAAGAGTCAGATGAATTCTTTAAAGAGTATCTCGTCAAGAGAAAGAATTCAACTGGTTACGAACCTATAGAATCTTTGAAAAGAGCTAGATGTAGAAATGTGATATATTCAATTTTAGATCCAAAACCTTCAAGAAGGATTACTGGTAAACAAATATTGAATAGTGAATGGGGTAGAGAAATTAAATTATGTTTGGCAGCTCAAGCTCAAACGTAACGCCCTTTAACTTGCACTTATTGTATAAATGATTAATGAACATTATTAAATTGTGAAATTGTGTGTTTTCGTGCGTGTTTGTGTACTCGGTGTTCGTCTCTATGTTTGCGTCTCTGTGTTTATATTCGTGCCTGTGTATGACGATGGATTTTGTGAGAAATTTATCAACAAACACGCGTAATGGTTGAATTATCAGATTATCAACGTCAAGAAAAGGTAGGTGAAGGAACCTATGGTGTGGTATATAAAGCTCTTGATACTAAGCATAATAACCGAGTGGTTGCTTTAAAAAAAATCCGGTTAGAAAGTGAAGATGAAGGAGTCCCATCCACTGCAATTAGAGAGATCTCCCTTCTAAAAGAAATGAAAGATGATAATATCGTTAGATTATATGATCTAATACATAGTGACTCTCATAAGTTATATTTGGTACTTGAATTCTTGGATTTAGATTTGAAGAGATATATGGAATCAATTCCTCAAGGTGTAGGTTTAGGATCAGATATGATTAAAAGATTTATGAATCAATTAATTAAAGGGATTAAACATTGTCATTCACGTAGAGTATTACATAGAGATTTAAAACCTCAAAATTTATTAATCGATAAAGAAGGTAATTTGAAATTAGCCGATTTTGGTTTAGCAAGAGCTTTTGGTGTCCCATTAAGAGCTTACACTCATGAAGTTGTTACATTATGGTATAGATCTCCTGAAATCTTATTGGGTGGTAAACAATATAGTACAGGGGTTGATATGTGGAGTGTTGGTTGTATATTTGCTGAAATGTGTAATCGTAAACCACTTTTCCCAGGTGATAGTGAAATTGATGAAATATTTAGAATTTTTAGAATCTTAGGTACACCAACTAATGAAACTTGGCCTGAAGTTCAATATTTACCAGATTTTAAATCTACCTTCCCTAAATGGTCTAGAAAAAATTTGAAAGATTTTGTTCCAAGTTTAGATGATGATGGAATTGATTTATTAGATCAATTATTAGCTTATGATCCAAGTAGTAGAATTAGTGCTAAACGTGCATTAATACATCCATATTTCCAAGATAATAACGATGAAGATTATTCTAAATCTATAAACATGGGTTAATTTCCTTTTTTCCTTCCATTAATTCATTTTTCATCATTTTACAAGGTTAATCTTATAAAGGTATTCCCTAAATAAGATTAAACCTCAAGACCTTATAGCATTCCTAAAATCCCTGTGTTCATGATAAATAATAAGATAGTAAGTATAGTAATGAGTTCAAAGTTTCCGGATCCTATTTGTAACTTTTTGATTTTGTTTTCGATGATTTTGAAGTTGGTGTTAATTTTAACATGTAATGTTTCAATATATCGAAGGATTTTATTTAATTCAAAAGTTTCCAGTTCTGTGAATTTGAATTCGTTTGTACAAGGTATATCCATTATATGTTTGGTTTATTTTGTTTGTGTTTCTATAATCTATCTCTTTTCTACTATTCTATTGAGTGTCTTAAAATAATTCTATTAATGGTATATGTGTCTGTCTATTTGTGTCTAGTCAGCAGGGTCTATTTCTGTTTATGTCGATCAAATTTTATAACTTTATAACTTAAAATAACCTTCCGTGAGTCCTTGAATTCTTATATTTAAACCTTAACAATAAAACAAAGAAAAGAAGAATGATCAGATATTTATCTAATTACTATTCCTATTTAGTATTACTTGCCTATTTAAGCTTAATTGTGTGCATATTGTGCGCGACACGATTTGTTAATCCAATGCAATTTATATTAATTAATTATTTGGTATACTTACTATACTTCTGCCGCATCATTGTGTCATTACCACCGTACTCCTATACCTAGCTTTTCCACTACAACACCTCGAGAATAAACTCAAATAAACTTACCAGTAAGCTCATAAAAATAATCAAAATGAACATCAATGTAATTCTACTGGTATTCATCTCATTGATACTATCGTTGACAATATCCAGGAACTCTAAGAACACTTTACAACGATCATTAATGACTTGAACTCTTTGATCAATTTCTAAATAATCCCTGAACGCCGTATATAACGGATGTAAAGCTGGTTCGTTATCCCAGAAGAAGTTGGGTGTATCCAATATAGAACTCGATAAATTTACATCAGATCTTAATTTGAATAATTTCCCTGACTTCTTTAAAAGCTGATCACGTTTCAATCCCAATTCTCCAGTCAAGGCTAATTTTTTAGGTAATCTTGAAATGCTTTGTAACACGTTAATCATCCTACTTTCAAATAGACATAATTTAGTCAGTTGAGCTATAGCATGAGACATGGTTAATTTGATTAAATGATTGGCCAGTTTTAATGTGATCATATCATTATAGATTCTTGATCTATGCACTTGTTCATCATAATCGAAATGGAACTCTTCAGTTTCAATATCTTGTTCGTCAATCGGTTTGATCATTATAGGTAAATTTTCTTCATAATGAACAAATGATAAATCAGCCAAGATATTCTTTTCGTGGATTTCACTAAAGTTCCAGAATACAACAATCCCATATTCGAAAATGAACATTTCTCCGTGATGTTTGGAAATTTCATTATTATTTTTCTCTTTCCTCTCTGGAGATGATCTTCCTTGGTCGGCATTATCCGATTCACTTTTACTGCTAGAGGGACTTGAGCTTTCATCCTTATTAGAATTTCTATCACCTTCACTACTTGAGTCATCATTACCTTCTGAAGGGGCAAAATATTGGGGTTCTGAAGGATTGAATGGACCGTTGTTATCATTTTCATACTCTGGATCCATTGAATAATTATTAGCATCTTCAGGTGTTTCCACTCCTGAATAATACTCAAACAAATAATCAGCTTGTTCACTTTTATTGATCAATTTCTCCATGTATAATTTATTAGGTAAAAGTTTATCAGAGTTATTTGATTTAATTCTAAACCCATCAGTTCCTGGTAATAAAGGTAAGGAATAAGGAACATACAAACTTTCATCATAGAACCTGGGTTCTACTTCATGCCTTTTTATCAAGAAATCGTTAATCAATTCTAAATTGAATTGTTCACAAATGAAATATGCTGTCATCCTACTATACTCTTGAGCTCTTCGTTCTTTCCTCATTACTTCAGCTCTTGATCTTTGAATTGATGGATAATCTGGAGTAGGTTGTGGTGGTGGGGTCCTGTACCCATCAGGAACGTTATCAGTAGATCTACTGGAATCTTGGTCAGGGATTAATACTAATTTTTGAGAATTCTTTGATGTTCTAGATGGCAATGATCTCGATAATTTAGGTATACTACCCATCCCACGTCTTTCCAATGATGCATTGCTACTCAAATTGATACTTGGTGGTGGGGATGTATGACGTATAGGTAAAATATTAGGTGATGTTGTGGCAGCATTTGGTGAGAGCGATGGAGGTATTCTGCTTTGACCACTAGGTATATCACTTGATCCACTTAACAATTTATCGACACTAATATCAGCATACCTGTTATGCTTCCTCAATAATTTCTTTCTTAAATTTAATGGTTCATAATTACCGGAATTAGAACTATTTACATTCCTTTGTTGTAATTGTTTCTGATAATTACTACCAGCAAAAGGAGCTCTTGCTCCCTTAACTACATTGGTTCTAGAATCTGTTACCAATATAGAAGGTGACCTTTTGGCAGTAGGCTTTTGAATGGCATCGGGTTTAGGAGAATTCGATCTCCTAGTTCCATTACTCATGGCTTATATAATTAGTATAGCACTATGTGCACAAAATAAAAAGTTTTGGTGATGTCGCACTAATAATTGTTAGCTTGAAAATTTTTATATCTTGCAACAATGTCAACCTTAACTATTGCTTGTAAAAGTGCAGTATTACCTTATAGTACTGTAATTGCTGCTCAGCTTATCAATGCTTCATCATCTGATGAAAGTATCAACATGGAATTCATCGACGAAAAAGATGTTGATGGCGAATCAATTAAATTAACTAATGAAGGTAAAATCCTTTCTGGTCAACTACCAATCTTAAATGGTTTAGCTGATAAATTCCCATTAGTTTTCTGTGATAAAGAAGCTAGTCAAGAATGGGTTGAACTTGCTTTAACTAAATTAACTGTTAAAAATTTCAAAGAGTTATCAGTTGATTTAGAAAAATTAGATAACTATTTAACCTTCAAATCATTCATCAGTGGAGGTTACAAACTTTCATTAGGTGATGTTGTAGTATGGGGTGTTTTAAGAGGTAATGCCTTAATGGGATCAATTCTTAAAAATGAAGTTTTCCCAAACATTTCAAGATGGTATAATTTCATCTTATCAACTAATGCCATTTTCGATAATACTGTTGATAACATGTCTAAGTCAATCATTGAATTAAGAAAATCTAACGCTGCTCCAAAAGGTGGTAAGAAAGAAACCCACAAAGCCAATTTCGAAATTGATTTACCAAATGCTGAAGTTGGTAAAGTTGTCACCAGATTCCCACCTGAACCATCAGGATATTTACATATTGGACATGTTAAAGCTGCTATCTTGAATGAATATTTTGCTCGTGCTTACAAGGGTAAATTAATTGTTAGATTCGATGATACTAACCCAACCAAAGAAAAAGTTGAATTCCAAGATTCAATTATTGAAGATTTAAAGACTCTAGGTATCAAACCTGATCAAGTCACTTATTCTTCTGATTACTTTGATAAGATGTATGAATTAGCTCTTAAATTAATCAAAGAAGGTAAAGCCTACTGTGATGATACTCCACAAGAAAAAATGAGAGAAGAAAGAATGGTAGGTGATGCTTCAGCTAGAAGAGAAAGAACCGTTGAAGAAAACTTAAAGATCTTCACTGAAGAAATGAAACAGGGTACTGAAGAAGGTCAAAAGAATTGTCTTAGAGCTAAGATTGACCACACTGCCTTAAACAAGGCTTTAAGAGATCCAGTTATCTACAGATGTAATTTAACTCCTCACCATAGAACTAAAGATCAATGGAAAATGTATCCAACCTATGATTTCTGTGTCCCAGTTGTTGATGCTATTGAAGGTGTTACTCATTCCTTAAGAACCAATGAATATAGAGACCGTAACCCACAATATGACTGGATCCAAAATGCTTTAGGTTTAAGAAAAGTTCACATCTTCGATTTTGGTAGAGTTAACTTCATCAGAACCTTATTATCCAAGAGAAAATTACAATGGTTTGTTGACAAAAAATACGTTCCAAATTGGGATGATCCAAGATTCCCAACCATTAGAGGTGTAACTAGAAGAGGTATGACCGTCGAAGGGTTAAGAAATTTCATCCTTGCTCAAGGTCCTTCTAAGAACATTATCAATTTAGAATGGTCAACTCTTTGGGCTTTGAATAAAAAGATCATCGACCCAGTATGTCCAAGATTTACTGCTGTTGATGCTAACAAAGCTGTTAAAGTCAATATTGTTGATGGTCCTTCTGAACCTGAAAAACAAACTAAACCAAAACACAAGAAAAATCCTGATGTCGGTAACAAACCTGTTGTCTTCTACAAACAAGTTTTGATTGAACAAGAAGATGCTCAAAGTATTGAAGATAATGAAGAAATTACCTTTATGGATTGGGGTAATGTTATTGTTACTTCTATTAAAAAAGCTGCTGATGGTACTGTTGAATCAATTGATGCTAAATTACACTTGGAAGGTGATTTCCGTAAAACTTCCAAGAAGTTGACTTGGTTAGCTAACACTGATGATAAAGTTGAAGTTGAATTAGTTGATTTCGATCACTTAATCACCAAAGATAAATTAGAAGAAACTGATAACTTCGAAGATTTCATTACCCCAGAAACTGAATTCCGTTCCAAAGCTTTTGCTGATTTGAATATCCGTGACTTGAAGAAAGGTGATGTTCTTCAATTCGAAAGAAAGGGTTACTTTAGAGTTGATGTTCCTTACTCTGAAGGTAAATCTCCTGTTTTATTCACTATCCCTGATGGTAAAGCTGTTTCAAGATACGGTGCTAAGAAATAAGTATATAGTTAATATATCGTATTTTTGATAGGGACTATATTGTGTCGTAAATGTAAAAAATTACCCATGAAGTTATAATAATGTTGTTGGTGAAAAGTCAAAAAAAGAAAATTCCGATGCCGGGAGTCGAACCCGGGTTTGCTGCGTGAAAGGCAACCGTGCTAGCCGTTACACTACATCGGATGTTACGGACTTTTTATGTTTTACTTGGATATCCGCGCCATGCCGCATAACATTTTTTGGCCAAAAGAAGCCTTTTTTTAAGCTCTAAATCCATTCTAAAGCCTTTTGATATACTTTAAAGGGTTCATTTGATTTACACAAGAGAAATTGTTTAGTTTGAAAGAGATTTGGCCGAATAGTGTCTAGATTTATTTAGTATATAAGATTATACGAATAATTTCTGTAAAGAGATTATGTAAGTGTTGGCCTCTTCCTGATACTAGCCCGAGAGGGCTTCAATGTTTTAGGTTTTCTGACTCGTAGAATAGTATATAATTTAACGTATGTAAGTATATAGTATTTTAGAGGATGAATATACAATTAGTATTAAAAAAAAAAAGAAGTTTTACAAAAAAAGTCAGAAACACATTCAAATATAAAGCTATTTCAATATAGAGAAATCCAATATTAAAAGTTAATTATAAATTTAATGCGATGAACCTAATAGTATAACCAAATTATTCTTTATTCTCTAATTCTGGGGAATAAGCGTATTTTGAAAATTTTCTGATTCTTTGTCCGTATCTATAGAACAAGAATGGAATTGCACAACATGCTAATGATATAAAAGCCATCAATGAACTAGCCCATTGATAACCTAATCTATGATACATTTGTTCAGTGAATAAAACAACAGCCGCACCCCAAATTGATCTCACAAATGTTTTTGCAGCCAACGCACTTGCAGCATAATGACAATAAGAATCAACGATATAATTATTGGCAGGATTATATACCATGTTGAAACCTATACCTGTTGCCAAACCAGCGAAACATGGACCAGCCCAAGATACTGAAGGATATGAAGTCCAGCCAAAGATGAATAAACCAATAGGGATAAACCAACATCCATACATCATAGGAATTAACCTCAATTCAGGTGGCGGAATTTCGCCATTGTCAATATATTTCTGAGCTCTTTTATTATAATCCTTATTGAAGTAAATTGCTACAAAACTGGCAAGGATGACACCCACACCTATGGGGATAAACATAATACCAGTCTTTGAAGCTGACCATCCTTTACCTTCCATGAAAATGATTGGATAAGCAAAGAAGTTCATATACAATAATCCATAATTGACTGACATATAAATTGTGATCAAGGCGACAATAATCTCTGATAACAATTCAAATGGACGGACCATAGATCTATGAAGAACTTCTTTGAAAGTAGCACCTTTTAATTGATGTAAAGTTATATATCTATCATCACCAGTGAGTTTTTTTAACTTGTTACATCTATGTTTTAAAATTGTAGCAGCATGAGTTTCTGGTACAACTGCCATGAATAACACATAAGTAAATCCAGAAAGAATCAAAAATGTATAATAGATCCATCTCCAGGTTGAAGTGTAATCACCTAATAAACCTCCAAAGATGGGACCAGCAACTGGACCAATGAAAAGACTACCTGAGAAAGCCAGCATAGCAATACCTCTTTGATCATGATCGAATAAATCAGCTAATGAACCACCAATTAAACAAATTGGAGCTGAAAACAAAAGCCCATCGATTAACCTACATACAATAAGGGTTCCAATATTTTTAGCTAAAGCACAAGGTATGATGAATATAACTGCTAATATAAGAGTGCATGCATAAACTGGCTTTCTACCGAATTCTTCACTCAATGGTGCTGATATTAAAGGACCAAAACCAAAACCTAAAACGAATGTTGAAACTGAAGCTAGAATGATTACTTCCTCACTAACATGGAAATATTCTACAGGACTTTGCATGTCTCCTGTAACGATGGCCGAACCAAAAGCCACCACAAAACATGTAAATCCTAAAACGAATGTATAAAGCCATTTTCTAAAACTTGAAAAATTTTTAGGATTAGCTTTATCGCCGTCTACAAATTCTACTAACCTTAATTGTGTCTCTTTATCTATTGGATACTTCCATTCATCTTGATCGTTAAAAGTAGAATGTTCATCTGGGGTTGTGTTGATTCTCTTTAACTCATCTTCGTCATCTCTTTCACCTAAAGCTCCAACATCCTCACGAAGCTCTGATCTTACTCTTTGTGCACCTTCATTCCCCAGAATGTCAGGTTCATATGATTTTAATGATCTGTTCTCGTCTATGGTCTTTTCATCTCCAGCAGAGTCAGAAGTTGAATTTAAATTCGAGTTCGAGTTATTCCTACTCATTATTGATAACTGTTTTATATGAATTCCAACCTTACTAGGATTTACAATGATTTTTATATTTTTGTCATATCGGTGCTAAAGCCTCTTGTTAAAAGAAGGTTTAGGGCCGATGGTCGGGTAATTCACATGTGAGACCCTTATGTACTTGCTTGTGAATTAACTTCGAACCGTTAAACAATAAAATAATGGCATTACATCGATTTCCCCCTCCTTTCGACGCCAAACACCTATTGGTTAGTTCTGATGGACCATTTCTTTTATGGTTTACTCCTGATCATAAAACCGTTTTTAACCTTAATACTCCGGATTTTCCTTGTTACCAAGCCTCTTTCTATTCATCTGTCTAAGATAATTATAAGCATGTCTCAACACTGTTATGCAGTGGACTTATAGGATTTCAGGCAGCAAACAGAGAAAGTGATAATTAACAGCTCCGTATAATTGCAAAACAAAAAATAATGAAGGAAGCGAGGTTCGAACTCGCGCGGACACTGTCCAACAGATCTTAAGTCTGCCGCCTTAGACCACTCGGCCATCCCTCCATTTTGTACTTGAAAAGCGGTCTACTTAATCATCAGTTTATACTTCAGAAATGTCACGTGATTGTTTGTCACGTGAAAAAATATAAAAGAGTCTAGTTTCAGGTCAGTTCATTATCAAAATGCTTTTTAACTATATGAATAATATTAGTTGTGCGGAAGAGGTATTAAGAGCATGCTTGCTGTGCTATATGGGATTTTTTTATATTTGCTTTATCATTTTTATATAATTTTTGCAAGTATTTTTTGCATCTCAGGTTAACATTGTGAAAAATGTAAAGATATCAAAAATGCATAAAAAGTTGGAAAATATCAAGATTAAAAAAGAAGTGTCTAGTAGACTGAGAGCCGAAATTTACAGAATTCACAAACAACATGATTATGGGTATTTCAACATGTTAACTTGGTAAATTTATAGAATTTCTGTATACTATTGTTACGCGTTATGTACCGGATAAATGACAAGAGTGTCTGACAATACAATACAAACACCAATTCCAGTTTCAAGTCGATTAATTAGCCTAATCTTCTAGAACTTGGTTCATGTAGATAAAGAAGAACTATCTTGATGAAATTAATAGACTAAAACCATAAATGGTTATCTACCTAGTGCACGACTAAATGACTCAAAGTCATCGATCTCATGCACGATCTTAACAAATTCTGAAGAACGCCAAATACACACGCCTTTCATGTAACAAAGGTAAAAGAACACGTAGACCAACAATTAAGGACCCGAAAATCTGTTAGCTTATACCCGGGAAGGTATAAGTCATCAGCCTGTCACACGACAAGGTACATGTATGATTTAAAAAAATAACAGGTTACGAACATTCGCAGTTTAGCACATCCGTGGAGTTAAGGAAGCAAATCCCAATTGCCGGGGCATGATTAATTGAACAAACCAAAGGGTCTGTACTTATAGAGATTTAGGAGAAGTGGATGTAATATATGCACATCAAGGCATGATATCAGACCCAGATAAATTCTATAAAATAAAGTTTTCTTACATCATTAACGTTTAGGGAAGTATCGGGAACATGATTGCGAAAGGTTATCCGTGAAACGTTTTGCCGATAAAGTAGCACAAGATCGTATGAAAACCATAAAATAAGGAACCAAGGCAAACAATAATAAAATACAGAATAGCAAATCATACACCAATAAAACTTTATTTGTAAAAAGGATAGAGTTGCTTATTGCCGGCCCAACAAGCCCGAACCCCAGATATTGTCATCAGATGATGTGAAAACTAAAGTCCGGACAATCTTGTTGAATAATAAACCTCCACAAATCACTGGTATAGAGGCACATAATCGTAAGCCAAATAATAAACTTAAAAATAACAATCATAAGAGTAAATACTATGTAAAGAAGTATGTTCGATTAAATTATCGGCATTACATCAATACGGGTACTCACAGGATAAAATGAGAATTTCACATCTTTAGAAAAACAACGCAAGTTATTTTTGAGCTGGCCTCATACCACTCTGGTTATTCACTTAATTATATTACCCCAGCTCTGATCTTAATTATACTACTCCACACTTTAACCACTATAGATTAGTCACGTTCAATTCAGTTATAGACTCGGGTCAGGATCAAGTAACCTTAAAAGACTTAAACTATTAGAAATCTCATTTGGCTTATTGGCTACAGAAAAACAATTGAGCTCGTTCCTAAAAATCCCGTACGGGTTTAATTATCCTGAAAATTTAAAAAAGAAAAATTTTCTCAAAAACCTGTTCATATATATAGGGACAAATCCCAAACTTTAACATAAAATTGACAATTCCCCAGGATTTATAGCTTTGATCAAAATAGCATAAATTTCCTAAAAGACATTTTACTAAATATATTCACTTCCACATTGGTTAATCACATAATATTATGAGACAATAATGTCCAGCACCAAACAAATCAATCAAAATATTCAATTGGTTTCTAATGAAAATAATGACTTAAAACATAAATTATTAAACCTAATTAATGAATACAAGTTATTGAAACAAATGGTCATCAACAATGACTTTAATAATGAAGTAAATGATAAAAAGAGAAGTTTTAATGAGATCGATGATAATGAATTAAATGTAATTAAAGAAGATGAACCATTAATAATTTCAAATAACAATAAACTTGCTGATGATATATTTGATTTCATCGATGATGAAGAGATTGACGAAGAGATGGATAGTCCATTATTGTCGAGAACTTCGTCTCCATTAGATGATGATAACACTTCATTAATGTTGTCTTTGACTAGATCAACAACAATATCCTCAATTTCCAATTCAACTTTGGAAACCAAAAATAATATAAAATTCTTCGATTTACCAAGTTTTCAATCAAATAAACCATATAATAATATTTTTGAAAATCTTGGTAATCAATTTGATATTTTAAAACAAGATAAATATAACTTAATTAATGATTTTTTAGAAGAGAAATTAATTGATAATGATTTAAATTATTATGAAAATTTAAATTATCAAGATTAATGAATGTGACGACTTACTTATTTATTCCTTTATACACACATATACGTTTGGGTTTTTAGTGCTTGGAATGTTATCCACTGACAATCTCTCGGTTTCTCATTCTCTCGGTTGCTTTGCCATGCCATGCGAAATTGGAACAATCTGAAACATTTTTCTAGAACAGTGTCGTCGAAGGAGTAAGGATTTGAGACACTGATACGCAAAGGGGCATTCACGAATTTGGCACGATTCTTAATAGAATTTGGCCCATATTAACTTTGGTTTCGAACATGGCTTCTTCAATTCAATTTCGTGTAATTGTTTACTATTATCATTAAGGCTTGTTACACTTATGATTTCTAGCCTTAGTCTTTACTATTTTTGGCACGTAATTGATTTTAGAGTTTGTGTCATAATTCGCCAATTAATTTTTGATTGAAACCAGGCAAAGTTCATAAACTATAAATGTAGTACCTTTTCCCCTTCACCTCTTATTCAACTGTTAACAGCGTTTACTTAGCGTGTCCTTTCCTTATATAAATCCTTATCATGAAATTTTTTGCAACCTTATTATTATTACCAGTAGTTACTGCGGTACCATTCAAGAGATTTGAAAACTCAACTATGGCTACATTTGATCCTGCCGCTCCTTCATCTACCGAAGGTGATACAACTATTACTACTTTCCTTACTCAATACCAAACCATAACTTCAGGTAGTTCAACTATAGTTCAAGCCATTGCTACTTCTCAAGTTGTGACTACTCAAGCAAAAGGTGCAGGTGCCGAGAATAGTGTAGCTGCTGCTGATGGTAGTGGTGTTACTGCCGATGAAGAAGCTTGTTCAAAAGTCACTGTTACTGAAACTGAAACTGCCACGGTAACAGAGACTGCCACAGTCACAGTAACCGGAGGATCAGGATCAGACTCAAAGTCAAACTCAGGATCTGGCGGCTCAAATTCTGGTAGTTCAGGCTCCGGCTCAGGATCAGATTCAGGATCAGGATCTGACAATTCCCTTTACATTAGTTCATATCCAGTCACAGCTGCACTTATTAATGGTGATTCTACAACCACAGTCACCACCTTTATCAGTATTACAGGAACTTCATCTTTTGATACAAGCTCACCTTTAACTACAGAACACTCAAGTTTTGCTAATTCTACAACAAACGAATTCAATTCCACCTATGTTAAATTTTGAACCTGAACATAGATAAATGGAACAGCCTTGGGTTAATAGGCAATTTTCGAATATATGGTTTTTCGGTCTTATATAGTCAATAGATATTGTACGGATAATCTATACGATGTTGCGAGCACTGGTATTTCTCTGTTAGTGATTTTCCACATCGCAAATCTTGGGGAAGTAAATACCCAGCAGTTTCGTTAAGTCTAAGAGTTTAGAAGGTGTTTGTGGTTATACTATGTTGAGCTAGGCCAAGATAAGATACAGAATTCAAAAATGGCCGGCGGCTAAGCTCTTACAGAATGTGTGCGAGGGAAGAGCTTTGGTAACTCACGATGAGCAGGTTTTCCTATTGTACCTTTTTAAGACCACCCTTGTATAATACTCTAGTTTTGTTATGCTGTTTTGGAGAGTTTAATTCAATACCATTGTGAGATGCTTATGTATTGATAGTCGCTTTCTCGTGGGTAGGGTCTTTGTTTACTGACATTTGTGGTAAAATGATGATACTTGTGTTACTGGATAATATTAGCGATGATATAAGGAAATTAGATATTTGGGTTAAGGGTTCAGTCTTACATGACGACATGGCTAAGTTTTTTTTTGAATCTTATTACAATATAACATTGTGGCGATATTTTCGTAAATTCAAATTAGACCAACAAGGTAGGCTCATTGATGGATTCCTCAAAATAATATGGCTATTAAATTCCCTTGTAGCTACTCAATGTTCACAACGACAATGCAAAAAGTCAAAGTGTGGTTGGATTATAACAAAAGTGGAAAAATGTGAGTTTCCAATCCAACTACTACCAGATTTCTAGGAAGTAATATTGAGAAAAGTTATACACGAATGACTTTTGTTAGTATCTAAAAGATTTTGATGGATCTGGTAGCGTGATTAAGTAAAATGTATCTTCAGTTATTAAGATAAGTCTGTTAATTACTGATCAAAACTTAAGACGCCTGAATTGCTTGAATTTATTGAACACTTGCCCGAGCAATCACATTGATCCAGCAAAGAAACCCCCACCATTTGCTTTTGTACTTGGAGTTAATCCCTAGATAAAACGACGTAAGGATAAAAGCTCATAGATATCCGGACAAGTTGTGATATGCATTAACCGACAATCTGTGATATGGGTCATTAACCACCAGTAAAGCAACTGACTCCTAAAAGAATCTTCAGTAGTCTGAACGTCTAAAGTTTTCACTCACCTACTTGCATGAAGACAACCACTATGATGATCCCTGACTTAAACGAAACAACTAAAGGTGATAGGGAATAAATAAGGAGATTTAAGGCACATGGAGTGAAGTACCAAATTCAAAAAATACAATTCTCATGATAACGGGTTCAGGCACCTGATCGGGAAGATTGTAAACCCCACCAGAACACCCAGAATACTTTTGGAAACATAAATTCAAGGCCATGAGGTTTCTATGCCTTGATAGGCCTTGGCCAAATTCAAGGCAAGATCGAGAGGCCAACGTGAGGCACTCAAAATAAAGGCAAGACCGAAATTCCTAGAATAAAAAGCAACAAGAACTCATAACACTGGATTATTGTTCTGATAAGCCGCCTTTCTTTAGGCAAATGTTAAAATTCCAAACCTTTAAACTTTAAGAGATTCTAAAGCAAAGAGGTTTAAGTTACTGACAATGAATGGATGGTTTTGTAAAACCGTTACAATCGAATCAGGCCAGCGAGATGAATTGCAATACTCGGGAATAAACCAACCACCAACCACATAGATTGGGGATAAATATACGTGGAGGACCATAGATGTGGAGGATCAGATATGGGGGGACAATTAAAATCAGAGCAAAATTACGAGGAACAACATAATAAACTTTCCAGGCACCCACTTTTGAAAGGTATTCCATTGAATCGAAATTGTCCCACTTTACCGGTTGTATCGAAAGAAACTATTTTACGGATCGAAAGCAAAAGGCTTGTACACAAAAGCAAATTTCCAGTCATAATATTACGAAACTGCAAAGACTCTGGAAAATTTCCATCGCAAAATTGATCGCAAAACTGATTTAACTATGGAGTGGCATCCTCATTTTTTACGAATGAGTGGGGTAGACGAAATCTGGGGAAATTACAATAATCCGTAATTGGGTATATTGTTTAAACTACAAACTGAATTTAGATGTATAAACGACCGTAAAATTTCAAAAGTAACCTAGTTGGTAATCTAATAATCTAATCTAACCATATTTGAATTAATTATCTGATCAGAAATGAACAAAATCCTGTTAATAAGTAAATTATAAGCCATGTTTAAACCATAATAACCAGTGTGTAAGAAAACCATAAATTATGTTACCCCTCTAACTACTTTTGATTTAGCCCCTTAGGCTAAAATCTGGCGTGAATTATTTGCTTACATGCATTAGATGTGGCCTCAAAATTGCAAGTATTTTTCCTGCCTGAGGAGTACCCATTGACAAATTCAAAAGTATTTAAATGCCATCAAATCCTTGGCTGATTTGAAATAGGTAATATCTTTGATAACAATTATAATGAATACTATTGAAGACTTAAAGGCTAAGAAACCTGAAGTTGATCATTTAGAAGATATGGTCGGTAGTGACCAATCTTCATTTAAACAAGATTTAGGGAAAACTGCTTTCGTTTTAGACGAAGCAAAAGATGCAACTCATGATGAACATGAGTTAAGTTTAAGTGATGCATTGAAATATCATAAAAAGGCTATCTTTTGGGCTATAGTCTTATCTTCTACTATTATTATGGTATGTATTTAGTTGAGATCTCAACAATAATAGAGATTCCGAGATGGGGTTCAGGTCGGGGCACCCAATCGATTCATTAAACAACCGAAAATTAATTCTTGGTAAGGCAACAAATTTATACTAACATATTTTTAGGAAGGTTATGATAACAGTTTGATCAGTTCATTTTATGCTTATCCATCATTTGCAAAGAAATATGGTAATGATCTTGGTGATGGTAATTATCAATTAGAAACTAAATGGCAAACATCTCTTGGTATGGCCAGTTCAGTTGGTACCATTTTTGGGGTTTTCTTTAATGGTTATTTAACTGAGAGATTCGGTCATCGTCTTGTCATTATGGTATCTTTAGTATTTATGGCTGCCTTCATTTTCATTGTATTTTTTGCTCAAAACCTTCCAACTTTATTAGTTGGTCAAATTCTTTGTGGTATCCCATGGGGGGTATTTGCCACTATGGGTCCTACTTATTCATCAGAAGTTTGTCCATTAGCCTTAAGAGGTTACTTAACTGCTTATGTTAATATGTGTTGGGCTATTGGTCAATTTATTTCTGCTGGGGTTTTACAAGGTTTAGTTAGTAACACTACTCAATGGAGTTACAAAATCCCATTTGCTATTCAATGGGTTTGGCCAATTCCTCTTTTCATTTTAACTTTCTTAGCTCCAGATTCTCCTTGGTGGTTAGTTAGAAGAGGTAGACATGAGCAAGCTGAAAAATCCATGAAAAGATTAACATCTAAAGGTGTTCACCATAAAGTTGCTAAACAAGTCAGTTTGATGATTCACACAAATGCTTTGGAACAAGCTCAACATCAATCTAAAAGTGATGATGAAAAGGGATGGAGAGGTTACTTACAATGTTTCCAAGGTACTAACTTAAGACGTACTGAAATTGTTTGTATTACATTTGCTGGTCAAGTTTTATCTGGTTCAACTTTTGCTTATTCCCCATCTTATTTCTTCAGTCAAGCTGGTTTAAATTCTGGTGATGTTTATAAATTGAATTTGGGTGTCACTGCTATTGCCTTCTGTGGATGTGTTGGTTCATGGTTTTTAATTAATAATTTTGGTAGAAGAACTATTTACGTTACAGGTTACTTTATTTTAACTACCTTATTATTATTAATTGGTATTTTAGCATCACCAACTCAAACTCCTGGTTTACGTTGGACTCAAGCTGGTATTACTATTGCCTGGGTTGCTACTTATGCTTTATCCATTGGTCCATTAGCTTTCACTATTGTTTCAGAAATGAGTGCTACTAGATTAAGAGCTCAATCTGTTGCTTTAGCAAGAAATGCTTATAATCTTTGTTCATTAATTTCACAAGTTGTTGAACCATACCTTATCAATCCACAATCTGCTAATTTAAGAGGTAAAACTGGATTTGTTTGGTTCGGTACTGCTCTTCCAACTTTAATTTGGGCTTATTTCAGATTACCTGAAACTAAGGATAGAACTTACGAAGAATTGGATATTTTATTCGATAGACGTGTAAGTGCTAGAAAATTTGCCTCCACTGAAGTTCTTGATCTTCCAGCTGTTGAGATAGATGTTGAAAGCAAAGATTAATTAATTGCTAAGTAAAAATTTAATTCGTAGGTTATGTATTTTAATGTAAAAAAGATAAATTAGTGATTTTCTTTTATTTTTCTACCTATCCGAGTATTATTCAACAGAGTGGGGTTCATTATGTATGAGCCTCTAAAATATTCTCCACTACACCATTAACGTCATAATTTGAAAATTGGGCATTCATCAAAACTTGTAATAATTTCTTGATACCTAAATTGATAGCATCTTGTCCATTAGATAATTTTAATAATTGGTTACAAATTTCTATTCTTGATGGTTCATCCATAAAGTTAATATCATTCATAACAATATTTAATTCATCTAATGTTGTAACTGGTCTAACTTGAGTAGTTTTAGTGAAAGAATCAGCCAAATTCATGGATTTTAAGATAGAATATTGTGAAGTTGTAGCTAAGATTAATAATCTTCTACCATTTGGAGGTTTTTTACTTAAGTATACCATTAATAATTGTAAAATATCATTGGAAAACCTTGGACCAATAGGGACATAATTAATAATACTTTCAATTTTATCAATGATTAAAACACTTAATGGTGATTTATAAACATCTCTGAAGACTTGATCGATGGTACTAATCTTTTGGAATTCATTCAATCCAACTAATGATTCACCACTTAATACTTTAATAAGAGGGAACTTGGAATTAAGGGCTAATTTGGTAGCTAATGCAGTTTTACCAACATTTGGATTACCATAAAATAACAATGATGCTAACCTTTCGTTTTCACTGTTACTAACTTCATTAATGTAACTATCACCAATTTGTAAGAATCTGTTAATACTTTCATTATAATGAATTATACCATATGGTAATAATTCTGTTAAATTTTCTTCATTACTACCAAAGGCAGGTTTAACTTCATTAAGAGCCATCTCAAAATTTGACCAATTTAATTTCATTTTACTGATACTATCATCAACTTTAGCTAATGATTCAGCCTTAGTAAATTTATTAATAGCAAATGATGTAGCACTATTAACTAAACCTTCTAATTCAGCCCCTGTGAAATTCTTGGTTAATTTAGCTAATTTTTTGAAATCAACGGTTTCATCTAACAAATTATTGACTTTCATTTTCTTAGTATGAATTAACAAAATTTCTTCTCTTCCCTTTTCATCAGGTAAAGCAATTTCAATTTGAATTTCAAATCTACCAGGTCTTAACAAAGCATTATCAATCAAATCTAATCTATTAGTCATACCAATAATCAAAATATTATTTAATTGATCAACACCATCCATTTTACTCAACAATTGATTGACTACATTATCACCAACTCCTGTACCATCCAGTTTACCTCCACCTCTTTGTTTGAACACTGAATCCAATTCATCAAAGATAATGATATGTAATCCTGAATTTTCTCCTTTTTTCTTATATTCATCTTCTGCATCTTTGAAAAGATTACGAATATTACTTTCACTTTCACCTACGAATTTACTCAACATTTCGGGACCATTAACAATCTTTGGTTCTTTTACGTTTAACATTTTACCAATTTGTCTAGCGATTAAAGTTTTACCAGTACCTGGAGGACCGAATAACAATAAACCTTTGACATGTCTTAAACCCAATTTACCAACTAAATCAGGACTTATAATTCTGGACGCAAATGCTCTTCTAAAAATTTGTTGAAATTCTTGATCTAAACCACCAATCCCTAAACTATCCAATTTGAAATCTGGGTTGATGATTGGATTATTTCTTGGCCTATTACTTCCCATAGTTTTAGAATTGGAATCCTTGACTAAATTGATGATTGACTCACCTGATGGGAAGAAATCAACTTGAGATTGATCAATTAAGATCCCTCTGGAATGTCTATCACTTGATACATTTGAATTTTGACTATGAGTTTGACCGTTCAAATCCATCATTTCAACAGAATTGATCAACAACAGGTAATATTGTCCTTTAAAATCAATGGTAATTGGTTGAGTTGGTTGCAAGACTTGATTTTTGAAAAGGGTCAAGAAATGTTGAACAAGTTCGGCATGGTTTATTGGATTGGAATTGGATTTACCTTTAGTTCTGAAATCAATCAAAATTTCAATTGATTTGATATAGACCAAATTACTACCAAAATTGCTTAATGAGAATGATTCAACCATAACATTCTGTCTCAATGACCATTTACCCCATTGTCTGATAGCTCCGGATAACCCTAAAGTTCCTGGTTTAACAGCTGGATCTCTTTCAATAGAATAAATACATATATTATCTAAACTGATATAATTAAGATCTTGAGGCACGTCACCTGGATTCACTGCCACTAAATTTCTTAAAGCAATAGAATTGGAAGGGCAATTATCAACGACCAAATTAGTTTTGAATTTAGGTGCTGGTGCTTGATTGTGATTTATCAGTGGGTATCCTTGACCTGGGTTATTTGAAACCTTATGAAATCCTAGCTTTTCCATATTATCCTATGTGTTACCTATGAACAATTTCGCGACACTACCACTACCAAAGAGACTTTGAGGAAACTAAAATCACGTGTAAAATCATATGATAATCACATGACTATCACGTCTAGATTTATTAGATGAATAATATAATAAAGAGGTTGATGACCGTAGCAAATTTTGTAATCAAAAAGATCAGACGTTTAGATTCTAAACGTGCACGACCACAATAATTCCGTTTGTTAGTAAGAAACCACATCTACGACATAGATTCATCAATTCTTAATTAGTAAAGCCTATACGATATAATAAGCGAAACACGCCTAGCCACAATTCCATCCAATGATCTCAAGCGGCATTCCCTCAATGAGGAACCGAACACGATTCCTTATCAACCACCGTATGTAATTAGATAGGACCCTAATCAAACACTTATACATAATGGCTCTATAAAATGACTTTTGCACACATTTGCCCCTAATTAAATTAAACAATGTAACCTTAAATTGTAAAGCCGTTGATGGAAATTCCATTAAATTCTTTATCTTGCCAAAACGGAAAAAAAAACCACAGTTTTTCGACACCGCTCGGGATTGAAAAAGTGTCGCCCTTGTCTGTGATGGCCACGGTATTATATTAGGTCAATTAAAGTCCCTAATCTCTACAAAAAAAGAGAATAAACTTCAGCTTATAATTAAAAGCCTCTGACCTTATTCTAATCGGTAATTGCTACAAAGTTTAACCTATAATAAATCAATAAAATTGGCAATGTCTCTGTATATAATGATCCAACAGTCGGCGTGTCGCGTATTACAAACTAAATTCACAGTCTAGAATAGTTTGGAATATAAATTAACGCCAAATCCCCCTGATAGGAAAAATTTGTTAATTAGTTTTCCGTTTTATAGAATTTTAACAAAACTTTATACATTAATAGAACTTAAATAAAAATGGCTCCAGTTATTCAAAAACCAGCTCCAGCTTTCAAAAAAACCGCCGTTGTCGATGGTACTTTCGAAGAAATTTCATTAGAACAATACAAAGGTAAATGGGTTTTATTAGCTTTCATCCCATTAGCTTTCACTTTCGTTTGTCCAACTGAAATCATTGCTTATTCTGATGCTATCAAGAAATTCACTGATAAAGATACTGAAGTTTTATTCGCTTCAACTGATTCTGAATATTCTTTATTAGCTTGGACTAACGTTGAAAGAAAAGATGGTGGTTTAGGTAAAATCAACATTCCATTATTAGCTGATACCAACCACACCTTATCAAGAGATTACGGTGTTTTAATTGAAGAAGAAGGTGTCGCTTTAAGAGGTATTTTCTTAATTGATCCAAAAGGTACTTTAAGACAAATCACCATCAACGATTTACCAGTTGGTAGATCAGTTGAAGAATCTTTAAGATTAGTTGAAGCTTTCCAATTCACTGAAAAATACGGTGAAGTTTGTCCAGCTAACTGGCAACCAGGTTCAGAAACCATCAAACCAACCACTGAAGACTCAAAAAGTTACTTCTCAAAAGCTAACTAAATAGACTTATAGATAATATTTTAGATAAATATAGATGATTGCTTATCTTAATTGCTTTTATATGGTGACTTGTAATGCTATAATGTAAGTTTGAATTCCGAAAACACTCTACTATGCTCTCTGGAGTCAAGGGCCTCATGGGTCGATGAGCCCACGGATAAATCTCATTCTCGATATGTCTGACATTTACTTCTATAAATACTTAGTTAACAAACAAGTATTTTTTAGGTCCAAGCATTGTTATGCGTTGGTCAATTTAAAACCTCTAGTTGATGGTCACGTACTTGTCGTACCTAACAATCCCAAAATCATGAGATTCAATGATTTGAATGATGAAGAATCAATTGATTACATGAAGAGTTTACAAGTTATCTCTAAATTTTTAACATGGGAGTTCAAGGCTGACAGTTTAAACATTGCAATTCAAGATGGGCCTGAAAGTGGTCAAACTGTTCCTCATTTACACACACATTTGATTCCAAGGTTCAAATCTGATAAGTTTAAAGGTGATAGTATTCATGAGAACTTAGAGAAAATTGATATTATTAAAGATTTCGAAGCCAGGAAAAATGATCATAAGATCAATCCTCAACCTTTCATTAGTGATGATCAAAGATATCCTAGATCGATGGAAGAAATGGAGAAAGAAGCCAAATATTTAGAAAGTCAATTCGAGAAATTCAAGCTACTTAACTAACCCAAAGTGCGACCTTGGGAATTTGTCGGTCTAGCACAAAATGGATCAACCATTAGATGAAATTCAATGGAAGAATCCAGAATGGATTAATCAGTTTGGGTTACACACAGGTAATGTTTTAGATTATTTTAGTGAATCACCTTTCTATGATAGAACATCTAACAATCAAGTAATAAAAATGCAATTTCAATTTCAACCACCACCACCTAATATCAATACCCCTTTGGAATTCACCAAGTACTTCGAAAACAAACTTATCGATATGGTAGGTATAGAGTTCATATTAGCATATATAAGGGAACCTGATTTTTGGATTATACGGAGACAAAATAGATTCAATAAAGACAACGTTCAAATCTTAAATGATTATTATATAATTGGAGCTAATATTTATCAGGCTCCTAAACTATATGATTTATTAAGTTCAAGATTATTGAACTCTACCATATCTATAAAGAATTCCATTAATTTATTAAACGATTTAAATGATAAGAATGAAGATACCCCTCCACAAATTAAACAAAAATCAGATTTAGAGTCAGTACTAAATAATTGTTTAAAATAATATATATTTGAAGATTATAATTCATCTTTTTCAACAGTTAATTTACTCTTTTCATCATCAGTTAAAGCGACTTCACCAGTAGCGATGATTTTCAATTCTTTGACTGGTCTGTCACCGGATCCAGTTTTAACTTTCTCCATGTAATCAACTACATCAAAACCATCTAAAACTTGACCGAAAACAACATGAGCACCATCTAACCATTTAGTAATAACGGTGGTCAAAAAGAATTGAGACCCGTTGGTGTTTCTACCAGCATTGGCCATACTTAATCTATAAGGTCTATCGTGTTTTAAAACAAAGTTTTCATCTTCAAATTTACCACCATAGATTGATTTACCACCGTATCCTTTACCAGTTTCATAATCACCACCTTGAATCATGAATTGCTTAATGATTCTGTGGAAGATTGAACCAGTGTAACCAAAAGTTGGATCTTCGCTCAATGTTAATTCTTTAAAGTTCTTAACAGTCTTTGGTACCACAGTACCGAATAAACCAATTGTGATTTTACCAATTGATTTCCCATCCTCAGCAACTTCAAAATAAACTTTATCAGTAACTGGAGGGTCCAGGGCTAATTCAGCGGATCTAACAAATCCTAAGTAAAGGAGGACAGTAATTAAAACAATTGAAAATAACTTCATCATGTAAGGATTTTCGTTGAGATTCTCAATTGACAGATCACCTCCAATGCCTCGCTCAATTGCCCTACCACGTCTATAGTTGAATATCAGCACTTTTAAAAACAGAGAAACTAGAAGGTCGAATAGTAAATAAATCGTATATATTATAATCCTTGTTGTAATCTTTCACCAATTTTTTTAGATGCAAATGATAAAGCATTAAATAAACCTTTCTCTGATAAATCAATTTTATTCAAATTCAAATCTTGAGCTATTAATTTACTTGGTGGATTAGTAACTCTTGATACTAAAACACTTGTATCCATTTCTAAAATGATCCCATCATCAATTGCTTCATCAATACAAAGACTTACCATATCATATTTTTCTAAAATCGTTAATTTATCAACAGTTGAATCTAATAAGATTGTTAAAGCTTCTTTCAAATTTGATAATAATGAATAAATCAAACTTTCGTTTTCCTCTAAATTGGCAACTATAATAATAACAATATCATTTATTTGTTTGTAAACTATCAAATTGGAATTGAATAATAAAATATCTTGATTTACATTATTAACTTTGGAGAAGAGTTTTTTCTCAAATTCAACTTGTTGAGGAACCTTGGATAAGTTTGCTGACGGTTTGTAGTATTTGGCATATAATCTCTTACCTTCATTATCCAAAATAAGGCATGAACTTATTGTATATAATGAAATATTGGTCATTGTGGTTGTTGGATGAATCGCGATCGCACTTTCACGACACTCTGTTATTACCTCACCCTACGCCTAATTGATCTAGTTTACCTTTTTGATTAAATTTTGCCAGTTCACCTCTCTAATATCTCATTTATCACACAAATACATTCAATGATACTAAGAGGATCAACTTAATGTTATTGATACAAATAAAAAGACATAAACCATTATAATTTATATTACTATGCTACTATTTACATACTTAAAATTCTCTTTCACCTTTAAGTTCCGCTTCTAATTCTTCTTGTTTGAATCTTTCATGTTCTTCCTTTCTTTGGGCTGATCTTCTTTGTGCTAATACTAATTTAGCCTTTCTTTCACCCCCATTCTTCTTTTGACCTCTTGGATGTTCTCTTAAAGGTTCTAAATCATTAACAAATTTATTTTTCCATCTCAACAAATACCTTCTGGTTCTTGTATCTATTCCCAATTCTTTCATTTTCTTTGAAGGGGTATTAAGAAATTTATCTAAATCATTTTCAAATAATTCTGCATGTTCAATACAATTTCTACCAATTAATGTTAAGAAAGTTTCTAAATCATGAACGTTTTCTTTGGTTCTTGTGGATGTATTGGTTTTATATGTTATTGGTGTATAATGGAATGTTCTAGTATAGTTCAACACTTCTATGTTGGTGAACTTTGGTATATTTATTAACCGTTTAAACATTTTGTTCAATAGAAAAATTTTCAGTTTCGCATTTACTGTTACTAGTGTATCGCGACATTGGTCTATATTTCTATACATTTAAATAAGAGTAAAGCCCCCATCAACTACAATATCACATCCCATAGTAGCACTACTAGCATCACTACCTAAATAGATATACGCACCTACTAATTCATCAGGGTTAATTTCCCTTCCCAATGGTGTCATTCCCCAAAATTTCGCTCTTTCTTCAATAGGTACATGATTTGCCGTTAATGGTCCATCAGTATATCCAGGACTAACACTATTAACTCTAGCGAATGGTGTCCACTCCACTGCTAATGATTTTGCAAAATGTTTGACAGCTGCTTTACTAGTATTGTATGCAGCTTTATATTGTGGTACATTAACAATATGGGCTGACATTGATGCAGTAATAATGAAACTACCCTTATTTTCTTTTTGGAACACTTTACCTACATATTTAGCACAGTAAAAGACTGCATTCAAATTTACGTCCATTAACTTTTTCCATTGGTCAATACTAGCAGATTCTTCAATTACTTTACCGCTATACCAAGGGATTCCAGCATTGGCAATAAACACATCAAGGGTACCAAAATCTTCAACAATTGCATTAACTACGCTCTCAACTTGTTCAGGTTTGGTGATATCTACTTGGTATAATTTAGATCTGATCCCATAAGTATCAATTAATTCTTGACAAAAGTTCCCTTTATCTGAGGCATAATCTAATATAACAACATCACTACCAGCTTGAGCATATCCAGTGGCAATAGCCCTACCAATTGCTCCCAATCCTCCAGTTATAGCTGAAACTTTTCCATTCAACATAAACCTTTTGAAAATATTAACATTAACAGGTTTAGGGGTTGTTGGTACAGTATCATCTTCATCAACTCCTTTGATGAATGATTTAAAGATTTTATCAGTGATCATATCCACAGTAGATGAACCTGGGGCTTAATTTAAACACTTAAGTATTCGATTCGGCTTAAATTATGGGGCATTTTATTGTTTACGTATGGGGAACATAGTTCCATGAATGGTTCCGTGAGGCTACGATTACCCAATTCAAGTCGCAGCCCCTCATTTTGCAGCCAAGTATAAGGGGTCGAAAGTTATAATTAGAGATATGAAGAGTCAAGAGCTATAATTAGAGCTATAAAGAGTCAAGAGCTATTAATAATCGAGAGCTTTATACAGGTGATAAATGTATTATGCAAGTTATAATCTCGTAAATCGTTAATAATATTTTAGACCGCCTTTAAGTCTTTTACAATGTTTTTATCTTGAGCAATTTGATCTTGGTCAAACCTTTTGTTAAAATTCTCTCTAATTTTTTCACCATGATAATAACAATAGATCGGGAATGGAACTCCTAATAAGAAAGCAATTAATGCACTCAAAGAATTTCCCCACCCATAACCTAATTTATCATACATTTGATTAGCAAATAATGGAAAACTGAACCCAAATAATGATCTGAATAATGCAGCAGCTGCAACTGATGATGCAGCAAATCTTGGATTCATATCAATCAAATAACTTTGACAACATTGAAATGCACAAACAAATCCAAATGCAAATATTCCAGATCCTATACTTGGCATAATCCAATGTAATTTCTTTTCGGCAGACCATCCATACCAAATTAATCCAATTGGAATAATGATACCTACAACGAATAAGCAAGGCAAACGAAATTCAGGTTTGGCAACTCCATGGTTAGCATCAGTTAATCTATTATAAGTTTGACCAATGATCCAAGTCCAGAAAAAGATCCCTAATAGAAATCCAATACCCATTGGTAAGTACAACAATCCAATAATACTCTTACTGTAACCATAAGTCTTACCAAAAACAGAAGGGAATGTAACAATCAATAAATACATAAACCCATAAACAAATGCCAAAAAGGATCCCAAACCAATAACCATTAAATTTGTAAATAATAATTTAATTGGTCTTGTCATGGTAATTAACATTCTTTGTTTGAAAGTTTGGTTAGTTAATTCATAAATTGTGTGTAGATTTGGGTTCCCAGTTTCCTTCCTTAACTGGTTAGCTTTGATTTTCAATAATTTAGGCGAAGATGTTTCTTTGAAGAAGATTGTTCCTATAACAGCGATGAACCCATTAAAGATTGTAATAACATAAAAAACCCATCTCCATTGTTTATGGTCCACTACAAATCCAGCAATAACAGGGGAAAGAATGGGACCAAGTAAAGGAGCTAATGTGAACCCAGCAAGGGCAGCATTTCTTGATTTGGCATCAAATAAATCTGCTATAACAGCCGCACCAACGTTCAATGGTGATGAGCCAAAAAGACCACCCACAAATCTGAACACTAACATTTGAGCAGTATTTTGACTTAATCCACATGCTAAATTGAATAAAAATGATAACCAAATAGATATGTCTAAAACTGGCTTTCTACCTATGTAATCAAATTCACTTAATGGAGAAATAAACAAAGGACCAATAGCCCAAGCTAAGATTTGAATAGATACCAACATTGAGCTAATGGTAGGATTGGTTATTCCAAAATCTTGGGAAATTTCACTCACAGCTGGCGATAAAATCGATGAAGTCATAGGACTTATTAATGCATAAAGGGATACAAATCCAGTAAGATAAACTTTCTTAGATAATTTCCAATTTCTTGGATCTTTTGGATCATCGTAACCATTCCATGTAATTAATTCAGGATCTATGCTACCGAACTCTTCACCATTATTTTCAATAGGTAACCCACTTTCTGGGTTATTGAAAGGTTCGAAATCAACTTCAAAGTTTTCGATATTTTGTTGTAATTCATTCAACACATCAACCCTAGTTTTAGCTCTCTCTTTTTCGATTTGGTCACTAGATAAATCCCCATATATTTCATTCACAGAATAATTAGTTTTGCTAGAGAAAACAGATTGTCCAGTCATACATCTTTTTATACTTTCTAAAGATTTTCTGAAAGAATTACTTGAACCTCTTCTCGATTTAGATTCGGGTTCTGGTTCTTCTTTACCGTGGAATGCTATAGGATAAGTAGCTGATGAATTGGCCGATAAACCTTCACTATTAGTATCATACTTTTCATCAGTGGTTTCGTTTATACTATCATTATTCAAACTCATAATTACAGAAATCGGTTATTAACGAAAGGCAGATGTTGTTATTTAAAAAAGATTTGTCGGTTTGTGGTTAGCTGCAAAAACTTCTCATAGTTAATCCGGGCTAAAAAGGTTTTTGCAACCTTTAGCTAGGAAAAACGCTTGTCTCGGTTAACGAAGGGAAAGGCCGCACCACTAAAGGTAAAAGTTACCCGTGAGAGTATGGCAACCAAACACGGGTAAGACAGCGTAACCGAAAAAATTAGGTATACTTAACGGTAAGAGTGTAACCTGGGTTTCAACGGTAGAGCAATGTTCGTCTCAGTAGTAAAGTCAATAATAGAGGAGTCAGTAATGATATCACTAACCATAAAGAGGGGATCATTTTCTATCATACATTTAATGCCTATGCTAATAATTAATATTTGACTACTCCACCATTCTTTTTAGCGTAACTTATACAATAATCTTTAGCGGCTAATTCACTACACTTTTCGTTGAACCTTGTACCGTTAACTTTGAATTTTTCATCGGTATCTATGATAGTATCATTATCAAATAACGATGGAATCTTCAAAACATATTCCAATAATCCATTAACATGAACAATACTAACATCACTATCGGATGCTGACAATGTTACACCCATATAATCATTGAATTTGACCTCTAGTTCATCATCATCAGGAATCATATGGAAATGTTTTCTTTCGAATTCTATTGGCCCTTGGACAATTGATTCGATATCCCAATAAGCAATAGAATTAGGAATTAATACGTTTCTTAATGATTTATCACAAATCAGCTTATCATCTGATTGTTCAATAAGTTTGCCCTCATCATTGATTTTAGGTGTTGACCATTTAGGAACCTCCACTTTGAAATCAATGAAATCTGATACATCAGCTATTTTATAATAAAATTTATTGGTTATGGAATTATAATCTTCAACTAAAATGATTAAGTTCGGTCTATACATTGATTCACCACATCCACATTTATTTAAATGAGTTCTTGCAAACCCTACATAAATTTGACGATTTTTCGGGAATTTCACCATTATATGATTTGGTAATAAATCATTAAGAGGTATACTTTCGAGTTGAGTTCCACCTCTTAATGATCCAAAATTATTGATATCCTTCTTCTTTTGCTTTTGGGTGAAATCACAAATTCCTGTATCAATTTCACAAGAAACAACCTCCAAAGGACTGATGGAATAAACAAAATTGATAATGTTACTGTTGGGGATGTTTTTACTAATAAATGGGGTCCAATTTTTCTCGATATAAGCCCATTTTTCTTTCCTTTTAGTTAACATCTGTAATTTATTGGAGAATGGTAAGTATAAGTGCATTACCCTTTTACCGATTCTATTATCTTTCATATTGAAAACCACAATAGGTTCTTCAAAACCGAAAGTTGGATTGAATCTTTTCAAAATTCTTGGATCTTCTGGCCCCCAATAATATTTCCCATTAGGGGTCTGCAATTGATAATCGAATGCTATTGGTAATAATGAAGGGAAGGTAAGTTTTCTTGACACTAGCTTACTATCCACGATAACATCATTGACTGAACCATCAGTATCTATCATATGTTGTACAGTTAATTGCTCATAGGGAATTTCATATGTAGACGATACTTCTTTCCAATCTTTATCAAAGGCTTGAACGTAAAGGAAACTAGCAAAACCTTTATTAGGGATTCCTGAAGGAGAGAATATTAATCTACTAACCATAAAATGGACTTGTAAATCGTTCAACCAAACAGAAGATCCACCAAACCTTAACCATTGACTTTGGCTGGGAAGTTTAGATTTGAACTTCTCATTAGCTTCATCGATCAACTTTTGATATGGCTGATTTTGTTTGAAGTTTTCTTGAATTATATCAAGTCTTGCATCCAAGATCTGAGGAGGACTGATAATCAAGTCCTTCTTCATTTTTATTTTCTGACAAATACCTTTATCGAACTCATTGGATTTGATTTGCGTTCTTTTGACGTATGGATCAGTAAAGGTTACCAAAGGAAACTTTTGATAGTCTTGCTCATACAAGATGTCTTCACTAACTGGAAAAATAAAATCATCAATAGTTCTGTACTGGGGTTTATCTTCAAACATTTTACCAAAGAACCCTCCATGGCCGTAAGGCTTAGCATTTGACACCGGTATAACTTTTTTCTTTAAGCTGTCTCTGAACTCTCCACCATAATCACCTCGTAGTAATGATAACAGAATCGTTATAAAGAATACGACTATTATAACTAACAGTCTTAAAGTTGACTGTCGACTCATTTAATAAGTAGAAGATGAGAAAATGTTATTTCAGGTATATTGTAGGCAAAATTGTTAAAAGCAACTTGATGCCCCGCCGCATGCGAGGCACAGTCGTACCTTAAGTTTGCTGCCGAGCTACAGGAAACACGATAACGATCCAACTTTAATTCTATTTTGTCCTATTTAAGGTATACATCAATTTAGTCGATTTATTATTGGATTGATAACAGTATTTAGAGCAAATATATATTTTGAGCCATGGTTATATATTTTACATATATAGTACATTACACTATTATACAATAGGATGAAATTACAAGAAAAATTTCCGACCTAGTCCGATGCTCATCCACTAAAAATGCACGAGAGTCATTACTCAATTCGGAATTACTTGGTGGAATTCAATAAAGATTTTTCAATAGAATCTATTGAAGTTTCAACTTCATTAATATTCATACCGCAACATAATGATATCAATTTACAATATTTGTTCAATTTATCATCAGATGGATAATTTGCCACTATGGAATCGGATTTATTTTCTTTAAAATCATCTTTATTTAATATTGGAACTTTAGGTGATAATTTGAATAATTCATCTAATAATTGCCTTGATTTTATAATTTGTTTCTGTAATTCAACTGCCAATTGAAATTTGTCTTCATTGGTATTAATGTTAGTATTAACTCCTTCAACGATTTGTTGTTTACATAATTTTATGTATTGTTCCTTATAATCGGACAATTTTATATTAAGCTTTTCCTTCTTTTGTAATACTTGGAACACTAAATCATTCAAAAATCTATTGATTTCATCTTGAATGATCTTATCCCGTTTTAAATCTATTTGAAAGTTTTCGAATTCTTCATTAACATCTTGAATTAAGTTGTCAAGTTTGAAGATTTTAAGAATAAGTTTCTGTTCAATGATTTTAAAGTTATTGAATTGATTATTGATATTAATCAATTTTAATAAAGTTTCATCCTTTTCGTTCAATTCTTTATCAATCAAAAATTGTAATTCTGTTAATTTTTCTGTGAGTAAATTAGTCTTAGAATTAGTTAAATTAACAGTCATCTTACTATAATATAATTGACTTTCAAAACTCTGAATATTGAATGATTTAGTCAATTCATTCAATACAATCGGTTTGGCCACCTCATTGACTGATGATGTTGATGATGATATAGAGTTCTTAGCATCTTGTTGGGTTGGAATCTCATCAGCTTCATCATTCTCTAATTTAAGGATATAATTATGTGAAGCCAAGTATTGTTCAACTGTGTAATTGACCAAATTCTTAATGGTGAAGTTAATGAATTTATGATGGTTGATAAACACTTTGATTAATTTCTTATTTAAATTATAACTAATTAAATGGAATGCTGTATTACCATCATTATCCTGATGATTTACAAACTTTTTAATCAATTCATCATCTTCAATGTTATTAATGGTTTGGTACTCAAGAATCTTGGTGAATAGACATTCAATATAATAGCGTGCTACTCTTTCTTTATTCTTTAAGTAGTTCCTTAATTGTTCGTCATTGTTGAAACTTTCATTATGGAAATTGGGTGGGGGTGATACCATTAATGCTATGTGATGTAAAACGGTTTTATTATTATTATCTACCGTCAAAATTGAATCAAAGAGTAATTCCAATACAGTAGGAAAGTTCTTCAATTGATAAGAATTGGTGAATTTAATCAAAAACATTAATGGCGTTTCTCCGTTATTATTCTTTAAATTTGAATGAATTATGTTTGAAAAATTATTAATCAAAAATTCAATTGCTGTATAATTTCCCATAGAGCATGCCCAATGGAAAATCGTATTACCATCGTTATCTATTGGTTGATTAATATTGATTTTCAATACAGGCTGAGGTGGGTTTAATAAATTCTTGGGTATAGTAATCTCCTTCTTTTCTTCTTCATTATTTGTACTATTATTATTGCTATCCTCTAAGAAAAATGATAATAAATTACTAAAGTATTCAGCATAGATTCCTTCATCTTTGAAACTTTGTAATTGAATATTCTGTTGAGGATGATGATATTGTGATAACCCATAAGGATCCAATTGGGATTGGTTTCTGGAATGAGAAATTTGGGAATGGAAATTGAAATTAACTGAATTACCAGGATTGAATTGTCCATGGTTATGAGGAGTTCTATTGATAATTCTTTCAAATGAATTTCTTGGTGTACCGAATAATTCTTTACCACTTATGAAATCTACTTCTTCATTACCAATGTCATCATTATCACTACTACCAACCACTTCTAAATCTTCATTTTTAACAGATTGAGCATTAGTCATAATATTCATAACATCAGATTCAGTATTCTGTCTAGTAGTTGGAGCTGGATTTATTTGGGTAGTATCACTATATTTCAAAGCTGGTACTTGATCATTGGGTAGATTGACTCTTTTAGGTCTACCTCTTTTCTTTGCGGGTTCATTTAATGAATTAGTTGATTTAGATTTTCTGGCAAGTACAGCATTACCATTCAAATTACCAGAATTCATTCTATTTGCAACATTAGATGCTGATGCATGATTGTGTTTAGGTGCTGGTGGTGGAGTTGAAGACTTTCCTTCGATGTATTGGAACTCAAAGATTGGTCTTAATTCTTCATACACTCCGAATGTCTTAGCTAACTCTATGCCTAGATTCAAAGGCACATAAGTTCCTTGATACTTCCCATATCCACCTTGAACTTTTTCATGAACACCGGTTTGAACATCCTTCTCTAAAATTCTTGTCCTTTTGGCTTTAGGGAATTTAGCTATTTTCAATATATGTGTGGCATTTATCCATGAGTCGAGTTTTCGTCTCATAATCGGACCTTCTGAAGTAACGAACTCAAACACCGGAACATTCGAATAAGTGGCTGAATATATTTGTTTACCGCTCATTTTCCACGATATTTACAGTTCTATTAATTAATTTAATGGATATTTGCTAACCAGGGTTTAGTTGAGGTTTGGAGATATTTGTTATGTTTTATGTCTCAATGAGATTACTAATCTCGCAAGTTAATTAATTTTATGGTAAAAAGGTACTCGGAGGAAACTTTGAAACAAACCGTCACTTTGTCTAGATGATCAGAATATTTGAATAATACAATGACTTCAATTGATTGAATATAATTCAACCTACACTTGGGTTTTATGAAATTTCGCGCACGAAGGGTGAGCATAATGCTGGATGGGATGGATTGAGAATGGAGTGAGAATGATGGAGAGGAAATGAGACAGGATGAGGTGAGACAAATTACGGTTAACTAATTAACGTAAACAATTTACGTTACATAATTTACGGTAACTTACTGTATTAATATTTATACACTATAAAGTATACACAATGATGCTCAGGGAGTAGCAAATAAAACTTTCAATAATCTAATGATTACTGATACTGTTAATAATACTACAAATAATATAACGATTGTGATATATTTGGAAAAAAATTGGAGTTTGATGGGTTGGTCTTCAGTCAATGGTATTGATACAACGTGTTCTGCCGCCTGGTAACATATATCTCTCCTTTTAACTATTCTACAATCATCTAATTGAATATTTCTCTTTAGAATAGCTCTACCTAATAAGACGCTAGTGTATTGTGATAAAGAAGGATCAAATGTTTTAAACGTATTGTTCAAGATTAAACATTCTTTATCAATGCCAGAATTGATTTTCTCCAATTTCTTAAATTGTTTAAGTATCAAACTATCAATTTCAGTAATATCTGATACTGAATCAGCAATTGTTGTTAAATCAAATAAATAAATTGATTTTTTAATACTACTGATAATAACTTTAGTTTGGTTTAATAAGTACGGTATTAATAATTTCTTAAGATTATTAAAATGTTCAAAAAATAACTCAATACAGGAAAGTACTTTAAGAGTTAATTCGAAATTATTCAATGTGAAATTCAATAAATTAATTGCTAATGGTTTAATAACATCTTCATAACTTTTATACTGCCAATTGATATGTTTAGCTCTAATTTCAACTTCATCAAGTGATCGACTAAATATTTCATTGAAATTTCCTTCTAATTTCCCTAGTTCATTCTTACAATTAAATGCCATTGACCTAACATCTTCAAAATCAGGAATCTTATTCAACAATGTACTATATATCATTATAACATCAGTATAAAAATGTACGAGTCGTTTAACATGGATTAATAATGTTAATGTGGAATGATTTAAACTATATTTGAATAGTTTCAGATGCTTAAGTATTAGTTGTTCCTCTTCAGGGGTAGGCACTTGATCAAAACTGATTTGTTGTGTACCTATAGTATAAGTCATGCCTTTTAATTCATTTATTCAGGGCAGGTTGGTCTATTAATTTATCTTGCTGAGGTTGACGCTTGTGATGTCTTAATTTCCCCTGCCGCACTCGTCAGTTTATTAACAATTGATCATGGCAATCTTCAGTTTATTCAAGTCATCTGTCAACATTGAAACATTTGAAAAAGATTTAAATGAGTTGGGGTTGGCTATAAATAAAAATCAACAGGCCATTATAAGATTGAATCAATTTAAAAAATCAACGATGAAATCAATGGTGGGTTATTTTGTTCCAATCTATTTAGCTTATATTGGTTATTTAGCAGTACAATTACCTCATAATACTTTCAAGATTAATAAGATTAGGTTCTTCTTTGGTAATTTATCCAGAGGTCATTTGTTAGCTGTTTTGGGATCTCCTGTAGGTCTTTATTTCTTGATATACTGTCTCAATTATATTGTTAGATGGTTAATAGATTCTAAACAGAATGCTATAAAGAATCAGAAGAAGAAGCAAAAGCAAAAGATCTCTGACTTAAAAGAGTTGACTAATTATACTACTACTAATGAATTGTTGAGTAAATTTGATGATGAAAAGAAGGAATCTAAAAAGGCTCCACTGGGGAAGAGTGCCCCAAAGCAAGGAAAGAATGTTTCTCCACAAGGCAAGAATGTCCCTTCACAGGATCAGAAAATTCCACCACAAGGATCAAATCCCCGAGGTGAAAAAGGTCCACAATCACAAAACCAACTCAATCCTCAAGTACCGCAAATAGCTTCAAATCAACCAAATCAGCCACAAACCACCATGAACCAAAAGAGAAATTTCCAAGATCGTTTATTAGATTTATTGATTGGATCAGAAGACGATACCCAGAAGTATGCTTTGATATGTAAGAATTGTTTCAACCATTGTGGATTAGCACCACCTTCTGATCCTTATACAAAGTTCATTTGTCCATTTTGTAAAGTACTCAATGAACCCGATTCATTAGGCAAATCAACTGATACATCCAAACTTAATTCCCCTGAAGTTGAACAAGCCCCTGAATTCGGTAGTTTAGACAAATCAGATGAAATAGAAGCAATTGAATCTAATGCAACACCTGATACAGTGAAAACAAGAAACGTAAAGAGTAAAGAGGAAATAGAAAAGGACTAAGATAGTAATGTATATTATTCAGTAATGAAATCTCTATGAAACTTCCATAATAGCATTGACCATATCACCATTGTGTTGTCTTAAAGCTTTAACGGCTCTAGCTCTTGAAACTTGAGTTTGTTCAACAATGATATCAATATCTTTTGGATCTAAACCAGATTCATCAACTGGACCATCAGTTTCTTCTTCTTCTTCAACTTTACCTAAAGAAGCTTTTTCTAAATCAGCAGTAATTGATTCTGGGGATTTATCATCATGAGCGTGGTCATGATCGTGATCGTGATCATGGGCATGTTCACCATTTTCACCAGCAGCAGCGGCAGCAGCAGCTTCTTCAGCGTATCTTTGGTTAATGTCATCAACCTTAGCTTCACCGAAAACAACGTAAGTACCAGATGGTGATTTGTAAACGGTTGGTTGGTCAATGGCGTAAATGACATTTGGTCTTTGTTTGAAAGTAACTCTACTGATACCTTTAACTTGTTTTAAACCTAATTTTTTGATCATGTCTCTAGCTTTCTTTTCATTTTTAGAGATGACATGAACTTCAGCCCCTTGTGGGATTTCTTGTTGGATTTCTGGGGAATCTTGGATTTCTTCGATAGACATATTTAATTGATATTCGACGTTTGAAAATTTTTCAGTTCTGAGTGAGAACTCGACAGTGTCGCGTGCCCACCTCAACTCGACGTTAGAACTCACGACACTTTAACCAAGACTCATCACGACACAACACTAACGACATCATTACGACAGATAAACATGTGTGCTACAACCGATAGTATAACTTAAGGTACCTAAGCCCTTCTGTACCTTAATGTAATACTGTCAATATTCATGTCCGATAATGTAGTATCTTACATTCCAAGTACTCTCCAATATATGAATCAATCCATCTCCCTCTGGGCTATAGTAAACCTGAAACAAACTCACGGCGGCCAAAACTTTCCATCGGTTCCGGTTCTCAGAGCACCCGTTTTGGCAAGTTTAGTAATATAATAATATCCCTTAATAACCAGGGAAGAATTAAACCCTTCGACTCCTGAAACCCTTTATATCGCCTATTCGGTTCTTGATAATAAACAATTAAACGGAGATAATATCTCGCTTCTATACAAATTCATAATTGTTCCGTTCCGTTAGTTTTCATTTCCGCTTTCCAGAAAATTAATTTAAGGGTACATACTGTCAACAACCATATTTATAGAACGATAGTTTAACAAAGCCTGTTGAAGTATTTAGTGAACCATATTATACTATCTACCGGTTATAGCGTATTGTATACTAATCAATAGTAACCAACGTCTTCGACAAGGTAGTTTTAATGATGGCTGAAGATACTCAAATGTCATCATCAGACTATTCCCAGAATAATTCATCTAAACCTGAAGTTGAAAATGGCCAATTTTCTCCTATTGAAGGAGTCAATGAAAAGACCCTCAATGATACAAAAATTCGATATACTGCCAAAGATTTAGTTTCAGCAAGACCTCCCACTTGGAAACAACGATTTGATAAAATCTTATATGATATGGGGGCTGGGGAAATGCCGGCTTATATGAAACAAATCTATGTAAATATTCCAAGAACAATCATGGTCAATACTGAATTACCTGAACATATGAGAGACCAAAGTGGGTTACCATTAATTCATTATTCCAGAAATAAAATTAGAACCACTAAATATACTCCAGTGACTTTCTTGCCCAAGAATTTATTATTCCAATTCAGAAACGTTGCCAATACTTATTTCCTTGCTGTATGTATATTGGGGGCTTTCCAAATTTTTGGGGTTGCTAGTCCTGGATTAGCAGCTACTCCATTGATTGTTATTGTTGCAATTACAGCCATTAGAGATGCTTTTGAAGATTGGAAAAGAGGATCCTCAGATAATGACTTAAATAACTCAGCTATCCATTGTTTCGTGGGGATGGATAATCCAAATGTTCAAAAAGATTACGTTAGTCCTTGGAGAAGATTTAAGAAACTCCTGACTAGGATTACTAATAAAATCTTTCATGCTATTTGGAAAGCTATAGTATTTATGTTTTTCAAGAAGAAAGCCAAACAAGAGTTCATTAGGAAAGAAATAGAAGAAGAAAATGCGTTAAGAAGAACTTCAACTATTGTCAGTGAAGAGGAAGCTGAAGCTTATAGACCTAGTTTCCAAACCAACATTACCAATAGAAGAAAATCACACCAAAGTCATAGGTACAGAAGTCCTAATCCTCAAGATATATCCGATAGTATCATCAATTATAATATAGTCCAAGAAAACAATGATTTATCGGAAATTTCCTTCAAAAACAGACGTTGGAAAGACGTTACTGTTGGTGATTTTATTAGAGTTAGAGCTAACGAGGAAGTTCCAGCTGATATGATTATTGTGTCTACTAGTGATGCTGAAAGTAATTGTTATATTGAAACCAAGAATTTAGATGGTGAAACCAATTTGAAATTAAAGAAATCTATAACTTGTGGAGGATGTCATCATTTAAAACATACTAAAGATTTAGCCAATACTAAATTTTGGGTTGAATGTGATAGTCCAAATTCCTTATTATATCAATTCAAAGGAACCATTCATTATGAGAATTATGATGCTAATGGTAACTTGGTCAATAACGATGAAAAGGAAAGTGTTAACAATGACAATGTATTATTAAGAGGTTCATCTGTGAGAAATACCAAATGGGTTATTGGTCTTGTGGTTTATACTGGAGAAGAAACTAAAATCATGTTGAATTCTGGTATAACTCCGACCAAAGCTTCAAGAATTTCAAGGGAATTAAACTTGTCAGTATTTATTAATTTTGCTTTATTATTTATTTTATGTTTTGTTTCAGCCCTTATCAATGGTTTGTTCTATGACAAAACCGACACTTCAAGAGTGTTCTATGAATTCAAAGCTTATGGATCTACTCCAGCTATTAACGCTATTATTTTATTCGTGGTCGTATTGATTATTTATCAATCATTAGTGCCTATTTCCTTATATATTTCGGTTGAAATTATTAAAACTTGTCAAGCTTACTTTATTTATTCAGATATTAAAATGTACTATGAGAAATTAGATTTTCCTTGTGTACCTAAATCATGGAATATTTCTGATGATTTGGGTCAAATTGAATATGTATTCAGTGATAAAACTGGTACGTTGACTCAAAATGTTATGGAGTTTAAAAAATGTACTATCAATGGTGTAAGTTATGGTTTAGCATATACTGAAGCCAAACAAGGATTGGATAAAAGAAATGGAGTTGATATCATAAAACAACAAGAATTATGGAAGACCAAGATATCTCAAGATAAAGAGGCAATGATTGATGATTTACTGGCTTTTAATAAAAGTGATCAATTCAGAGAGGAGAATTTGACTTTTATCTCCTCAGCTTATACTAAAGATACTTTATTAGCTGCTAGTGAATCTAATAAACAAAAACCTGCCAATGAAGCTTTTATGTTAGCTTTAGCATTGTGTCATTCAGTTATGACTGAAACTAATAAAGTTGATGAAACTTTAAGAGACTTCAAAGCCGAATCTCCTGATGAAGCTGCTTTGGTAGCTGCTGCTAGAGATGTTGGTATAGTCTTTAGAGAACGTCAAAGAAACAAAGTAATTTTGGAAGTTTACGGTAAAGAAGAAGTTTATGAACTTGTTCAAACTATCCCATTCACATCAGCTAGAAAAAGAATGTCTTGTTTCATAAAAACACCCGATGGAAGAATCACTTTATATTGTAAAGGAGCCGATAATGTTATTTTCAAAAGATTATCCAAACAAAATTCCGAAAATGTTATTTCAAAAACTGCTTTGCATTTAGAAGATTTCGCTAAAGAAGGTTTAAGAACTTTATGTATTACTAGTAAGGATGTTGATCCGAAATTTTTTGATGATTGGCGTAAAAGATACTCTGAAGCTACTGCATCGATTGACGATGATCGTGATGAACTTATCGATAAGTTAGACGAAGAAATTGAAACTGATTTGACTTTATTAGGTGGTACTGCCATTGAAGATAGATTACAAATCGGTGTACCTGATTCTATTTCTATTTTATCTGAAGCTGGTGTTAAATTATGGGTTTTAACTGGTGATAGAATTGAGACTGCTATTAACATTGGTTTCTCGTGTAATGTCTTGAATAACGATATGAAATTATTAGTAGTTAGACCTGATGACCAAGACCCGGAAAACATGAGTCATGTTGACAATTTAATCACAAAATATTTGGGAGAAAATTCACCATCAAATGACCTTGATAACGCAACAATTGATCGAATGATCAAAGCTGCCATCAAAGATCATTCAACACCAACGGCCAATTTAGGGTTGGTTATCGATGGTGCTGCTTTAACTCATGTTTTCGATGGTAATACTGATCCTTATTTAAGAAAGAAATTCTTATTATTAGGTAAACAATGTAAATCAGTTATTTGTTGTAGAGTATCACCAGCTCAAAAGGCTCAAGTTACCAAATTAGTTAAGGATGAATTACAAGTCATGACTTTAGCTATTGGTGATGGTGCTAATGATGTAGCTATGATTCAAGCTGCTGATGTTGGGGTTGGTATTGCAGGTGAAGAAGGTAGACAAGCTGTTATGTCATCAGATTACGCTATTGGACAATTTAGATTCTTAACTAGATTATTATTGGTTCATGGTAGATGGTCATATAAAAGATTAGCAGAAATGATTCCTTGTTTCTTCTATAAAAATGTGTTGTTTACTATGACATGTTTCTGGTATGGTATCTACAGTAATTTTGATGGTTCTTATTTTTATGAGTATACCTTTTTGATGTTTTATAATTTAGCATTTACTTCATTACCAATTATCTTTTTAGCTGTATTGGATCAAGATGTCAATGATACTATCTCCTTAATTGTACCACAATTATATAGAAGTGGTATTTTGAGAAAAGATTGGACTCAAACTAAATTTTGTTGGTACATGTTAGATGGTTTATACCAATCTGCTGTAACGTTTTTCTTCTGTTACTTAACATTTTATGTTTCATTCCAAAATCCTCAAGGGTTACCAGTTGATCATAGATTCTGGCAAGGTCTTCTTTGTGTGGCTATGTGTGTAACAGCTGCTGATTTGTATGTGTTATTACAACAATACAGATGGGATTGGTTGAGTCTTTTAATTATTTCCCTTTCCATTCTTGTTGTATATTTCTGGGCTGGAGTTTGGAGTTCAGCTGTTTATTCCGGAGAATTTTATAAAGCAGGTGCACAATTATTTGGTACATTAGCAATGTGGTGTTCTTATTTTGTTGCAGTTGTCGTTTGTTTATTACCAAGATTTACTCATGATTTCTTAAAAAAGAATTTTGCTCCTAGAGATATTGATATTATTAGAGAAAGATTCAAAAGAGGTGAATATGATGAATACCCTATTGGATATGATCCAACTGATCCTGAAGATGTTGAAAAATACAGATTATTAACTGAATTATCCAAATCAGATCCTGAAGCCCTTGCTAGATTTGAAAAGGAATTCGAGACTTCTTCACAAGGTTCTGATAATGAAAGTGATGGTAATCCAATTTCAAGATCTTTCAAAACCATCAGAAGAAGAGCAACAACTCTTCAAAGGAATCAAAGATCAAGGAAAAATACCATGAATGACACTATCAAAGAAACTTTTGCCAAACCTATAGATCTTGAAAAATTAAGACTTCAAATGGTTCAAAATGGTGAATTGGCTCATGGTCAAGGTACTAATGGGTTATCTAGAATAAGTACAACTCATGAATTACCTGGTTTAACCCAAGCTGAAACTTTATTAAGTTATCATACCAGAACCAGTATTAATTTTGATCATTAATGATCATTGTAGTTTAGAATTGAATGTATGTAGAATGAATATTAATTAGACTCCTTTCTGTGTAGTTCTCTGTGCTGTCTCGATTCTCAATTCTCAATCCACAAACTTTACTAACCTCAAATATCTCAACCTAAATCTCAATTTTCACTGATGTTCACTTTCACATTATTGGTGCCTGATGGTAGCCATGGATGTAAAGCATCATACTTGAACATAGACAATGAAGTGAAGATCCTCGCTGACCCATGTTGGAATGGTAAAGATCATAATGATATAAATTACCTCGAACAATATTTACCTGATGTCGATATAATATTATTATCTCATTCAACACCAGAATTTATTAGTGGGTTTATGTTATTATGTAGTAAATTCCCCCAATTCATGAAGAACATCAAAGTTTATTCCACATCAGCCGTTGCACAATTAGGAAGAGTTTCTACTGTAGAATATTACAGATCTTTAGGTATAATTGGACCATTAAAAGATGCTCTTGTAACTGTGAATGAAGTCGATGATTGGTTTGATAAAATCAATGGGTTGAAATATTTCGAAACAACTTCCATTAAGGAGAATGTCATAATCACACCTTATAATTCAGGTCATTCTTTAGGAGGAAGTTTCTGGTTAATACAAAGAAAATTAGAGAAAATCATTTATGCTCCAAGTTGGAATCATTCTAAAGATTCGTTTTTAAATGGTGCAAGTTTCTTATCTTCATCAACAGGTAACCCTATAAGTCAATTAATGAGACCAACTGCTTTGATTACCGGTACAGATTTAGGATCTAATTTATCTCATAGGAAAAGAGTGGGTAAGTTTTTACAATTAGTTGATGCTACCCTTTCTAATGGTGGGACTGTTTTGTTACCAACATCTATTAGTGGGAGATTCCTCGAATTGTTGCACGTTATAGATACACATTTAAAGAATGCACCAATCCCAGTATTATTCTTATCATATAGTGGAACTAATGTATTGAGATATACTACCAATTTATTAGAATGGATGTCATCTCAATTATCAAAAGAATTAGAAATGGTCAATTCTATGAACAATGGTAATAACCCTAATAGAAACCATTATCCATTTGATCCATCCAAAATTGATTTGGTTTCGAATACTTATGATTTAACTCAATTGACTGGTCCTAAAGTCGTTTTCACTTCAGGTGCTGATATCAAAGATGGTGATTTATCGGCTGAAGCTATGAAATATTTATGTCAAGATGAAAAGACCACCATTGTGTTAACAGAAAAGACTTATTTTGGTGAAGATGATACTATAAATAACCAATTATATAATGAATGGTATGAATTATGTAAAACTAAAAATGATGATAAAATTGAAGATGGTGTAGCAGTTCCACTAGAGAAAACCATCGAGTTAAAAGACTGGACTTTGGAAGAAGAATTAGTCGGAAGTGAATTAAGTGAATACCATGAGAAAGTTAATGTCAGAAAGAAGCAAAGATTATTAGAACAAGTAAGAGATAGAAAGAATAAGAACTTATTGACCGGTGAAAATTTCGACGGTGAAAGTTCTTCTGATGATGATAATGACGATGACGATGAAGAGGATGAAGAAAATGACGACCAAGGTTCAATAGCACCAACTGAAGTTAAACAAGAAGATGAAACTATGGATGGGATTGAAGCTGAAGATATCAAAAAAGAAAGTAATGGTACCATTAAAGAAATCAACGAACCCGAGCCTGTAATCTTGGATGATGCAGCTACACAAGAAGCATTGGTTACTGAAGCAATCAAAGTAGCTTTTGAACAAGATATGCCATTAGATATTAAACTCACTAATAAATTAAGAGCAAGACATGCAATGTTCCCATTCTTTCCTAACAGGAACAAGCAAGATTTTGATGATTATGGTGAAGTTCTTAACCTTAAGAATTTCGAAAAGAAAGATGAAACTACCAATCAAATAAGTATGGATACTACAAAAGAAGAAAGAAGAAAATGGGGAGCCAATAAGAACGACGATGATATGAATAATAATATTACCCAGAATAAATTAACTCCACAAGAAATTTTGAATAATGAAATCATTAAAAGAAATTTGGATAGTTTATTCCAACCACGTAAACGTGTAATGATAACTACAGGTTCAAGTTTAGGTAACGATCCTTTGAAATTATCTATAAGGTGTGGATTATCATTTGTAGACTTATCTGGGTTAGTTGACTTGAGATCATTCAGTTTGATTGTTTCATCATTGAAACCATCTAATCTTTTATTATTGCCAGATTCTAGTAAGCAAAGTAACGAAGAAGATATTGGATCTTTCAGAATCAAAAAATTATTGAATCAACAACAACTGAATAACCAAAAACCTGAGTCAAACGAAGGTCTCAAGTCTGAAAAGTATCTTTCGTTACAAACATTGAGATCAGGTGAAAAAGCCTATAAGTCCAATAAGATGGAAATCATTGATATTGAATCTAATGGACAAATCAAAATCGGTAATGATGACGAAGAAATGAACTATGGAGAATTCGAAGTTAAGTTAGATGAATCAATCGCTAATAATTTGAAATGGCAAACCATTGATGGAAGTTATAGAGTAGCCCAAGTTGTAGGACAATTGGAAATTATGAGCAAGAAGATTAATGATAACAAGAAACGTAAAGTTAATGAAATCTTAAACCAATCTTCAGAATTCACCTTAAAGAAAATTAATACTGATCAATTGGATAAATCCAGAACAGTAGGTGGTACTTCAAAAATTGCCATTGGTAATGTAAGTTTACCAGAATTGAAGAAAAGGCTTATGGCTAAAGATTTGAATGCTGAATTCAAAGGTGAAGGTTCTTTAGTTGTTAATGATATGGTCTTAGTTAGAAAGGTGACTTATGGTAACGGAGAAGTTGATGACACTGGTGATATTATAATTAACGGACAAAATGGACCTTTATATTATCAAGTCAAAGAATGTATTCGTGATATGTTGGCTTATGTATAGATCTTAGCTAACGTAGATTGTGAGTATATAGTGTAATATAAGAAAGTCGTGTACCCTGCCTCATTTCTCATTTTTTCTCAAAGGTCCAATGAAGTCGAGCGCTTTGATAATTTACTATAGAACATTTAACTAAATCACTCATAGTCTTTACTTAATAATTTCATAGTAAGAATGCAACCATATTCAAGATCTGGTGGTACTAGAAAGTGCTTTTATGAATTCCAAACTGTTGTCGCCTGTTATACTTCAGCTGACACTGTAACGAAAAAAGAATGTCTTCCCCAATTCGAAGATTACTTTGAATGTTTACATGGATATAAAGAAAGAGAAAAAGTTAGATTAATGTTACAACAATTAAAAGATAACGAAGTCAGCAAAAAGGGTGTCACTGCTTCTGATTTATATAAATCTGCTGGTGCAGTTTATGAAAATTTAGATTTAGTTAAGAAGGATTAATCTCATATATCACGCCATTTCAAATGTACATTACATTAACATAATCTTATGCATATAGGTTTTATAAATAATACATATATTTATTAGTTGGTACTCTTAATATTTTTGGGGTGTGATAATGAATTTGAAGATTCTCAGTTTGGTTTTGTGTTACTACCACTAATGAATTCTAAAAGAAAAAAGAAGCTAAATAAGATCATTTATGCAAAATATGGAAGAGCTTTTACCCATAGGCAAAAAAATTTCAAACAGAAAAAGGTTCTTCAGCAACAGAAAGGTCTTGAATTAGATTATCAAAATAACTTGGTTAAACTGTCAAGATTTGCTAGTTTTAGAATACAAATGCCCAAAATTACAATATTAAAACAATTGTTCAGACTTTCTAAAAACAAAGCGGAAGAAGAGCATGAGATGAAAACTTTAACAGATCCTCAAAGTGCTGGGTTTACTAACTCTCCAATAGACATGTCTATATTTATTGATGACGAAATTACTAGATTAACCTTTTCTGCTATGACATATACAGAATTCATGACATTAAGTAGATGGCTAAAGTAGAAGGATATTGCAAACAAGTTAGAATAAAAAAAATTCTAGAAAACTCCCATATTTATAGATTAGTATTAATATATAAGAAGATGCAAAAAGAAAATTCCGATGCCGGGAGTCGAACCCGGGTTTGCTGCGTGAAAGGCAACCGTGCTAGCCGTTACACTACATCGGATTATTGAGAAAATTATGTGCAAACTTGATTGTCCCGACACATCTGTCTCATTAAGTATAGGGCTATATGGCGGTAGAGCTAGTGGGATTTAGCGAGACACCCAGTGCAACCTAGTAAAGTGGACCAAAAATTTCTTTAAAATGATGCGGTGGCTCAATGGCAGAGCTTTTGATTCCAAATCAAAGGGTTGCAGGTTCGATTCCTGTCCGTGTCATATTATTTTTTATTGAAGACTCTTGCCTTTAAGCTCTTGTTTTTTTTATCTTAAAAATTCGTTCTAGTAACATTCGTTCAGGCAATGCCTAATCATTAAGTATATTCTTTATTCTTTTCAAGTATCTTGTCTCAACGATACGTCTAAGGAAGGCTAATCATATCAAATCGGTCGATACACTCCATGCTCGAAAATTGTTGACACGAATGGATCAACGAAAAACAAATTGAAAATTCCTGTGGATTTAAGTCTAGACAATCAACCCAAACCGGATCATAATTGAACAATGGTTGTTTTAGCATCATCAATCTGTACCAGAGGTGGGAAACCACTCTTGTCAAGGCAATTTAGAGATTTAAACAAAGATAAAATTACACAATTATTAGCCAATTTCCCAAGCTTAATTTCGAACTCCTCCAGTCAACATACTACCGTCGAAGATGAAAATATTAGATACGTTTATCAACCATTAGAAGAGTTTTATATTGTTTTATTGACCAACAAACAATCGAATATTTTACAAGATATAGATACGTTACATTTATTTGTATCCACCATTAGTAACTTATTAAGAAACATTGAAGAGAAAGAGATCTTTGAAAATGCTTTCGAAATTTTAAGTTCTTTTGATGAAATTATCAATAATGGTTACAAAGAAAACTTAACCCTTGCACAAGTTCAAACCTTTTTAGAAATGGATAGTCACGAAGAAAAAATTCAAGAGATCATTGAAAGAAATAAAGAAATGGAAGCCATTGAAGAAAGAAAAAGAAAAGCTAAAGAAATTCAAAGAAAGGAATTGGCTAAGAGAAACTTGGAATCACAATATGGTAATCCTGGTATGAATGGACCAAGTTTCACTCCACCACCAACTACAAGTTATCAACCAATGCAACCACCAGTTAGTTCTGTCGATTCATTTGACTCATACTCCAAACCAGCAATTCCAAGATCAGGTGGCTTACAATTAGGTAAAAAATCCAAAGAAACCAGTCAACCATTGTTATCAAACCAACAACCAGTATTCCATCAAAATGTTGCTTCACCAGCTGTTACCCCTAGCAAACCATCAAAACCAACACAAAATATACCAAAAGTTGAAAATAATGGTATTTTAATTACAATTAATGAAAAATTCAATGTCAACTTATCAAGAGACGGATCAATCAATCTGAGTGAAATCAAGGGTGATTTACAATTAAGAATTAATGATACTGAATTAAGTAATTGTAAGATCTTATTGAAAACCGATACCAATCAAAAGAAAATCCAATACAAAACCCACCCAAATGTTGATAAGAATTTATTTAATGATGAAAACATAATTGCATTAAAGGATAAATCCAAGAGTTTCCCATCTAATGATCAAAGTTTAGGAGTCTTGAGATGGAGATGTTTAGGTGGAAAAGATGATGACCAATATTTACCAATTGTAATTACTGCATGGGTTAATGCCAACGATAATTCAACAGATGTTACATTAGAATATGAATTAACCTCTAAATTCATTGAGAACAATTTATCAAATACTACAGTAAAAGATTTAAAAATCGTAATACCTTTAAATAATGAAGTTAATTTGAAAGACGATGATGTTAAGGTAAGTTATGAACATAGTGATATTGGAACCATATTCACTATTGAAGAAATTTCTACTGATGATCCATCAGGATCATTTGAATTTTCTGTTGATAATGCTGATGACGATTCCTTATTCCCAATGGATGTTAAATTCGATATCAATTACACTGAATTTACTGAACTGGATAATTGTTTCGGTAATGTTAAAGTTGTCGATATTGTAAGTAGTGAAGGAGAGGAAAGCTTACCATTTGACTTACATGCTAATTTAGTTAGTGAAGTTTATGAAGTTGATTAAAGGTTGAACTATATATTACTTGTACTGAATATATGTACTTAAATATAAATATATGTACGAATTTAGTCTGGCTAAATTAATTTCTATCTTATATATACCAATGGATTAAATTTTGATGGTTACTCCTGATATAGCTATAGAAAATTTGATCTTCAAATCATGATGCTTGTTCAATTCATTAAGTTTATCAAAAACTTGAATTCTTGGATCATAATCTCCAACTTCTTTCACATGATTGATTAAAATATTCAAATCTTGTAATGGATATTCGTTATCAGTTAATTGCTTACAAATATTATTCAAATTTGTTAACTCTGTGAATAAACAATTAGGATTCAAATGACCATATAATTGTTGTTGATTCAAATGGGAATGAGAACACTCCATTACAATAACATTCAATTGATTATTTACAATCAATGGAGCTACTGATTCCCAAATAACGTTATTAAAATTCAAATTAGAAATCTTATCACTTTCAAAATCTCCAAAGATTAATATACGTTTATTGATCTTTAAATGGTGAATTAAAAATGCTGATGATAAGTATGGAGTTGTGGTTGTAGTTGAAGGTATAGTTAAACTATTACCTGATGCGTGATTCTTAGTTGGTGAATTTTTATAATGTAAGGAATAGTTTTCAAGTAAAGAAATTGAATTTCTCTTATTGGAGTGGTTAATCAATTGACCATGACTTAATTTGAACATTTTAACTTGGTAACACTCATTTACCTGAAAAATTTGTTGATAATGAATAGTATTGAAATTTATAATGTTAAATTCTTGCATATTAGGCCATATAATACCATTGAAAATGTACTTATCTAAAGCATCAATAGTATCAGAAGATGCAATGATTTGTTTAGGATTTAAATTTGAAAAATTTGCACTGTTTAGTATTAATGCATTGATATGATCTAAATGAGGGTGTGATATCAAATAATGTTTGATATTTTCAAATAAACTCATTGATAATTTAATAGGATTCAAATTCTTGGTTAATTTTGAAAATGGTTTTGTGATGTGTAATGATTTATGACAATATTGATTTAGATCCTTTGCATCATTATATAAGTTTAATAAATTATTATTATCAGATTCAAATCTTTCATTATAAATAATTTCACCTAATTTGCTGATCCCTGATCCTGCGTCAATACACAATACTTCATTATTCAAACGGTTTTGTAAAATATCATTATAAGATGTGTCACTATTCTTTATTAACAAACAACAATTCGAAGTTTCAATAGGACCACCTGAACTACCTAAGAATGTTATTTCAAATGACATTCTAATCTGTGTCTGTAATTAAACGTAATACCAGATTACAATTAACTTGTGATAACTCAATACTAACACTTTAAAATAATTCACACACTTGTAACTTTTTATGAAATGTAGACAAGTCAACAAATGAGTGTGGGATGTTCCAAATTATATTTTTAGAAACAATGGGGCAATTGACAAAAATCGTAATAAATCTTCAGTTGATTATCCCTTACTATTTAAGACCTAATTAATGGTCAATAGGATTTACCAATGTTGATAATAGAAGTTGTTGTAAAACTCTAAAAAGAAAAGTGCCATCTTTTAAATATTTTTTCCCCATGGAAAAATACGATCAGATTTCTTTTTATCGGGGAGGAAAACGACATTATTTAGGGTTAGTCGATCGAGGCAATCCTTTTTACTTTATTAAGCATAGCGGGTAGTAGAGTTACTTGATACCAACAATATATTTATGGTTATAGGCAGGTAAAGTTATTCTCTATACAGGGGAGTTACCAAATTAATATTTGTCAGAATCGTTTCTATACAGTTTTTATTATTCAGACGCACTTCCCGTAGATGAAACTGAGATGGGGTTACGATAATTTGCCATACATTTACGATGGTTCCGGCCAATAAAGTTGTTGAGCTGTAGAAAAGCAAGATTTCTCATGGTGATTTAACTATGAAAACTATTTTGATAATTTAACTATTTTCTTATCTTATTAATGACCTACTTAAAACCTTAATATTTATCCGTGGTTTATCAATAAGTTAAAGTTATATGATATTAAATATAACCTAAAACTTGGTTGTGTTGCTATTCTTAGTTGGAAAAATCATAGTGTTCTTTCTGATGCAAGTGAACAAATTTAGACGAAAATTGATAGGACGACATTTGAACCATACATATAGGAGGTGTTTTAGTTTTACCAATTTGGTGAGATTTTAACCCACCACACAGTAAATTAAGTTTTATTGTTTTACATACCGTCCTAATTGATGTAAAATATGTGTTGGCACATCAGGCACCTATTTTGATTGGTTGGTTGCTCATGCATAGAACTCATTATTTAGTTTCCAGAACCTGCACCTTTTCACCTAGCCTGATATTTTCTTATGGTATGAGTTTCCATACACTACTAACTACTAAAATAGGTGTATAAAGGTTAGACGAAGAAAAACATTAATGCACTACGCCCTATTATCTTAATATGCTTAAATTCATACACATACATATTTACCAATCTTACTTAATCATTATTATTATTATAATAATAAAAAAATTAAATAAAATTATTGTTGTTTACTACCATAACCAACAATATCTTTAGCAAATTCCCAACTTTGATTATTAACAGCAATATTCTTTTCAAATTTGATATCATCATTTTTGATAGTAACCATTGAAAACGTTTCAGCCGATCTAGCATCTCTATAGAATAAAACTCTCATACTATCCATTATAACTTTTTTAGCTTGCTCTTCATCAACGTTAACATAATCCTTATCATCAGGAATTAATTTTCTTAATAATGGGATAGCTAAATATGATCCAAATCCGGTAGCTAAAGTTGATGAACCATAAGTTACACCTAATAAATCGATATATTTTAAAAATGGTAAATTATCTTCAGTGAAACCCCCAACAATGATTGAATTCCAAAGTGGATCCATCTTACTTCTTCTATTATATAATAAGTTACTTAAATATTCATGAACATGAGGTGCTTTTAAGTTATTTTCTCCGCTATTATCATAAACTTCTTCATCAGTTTCTAATTCGAATAAATATCGTTCAATTTGTTGTAAATCAGAAATATCTCCTGAAATACCTACAAAGGTTTCTTTACCGACTTTAATTAATCTTTCGATGTTGTTAAATCTTAATAATGATCCATATGAACCTAAGTTATCAGCAGCCATAATTATACCATCTTTGAACTTAACTCCCAATACTGATGTACCAGTAATGATAGGGTTTTGTGTATTCATTTTTGGGAATGATGCTTCAGAATCATTCTTCACGTTGGCAATTGTATGATTATATGCACCATAATGTTTGTCGTCAGGTCTTCCCCAAGCAAATGGATCGTGATTCATCTTTATGTTTGAGTGGCAATCGTTCACTTCCGCGAAGTCAATCTAAAGTCGATGAGAACTTCCGTACACCTATACTAAAGGTGACAGCACATTGGAGAAGAGATTTACAATGTCTAGAGGTTCAAAAATGCCTGAATTATAGCCCTAGGTTGTGAGTAATTCACTCGTATGATATTTTTTCATTCTGTGAAAATAAACCACTGAACTTGCAAAAAAAACAGAACAAATAATTAATAAATATTTTTATATTTCTATTTTAAGTATGAAACCAACGTTCAATATATAGCCCCTCAAAACACAACTTCTGCACCACCACTGGTAATATTATCAGCTTCGTCTTGTTTAGGTAAAGTGTATCTGAATCTCTTTGGTAATTGAGATCTACTAAAATATTCACCTTCTTTTGCTTCAATTGAACTGGTATTCAAGTAAGCCTTTTGACTTGGTCTTAATCCACTAGGTGCCATTGGATGTACTCCAGCAGCAGATTCTAGTTGTTAGTACTTTACTCATTTCCATAAGACCCGGAGTTTTAATGATGTTGAATTTGACGAGAAAAATCAAGCATTCTAAACTCTTCATCCCTGTGGAGTTTACTAAGGATCGTAGTATACATACTTGCATGTTTATGTGGACCACCAACGAACTTTATAAGTGGTGTACGAAATAATGTTAATGATGCTTTCATGTTGATTGGATAAATTTTCTCACCGGGAGTTTCATAAATGCGGGTGTACAAATAGGCTGCAAAAAAGATCCACAAACTAGTAGGGTTGTGGAAAATGAAATTACTAGATTTAGCTAAGGAAATTCATTGGAGAATTATATTTTATGTAATAAAAGCTGATCCAAATGATTATAATATCAAGTATACTTGCAAAAGTTTAAAGGATTGCTATGATTTTGTTAGGAGTAGTATATTGCCATTGACTACTAATCACCTTAGTAAAGATATGATTTTGGTCGATTATTTAGTTTCATTGAATTGGATTATTGATGATTTAAGTAATATTGAAGTATTGGGTCAGTATGACAGTTTAATATTTCTAAGTATCAAAAGTAGGGGATTGGAATTTTTTGAAGTTTTCAATCATTTACCTAAAAATTTGGTGAAATTGACAATTTTGTTGAATTTTTCATCAAGAAGTATAAAAAGGAAAGATATTAAAAAAATTAGTCCTATCAATATAGACAACTTTCCCAAAGTTAAGTACTTTCAAATGTATTCCAATAAGGCTATAGTTCTGTCAAAAATTCATAGCGTCTTATGCGGCTTATTACGTTTGAATAAGAGAAATTACTATAATTCTCCCAAGATACAAAAATTAGAGAAATTCAATTGTAAGATCAAAGAAGGACAATATTTGTTCGGCAAAGCTTTATATGAAATTTTAGATGGGTTTAGAGACAGTTTGGAGTTTGTAGAATTAAGAAATATTGATATGGATTTAGTGTTCAATACTCAAAATATTTGCCTAAACAAGAACCCTGTTTTAGATTCTACACTTAATTATGAGTTCAAAATGTTGAGGTTACTTTTACTTGATAATGTATCACTTCCCAAATACAAAAAATGGTGTAGGAAATTCCAATCATCTAACTTAAGCCTGAGAAATTCCAAACCTTTATTTATTGCTATTCATGATACGATTTCAGGGCAAATTCTTACGTCAACTGCACCCAACTCAGGCAATTGGTCAACTATAAAATACTCTACGAAAGGGTTCAATAAAATAAAAAATCAATTAAGCTTGAACATATAATAAGTACGGTGTAGAGACTTTAAATACAATGTTTTAGGTACGGTATTCTCAAACTCATTTTTCTCCAACCTTTTTTGAAGTGAGAAAAATTAACCACCATGAGTGATAAATTGGCTAGAACATTGGGTAGATTCCAGTCTAGAATTGATAATGGAGAGTTCTATGAAGCTCATCAAACATTAAGAACCATCACAAATCGTTATGTGAAGTCTAAGAATTATGATGAGGCCATTGATTTGTTATATCATGGGTCTTTAATTTTATCCAAGAATAAGGAATATAGTAGTTCAAGTGATTTAATATTATATTTGATTGAAATCCTCCAAGAAAATTGTCAAGACAAATTCAATAAAGATTTGAAATTGAAATTAATTGAATTAATCACCAATTTACCAAATTCTGAACCAAGTTTACTTGACATTTCTAAAAAACTTAATACTTTATCTAAGGCAGTAGACAATTTGAAATTTGGCGATTCCACATTTCATAATGTATTTGGTACTAAACTTTTAACTCACGTACAGACCACCGATTTAGCAGAATCTGACAAAGAAAAATTATTCCAATTAGCAGAATCACATTTGATATTGGGTAACTCCAATTCTCTTCAAACTTATACTGATTTCTTATTTCAATGGTATAAGAATTCAGATTCAGAAGATCCTGGGTTATACTTATCAAGATCAATCATCAACTATGCATATTTAATGAACCTTCAATTCATGAAAGATTCCCTAGATAAGTTTTTACAAGAGTTAATTAAACAAGATTCTAATTACGAAATATTCAATGAAGGTGGAAACAAAATCTACTTTTACGAAAATCATAAATTGATCAATTTCTTACAATTATTAGTATTAACATTATCAAAATCAGACAATGGTAATAAATTTTTGAGAGTTTATGAAAGTTATAAGCCAACATTACAAGAACACGAATTGCTTAACGCCGTGGAATATATCGGTAGACTTTATTATAATTTGAAATTAGGTAAACCACAAACCCAAAACATGTTGGCCAACATTATGGGTGGATTATTCAAATAATTGTATATTTCAATAAACGCTTTAATACGAAGTTCTTATCTCCAGTGAGATAATTCTCCAAATCGCATCACTCCACCTTTTGAACAATATAGTGAAAATGAGTTTATCTTCAGTAGCACCAACTCAATTACCACTGGTTCCTACATTGGAACCAGTTCTTATCTTTAACCTTGAGATTGTCAAAATTGAACATGCTTCAAAGACTCCAAAAGCCCAAAAAGTTGTAGTTTTGGCCACATTACCTGATGGTGAAATCACTTCAATTAACAAAGATTATCCATTCAAAGCCGAGAAGATCCATGGAATTGATCAAATTACCGTAAACACCAGTACCAACACTCGTGTTTTAGATTGTGATATTTATGGTACTACACCTTCAGGTAAAACTGTAAAGGTTCATTATGATGGTCAAATTATTCCAACTGAAGCATTAGATGCTTTTGAAAGTAACGAACTGAACATTGCTGATTTTGAGACCTTTCATCTCAAAAATCAACCTAGTTTCGAACTTGATGATGATATTGAACCTGAATACAAATGGGTTGTAGGTAAAACATTATTAGGTAAGGGTAGATTTATCAAGGAAAATGATAAGGTTTATGTTCAATATTATATTTACTTAGTTAATTAGTTTACTTCAGTAATGCAATGTACTTCCATTTGCTTTGTTATACATTTCTACATATCTCATAACTTGTTCTATATTTAATAGTCATCTTTATCGGAATCTTCATCCTTATAAATATTAGAAGCATTTAAAACATCAACCAATTCCAATCTGTTAGCTTTGATTAATTCATGTTTAGCTTCCAGATAGGAACACCATTTCCTATTACGTTGACTTTCAGGCCATTCAGTACTCAATGTATCGATAACCATTTCATAAAAATGAAATTCTGTCTTTGGCACAATTTTGCTAGGATCAAAATCTTCCCCTGGTTTTAAAACTGGGGCATTCTTTCTTTTATCTAACACCACTGGTAATTTTTGAATGATTTTACCTTCAACTCCTGCTTCTTCCCAAGTTTCTCTTACAGCAGTTACTACGAAATCTTCACCTTCATCCAATTCAATTCCTCCCTTCGGCAAAACCCATTTATTCTTGTGACTAAATGACAGGATCATAATAACCTTATCCTTTTCTTCATTCAAACATAAACACCCAGCCACCATTCTAGCGCCGGTTTCAGGGTTATACCTTTGAGTTTCTCTACCCACTCTTGAGCTCAATTGCTTATTGATCAAATTTGGATTAGAGTTCATTTATTACCACGATGTGAAAATATGGGGAGAATGTGAGAATCTGAAAATTGAGATCATGAAGTTCCAAACTTTGTTTACAATTTCTACAATTATATGTGGGGTATTAGGTCATGGCACTGCCAAAGTTAAACCAGATAGTGTATCGTGGCAAGATTGGCATATGTTAGAAGAACATCATGTTGATGATTATGATGCCATCACATTTTTCAAACTTCATGATTTAAATGATAAAGGTACCTGGGATAGACAAGATATTCTCAATCTTTATGGGTTAGCTAGGGACACAATTGTGGGCGATGGTTCTGGTATGGGAGATCATGCACATGGCCAAGAATCAATCACTGAAACTGCTAGAAATCATGTCGTGAAAACAATTTTAGCATTATGTGATACCAATAAAGATGGAGAAGTTAGTTCTCAAGAATTCATTGATTTCATCGGTCAAGGTAAAACTTTACCTGATTTTGGATATGGACAAGGTCATCATTTAGATTTTGAAAGTGAATATGAAGAACACCATTGGAACAAATACCACAAGGATCAAGATCCTGAAGTCTTGATTAAACATAAAGAAGATATAGAGCATGAACTATTACATCATGAACACGAAATTGAAGAATCCCATGATTTATCACCAAATATAAGAGACATTACCAAGGATTTCCAATCTCCTATCAAATTGGAAAACTTACCAAATAAGTACAAAAAATAAATCTAATCTATGTATTTATGAATATATCATTTCTATAGGCATATCTATATGTTTATCTATAGCAATCATTTGTTGGGTAATACGCATTGTCAAGTGTTGTCTATTTTAAAGACCCCATAGCACAATCTCTAAGTTCATTTAAATCTTGTTGACACGCTTTAGAGCTCTTTCTGGACTTTAAACAAGCTTCATATACTTGTAATTTCCCTGCACATATACCTTGGATTTTTTGAAAGGATGGTACCTGAGTCTTGATACATTTTGACAAGTTGATCTGTTCTGTACTACAAGGATTTTCAGGATTGGCTAAACATTGATGAAATGCAAGAAATTGAGTTGGACAGTATCGAGCTATATCATCCAATAGTATTTGATCTAACACTCCACTTTGTGGCATTTTGTCTGATTTGATTCAATTGTGATAACGTGAAAAATAAACCAAATCATTTTTGTGAGATTAAAAAAACCGTTTATATGAACAGTTTAAAACCGCTACTTATCTCCATAACATGGATACCAGTAGCGATAACGTTTACACATCATGTTTACCTGCCTTATTTTATAAAGGGTAGTTCAATGACACCAACATTCAATCCAGGCACTGATTCATTAATTGATGATATAGCATTAGTTCAAAAATTCGGTTTAAAACGACCTGATTCTTTTAAAAGAGGTGATATAATTTTATTTAGATCTCCACAAGATCCAGAGAAGACTTTAACAAAACGAATAGTGGCTATTCAAGGTGACAAGGTCAATTGCAATAAGAAATATCCCAAACCAACTGCTCTTATACCAAGAAATCATTTCTGGGTTGAAGGTGATAATGAATTCCATTCGATAGATTCTAATAATTTTGGTCCAATAAGCCAAGCTTTAATAATAGGGAAAGTTGTCAGCGTCATATGGCCATTGGATAGAATAGGTGTAGATATAACTAGAGGTGGTAGAGATGCAGTCATGAACTAATATATAAAATTACAGTAAGTTTCTTTCTCTATTGAATTTTGTAAATTATCAAAAGATTCAATTAATGAAGAGCGATCTGGGTATTGGGACTTAAAGAAGTCTTTTATATCCTTTATGCAATGTTTGAAATCTTCAAAGTTGAAAAATTTCAATGATTTTGAAAGTTTGGTAACTTTTATATGCTCTATAGTATGTAATAAAGATGTCATGTGACGACTTTCAATTAGTTTATTAAACTCTGGATTTGAACTAGCCAAGTTTTCTGTAGCTTCCCAAATACTATCAAAACTTTTTAAATACCCTAAGACTCTAAAACTCTTGAAGTATTTCAAGCCTCTATACTTTTCAACAATCCATGGATCTCTATAAATTTGATCCATGTTGCTATAATCATTCAAATGATAATACATATTTTGCTTATGACGATTGGTTATGCTCTTAGTATATTTGAAATTTAGATTGGTCTCTCTATCTTCACAATAATCCGTGGATTTGCAAACTTTGGTAGAGATCCACATCCTATAAAGGGGATTAAACACATGATCATTAAATAACTTGAGGTAAATTCCTTTGGAATATTCTCTTTTCAAGATATTCTTGTAATTTTGGGGTACATATGCTAATTCTCCCTCAAAGTTACTAGGGACTAAAGGGTTTAAATCTTCCAACATGTAGAAATGATTATTTTTGCAATTATAGATCCTTTTTTCATTATAAAGCACAGCTCTCTTTTCAAATAATTGAACGTCGAGTTCCAGTTTTAATAAAGTAGCTGATCTCTCCTTCTCTACGTATTCGGGATCTAGTAATTGATTAAATTCGAGCAGCTTTTTATTTGCAACTGAAACGTATTTCGAGTCATCTGTAAATGTTAGACCTGTTATATCCACATATAACCCTGTTGAAATATCAATGAACCTAGCATCAATAGTATTGAGGTTATCATTGCTTCTTTGGAAGATATTTGTATTAACATCAACTAAATATTGGCCCATTCCGTAGTCTTCATCTAAATCTATGATAATACTCTGATTAAAATTTCTTGATAGTTTTATCAAAGAATCTATTGTAATTTGAACATCTAAATCATTATCCCACGGTAGATTCATCCCATTCCAGTACCATCCTAATAACGTCCCATGAGCTAACCATGTCTTAATACCTGCAGAGTTGGTGAATCTGAACCAAGCTCTAGCCAATCTATGTAAGGCAGAGATTCTTTCTAGGTCACTTGATTGTAATTTATTGAAGAATCTCCAATCGAAATGGGATCCACCTTTGGTTTCTTGTTTTGCTTCATGGAAGTACTTCAAGGTTTTCATATCGAATGAAACCGAGTATATTAAATTATCCATTAGTTTCTGGTCTAGCTCGTTATAAGTAATTGTATTCTTTAAACTGTTGAAGAACCCATTGAAATTGAACAAGAATTCTGATCGATTCAAAATCATATCGGTATCGGCTTTCATCCTAAAAGGTCCAATATCACAATTATTATTTATTGATATCTTACTTGATTTACGTTTGAAGTCTTTGATTTCTTGGAGATAGTCGATCGATTCTGTAAATTCGACTTTTGAATGATATAAAGGGAATGAAACGCTTGTACCAGATGTAACAAAGACAGCTCTCTGTGGGATGGGGGCATTGAAAAGATAATTAATCCCATAGAGTCTTCTATTTGTCTCAGATAGAGCTAAATCAATAGGTTTCAAATATAAATGATTACACTCTATATGGCAATAATCCAGGATCCTTTTGCTAGACAAGGGTATTTCTAGCTCATTGAATAATTTACTACAACTATCAAACTCTTTGAACCCTCGTACATTCAAGAGTTGATGCCAATTGAATGGTAAGGCTAGGTGCAAATTTGTAACATCAGATTGCAAGTAACCATTTAGCATCTTAACCCAATAAGCTGGTAAAGCTCGAGGATCTTGTTCTAAAAACATACACATATCATTATCCATCCTGGTTGAATTACAGTTGGCGTGCACGGTATCTAAAATTCCCTTATATAAGTCATTTGATTCATATACTTCGTAGAATTCATTCAAATCATAAAACGTTAATTCGTCACTGGGTGTGGATTTATGAATCACCAAAACCACAATTAAGCTTATTCCCAATAAACCGATCCATTTCTCAAATCTTAACCACCTTCGTAGATATCTAATTCGGGAAATCAATCTATTGTTTATCATTAACACAAACACAAACACGAAATCATAAATTCTCAATTGGTGATTTTTACGGAATATGATAAGTTACAGATTTCAGAGATAATTCATAAGTTTAGAGGAATCGAGGAATAATTCATAAGCATATCATTTCAAACATTATAAAATATCTTTTATCAACTCAGTGGCACTCAAATGTAATTTAACAAAAGTGTTATTGTCACCTGTTAATTCAATTAAAGATTTGGGTTTTACCAAAGACCTTCTAAGATAATTGTTGTTGTTATTTATCGAGGTTTCTGATTCTTTCGCCATAACTTTGGCTTGAAGAGATTCAATTATCTGATCTAGATAAGTCGATATTACATCCCAATTCTTAATTATAGTAGACTCTTCATCATTTACTACCATTGAACAATATTTTCTTTCACCACCTCTAGCACTAGCATCCTTGATTTTAAAGATCTTTGTTAGCGTGAAGCCACTGGAATTGTCTCCTATAAACAATGGCTTGGTTATATCTGATACAGTTTCTACAGATAACGATTTCATGACTAGTTTCGTTAATGCCGTGTATCTTTCTTCATTATATGGGTACTGCTCAGATATGTAATATTTATCTTGACTTTGTGTTATTATGTTCATGGAATCATTAGGGAGTTGTAATTTGCAAGATGAACACGTTTGTAATTTTGTACTTGAATGGTTCATAGTAGTTTTAGTGTTAGATATCTGTGTACACATGATCGAACAAGGTCCATGGATCTCACAGAAATGAGCTAGGCACACTATGTAGTTCACCATTATTTACAAGGGTTTGGCGGTGTGTGGTTTGACAGGGTGTACAAGTGGTTGTGCAATACTTGTGGCAGTGTTTATAGGATCTTTTGTTGCAAAACTGACTGAATGTTTTGCAGTGCGACAAGCATATAGAGGGTTAATTAAGCAGGTGAATAATACTACACCAATATTTACAGGGAAACGTAGATTCTACAATCATAAATTCATTCATTATATAAATTGATACCACATACCCAACCAAGAGTAAATCACAATTGAAAAATCGCCACAATGGCAAGTGTACCGTACTTCAATAAGAAGATTCGAAATATACTGTCAGTGTCAATACGAAATTTATTTTATAATAAGGAAGCAGGTGACGAGGCATCAAACCTTCCCAAAGCAAGAAGAAGCACCGTGTTTCAAATAATGGACTATACAGGAGATTATTCAGAGTACAGCAAGATAAATGAACGTAGATTAATAAATAGTTTCGTTAGTCTTCATTATACGAATGGTGATTTATTATACATAAGTGAAGTAATACCGACAAGTCTGAACCCCAATTATAGTACTTTAGGTTTAGCTGATAATAAGAGAAACAAATCAGATGCAATTATAGTGAAATTGTGGATTCAATATCATGAAGAATGGAAATTGTTAGTACAATGGAATTGTGATTTGAGTAAATTGACTTACATAGATACCCAATTGGATAGTTTGGGAGATAATTTTAAAGAAAATACAATTTTAATAAGGCTAGGGAACCGATATTATGCGGACAAATCTAATATGGTAAATTTTAAATTCAGGTCAATTGAGACAAGTCAACATCAGCTTGAAAGTTATAGTTTTGATACCATAAGGTCAATAAATAACTTGGACAAATCCTTACAAGAGCTCCAAATGTCCAAGTCGAGGTTGAGTAAGCAGATCACAGAGATCGTGATGAATAAAAACCATCAGAATCATAATAATGGAACAATCATTAATGAAATTCAGCGATTGAATTTAAAGATTGAAGATCTTAATAAGCAGATTAATAGGGAGAAATCTAATAATGATAAGATCTTATCCAATACAATGAAACTTAAAATCACTAATAACACTATTGATCAAATTCAGGAAGATAGTCAGAATAATTTCCAGAATAATTGTAGTAATGAAATAGAATTCATAGAGAATCAAGTACCAATTCTCCAGGAGTCTATTGAGTCAATTCACAGTTCAATAAAGTTACATTTGAAAGAGTTCAGTGAAACCTTGAATGAAATCATACCTATTTCTCAACAGAGTTTTCTTAATAATTTAAGTATACTTGAGATAGAATTCCCTTCATCAACTAAGGATTTATTGGACTTGTTATATTACGATCAATCGGAGTTGAATAGTGGTTATTTAGAAGGTCAAGATCATAACACCAAGATGCTTTTTGTCAATACAGCATTGAATTACATCACACAAGTTATTTTGACCTTGATTAACATTACAAAATTATCAGTCTTCTATCCGATTGAGTTCAAGGGGAACTATTCAGTAATCCGAGACTTTAAGGATAATAAGTTCCCTTTATATTATGATGCAACCACCACTAAAAAAGGCAGTGAATATCGAAATGGATCAAACGTTACAGTGTTAAAGAATGAAGAATTTGAAAAGGGGTTAAGTTTATTAAATAAAAATTTATTATTGATCATTCAAAATTTGAGTGATTATTACCATCACGATCTTTTCAATAATATTCCCATATATTGCTTAGATAATCTATTATGGAATTTACAATATCTAATACTATTTATGAGTGCTGAAGATACACAGCCTCCACAAAATACTGAATCGGGTATTTAGTAATTAATATACGTAAACGAACAATATCTCCTACTTATCCGTTAATGTGGGGCAACTGAGCGTTTAGTGTCACACGACTTTTCACTGATAACCAGATTTGCCGAAGTATCAGATCCCTTCAGAGGTAGATAGTACATAGGATTAAATATATTAAAAAATATTAATTGACTATATCTGATTTTATAGTATTGGTATAAATTCTGAAAATTATCCGTAGCTAAAATTACATTAAGGCAACAGCAGCGAAACCTAAAGCGGCACCAATTGGAGCAACAATACCAACGGCACCAGCTGAAGAACTGGCGGAAGAAGAAGAATCGGAACCAGACTTAGTTGAAGAAGATTCATCATCTGAGTCGTCATCTGAAGCAGCACCTGAAACTTCTAATTCATCTGCAAGTCTTGATGAATACCATGGTAATTCAGTAGCAAATTCTTTTAATGATGAGATATCAATATCACTATCATCTAACATGGTGGTATATGAGTCGTCAGTGTAGGTAGCAACTTGAATAGCTAAGGAAGTTAAAGCACCTGGGATGGATTTAGCGGTTTTAATGAAACTCATATAATCACCAGTATGACTTTTATAATCATTAACTAAATCAGTTAAGAATTCAACATCATCATCATCAGCTCTGACTAATGATAAAGCGGCAAATAAGGCTAAAGTTTTGAATTGCATTTTATATTGTAAAAGTTCTTTATTAAATTGGTTGAAAAAAATGACTATCTAAAAAAATGTCAGCTTGACGACCTTATATATAATTTTCTCTGCTAAACTTCCCGTTTGAGGAAATTTATTAACAAATGAGATCGGGTCGTGCGCACCTTCCAATTACCCCAAACTTATATGGCTATGCGATGAGACAGTGTTCGTGTTATACACTGTGAAATTTGGCAGAAGTTTAAATAATACACGTCTATTTAATATACAGACTAATTTTAACTTTTTCAATTACATCATCATTATGTCAATTTTTCAAATTTACCCCAAAAATGGACCGGCTGCAAGGCATAAGTTTCTTCTAGTAAAATGAACTTTATATACTGGAGACTTCTTAGTAAAGTATGCTGTCATATGGTCAGTAGTAGCAACAATTTCCTTCTTATTGGTATTGGATTTTTTAGTATTAGTACCATTGGCATTAGTACCATTAGATTCTTTATCATCATTATCAAAACTAAATACTTCTGGTTCCGGACCCGCATCATTAGTGTTCTTTCTAACATCCCATACTCTAACAGTATTATCAGCTCCTCCACTTACTAATACTCCATTATCTCTTGAAAACTGTAATGAGTAAATTGATGATCTACCATGTCCTCTCATTGATTTCAATTTTCTACCACTTCCAGCATCCCATATATTTATAACACTATCCTCACCAGCTGATGCTAACCATCTTCCATCTGGTGAAACTGCAAGGCAATTTATTGGTCCTGTATGTCCCATAAATACTCTTACAGTGTTACCAGTATGAACATCCCACATTCTACAAGTTTTGTCTGAAGATCCCGTGAATACATAATTGGAATTTGGATGGAAATCAACACAATCAACATCATTGATATGACCAGCAAATATTCTTAATGGATATATATGATCAGTGGCCCATAATCTTGCAGTTTGATCATGAGATGCAGTTGCAAAATAGTGTCCTAATGGTGAAAATTTAACATCCCATACTGGTTGACTGTGTCCTTTATAGGAAACTAAACCAGAATAGGAATCCAATGACCAAAGTCTCACAGTTTTATCTTCACTACTTGATACTAAAAATTTATTATCAGGAGAAAATGATGTTGAATAAACCGGTCCACTATGACCAATTAATTTTCTACTGTTATCAGAGTTCTTGGAATCTCTTTTGAAAACTGATTTCAATGGTTTTCCATCAATACTCCATAATTTAATATAACTGTCCTGGAAACCACCTGCTACCATAGTAGCATCTTGATTGAAATCAAGACATGTTAAGTTATTGTTGGAATTATGGAATGTATACATACATACAGATGGAGCTGCTGCTTGTATAGCATCCAATTTTATCTTAGATCTCGAATCTTCCACTTCCTTTATATGTCTTTTAATATCACTATAATCTTTCAATGGTAAAGGCAAGGTTTCTCTAGCTGGACTATTAGTATCAGCAGCAGTCATTTCTTGGAATTCATCAACTAAAGATTTTTCAAATTCCTGTCCCTTTTCCTTTTGTTCTTCATCTTTTACTTTCAATTCAGCTTCAATTTCTTCTTGAATTTCTGGATCCAATGGCAATTTACCTAATGATACTGGCACTTGTTCGTTGAACTTTTCGATTTCATCGATTTCTTCATTCAATGCTAAACCTTCTTCAGGATTAGCATCTCCGGCAAGTTCTAACTTATCAGGTTGAGTAATTTTGATGATAGGATTCAAATATTGATTGATGATTTTTATTAAGATGGCACCACCAACAGCCTCATTCTCATGTAAGAAATATAATAATAAGTCCATTGAAGTTTTGGATATTATAATTCTATATTTATGAGTTCTAAAGTTCTTAGCAGTTTCATTTTCTTGTAAATGATCAGGTAATGAAATCCCACTTAAACTTTTAAGTTCTTCACCATGTAAAATTTCATGATCAAATTTGAATTTATCATAGAACCTTTTAGATTCAGCTACAAAATCTTTATAAATTAATTCAAGATAACAATGGATGAAGATTGGATATAAAATTTTGGATAATTCTGGTTTATATAAATCTAATGAAGTGTCAACCCATTTTCTTAATACATTATAGGCAATTTCATATAGATCTGGATTGTTTTCTCTTTTCTTTCTTTCTTCGTAATCTTTTAATTCTCTCAATTCTTTTTCTTTTGATAATCTAAATTCACGATCTTTTGAGTCCTTTAATTCCTTTTCAATTCTTAATTGTTTTTCTCTTAAATCTTTGAATTCAGATGTGGTTTTCTCCTTGTCTTCTTTGCTTAATTCATCAGGGCTTACAAGTGATGATGTAGCAGTATTTGGTAAAGATACATTAGGTGTAGGAGTGTGAGAACTCTCCAATCTAAGCATACTTTCAGTTTTATGATATCCCTTTTTATTGAGATACTCAAGAACAATTCTATTCAAATCAGCTTGACTAAATTGACCCTGTTGATTACCTCTTTGGGCAGCTTGGGTTTGGGATCTTGTAACTGGCTGTTGTGGAAGTCGTACCGCATTCTGTCCATTATTTATAGTATTTCCTGAATTTCCAGTTCCTGCTGAATTAGCATTATTCTCAGTATTATTAGTATTATTACCATCCATATTTTATAATGGCACTCTTCAAGAAGTTGGATGGATCGTATACAATTGGGAATCTTTCCTTATAGATGTTTAGTTAGGACTCTACCAAAGAAAACTTTTTCAAATATTGCGCACTACGCGATAACCAAATAGAGCTCTATACTGAACCTTTATTAGCTAATATACACCATTTAACTATACACACTAGATTGTCGTATCACGGGCTTTGCTATATCCCAAGGACCTGATAATTCGTTCTTGTATCTTTGTAAAAATAAGAAATAACCTGGCATTAAAAATATTATAAACACGTGACATGAACCCCATAATAACACTAAACTAGTATTACATAATTTGAATAATAGGTACATTACAATTGATGATAATGCTAACGATAACCCATGATGATAATGAATTGAGCAATTTCTCCTCAAACTGAAATCAAATATTGGTATCAATACATTAAGTTGTAAAGATACAAAGATGAAACAAAATGCCTGCCATGTAGAATTCAATCTTGAAGCTAAAACCAAGGCGTTCGATATTGATAAGTTTGTAGATATGATTGGTTTATAGAATGGAACTTTGGGGTTCATGGCATAATCATGAAATAATACATTTGATAGCGTTAAAAGAAATGATATAGCCCAAATGGAATCTGATGCAGTGGATCTAGTCAATGATTTTAATACTGGTGATAATATGATCAACATGAATATAATAATAACAAATGTTTTCAATTTCAAGAAGTTTTTCGATTTTAAATCATTCAATGTACCCCATATTATAAACCCTAATAATGATATAACTGAACTAATGATTGTAATGTTGGTGGGATCCCATCCAAATTCGTATATACTGGTAAATATTAATAATACAAGCACAAGATTATTTAAATGGAATAAGATTAGGGAGAAATCATTAACCAACTCCCAATAAGAATATTCACTAACGGTTTCATTACGTTTCAATTGTGATAAAAATGATTCATCTGTATAATTATCAGGGAATTTCTGTTTTAGGTAAAGGAGTTTCTTCCAACCATTCCCATACTTTTCTCTATGTAAAATTCCAATAGAGTTCATAAGTAACACTAGAACATCAACCTCACAAAAATCGCGAGATCACCAGTCATGAAACAAAGACCCCATTCAAGAAACCAATCTACAGCGTCTTCTAATTTTCCTACTTTCCAGAAGACTGCCGGTTCATTTAGACTATCAAGAACAAGTACTAATACCAATCATAATGAACAACATTTTGATAATCAGAGTCTTCGTACATTAGATAAGATTCCAAGTACAAAACCAAGCATTACGTACCTGGATAAATTATGGACACAAATTGATGTATTAGATGATGTAAAGGCTATGAGCGAACAAGTAAAAGAGAAAGGATCGTTTTTCAATGATGATTTTAATACACACTTGAATAAATTAAAACAACTGCAAGAAAAATTAATCGAGTCAATGGCTGATCAACAATTTACAAACACAAACAATTTTGAAAGACAGAAGGAACGGTACAAAAGTACACTCAATCTTCTGGATAGTGAAGAGGATATTGATTCAAAGAGAGACTCCAAATTTGAAGATTTCAAACACGGGACAAGGCAAGCTAAATTTAAAAACTTTTATGGAGAAAAACGTAAAGGAAACAAGAATTCTTTATACCAAAAGGAGAATTTTGATGAGATAAATCGATACATCAATGAGGTTAAGCATAATCTAGACGAGGTAGGGCAGTCTATGAAGAATTTTGAAGATACTAGTAGAGACATGTGGTCGTAGGCTCATTTTTTACTATTAAAAGCTGCTGGCAGCATAGATACATTTCCAAACTAAATAGAGAATAATAGAGTTCATAGGAACAAAAGACTAAATAATAATCATACAATAAACAGTTCACTTTAAAAGAATATCCCCATAGTAGTACCCCGATGTTCCACACTATTCCCACACGATCCCCAATGAACCCACAATATTTTCCGAAATGACATCACCAAACTCCAAACTCCAGAATTGTTCCGAACTTTAATAAAAAAATCGCCTAATATAAAGGAATTGCCGCATGGTTAGATATTTTTGGTAGCTTATCCAATGGAATTTTTTCATCTCCAGATTGTCTCGGAAAAACTGATCACGCCGGAAAATCTCACGTTAGATCTGAAATATGAGTTTAGTCATTTTACACCAATTTCTACCTCTAACCGCTTAAACAAGTCGTTGTTTTACACAGAAGCGCCTCTAACGCTACCCTCTATTTACTAGCTATTTTCCAACACCAATATCGACCAGAAGAAATGGAAAATAGAACTCCGTTGCATCGTGGCGTGCCTAAAACTGAGGAACGAAAATTTTTGCCCAATATCTTTGTGCAACATCACCCAACTGATATCCAAACCATATAAATAAACCGATTGAGTTTGGAAAATTGCATTGTATTTATACAACAACATTTTTTATTTATAGAGTTGTTTGATATATAAGATTAATAAGAATTAGCAAATAAAAATGGTTCATTTAGGTCCTAAACCTCCTCAACATAGAAAGGGTACATTCACTGATGTTCCAGAAGAATGGATGGAGGAATTACATCAAGTTGAAGATTTATTAACTGTATCAGGAGAAACTTTAAAGAAAATCAGTGACCATTTCGTTACTGAATTAGATAAAGGTTTGAGTAAAGCTGGTGGTAACATTCCAATGATTCCTTGTTGGGTTATGGATACTCCAACTGGTAAAGAAACTGGTGATTATTTAGCCATTGATTTAGGTGGAACTAATTTAAGAGTTGTTTTAGTAAAATTAGGTGGTAATCAAGATTTTGATACTACTCAATCTAAATTTGCTATCCCAGGTTATATGAGAACTGGTACTGCTGATCAATTGTTTGATTTCATTGCTGAATGTTTAAAGAAATTTTATGATGAATTTTTCCCTGAAGGTGTTGAAGAACCTTTACCATTAGGTTTCACTTTCTCCTATCCAGCTACTCAATCCAAAATTACTTCAGGTGTTTTACAAAGATGGACTAAAGGATTTGATATTGATCATGTTGAAGGTCATGATGTCGTACCAATGTTACAAAAATCAATTGAAAAATTAAAGGTTCCAATCAAGGTCGTTGCTTTAATTAATGATACCACTGGTACTTTAGTTGCTTCTATGTATACTGATCCAGAAGCTAAGATGGGTTTAATTTATGGTACTGGATGTAATGGAGCTTATTATGACGTTGTTAAAGATATTCCAAAATTAGAAGGTAAATTACCATCAGATATTCCAGGTGATTCTTTAATGGCTATCAATTGTGAATATGGTGCTTTTGATAATGAACATTTAGTCTTACCAAGAACCAGATATGATATACAAATCGATAAAGAGTCCCCAAGACCAGGTCAACAATCATTCGAAAAAATGATTTCTGGATACTACTTAGGGGAAGTCTTAAGATTAGTCTTAATTGACTTAGCTGATGAAAAAAAATTATTCTTCAAAGATCAAGATTTATCCAAATTACACACTCCCTTCATTATGGATACTTCATTCCCAGCTAAAATTGAAGAAGATCCTTATGAAAACTTATCTGATGTTCAAGAATTATTCGAACAAGTTTTAAGTATTCAAGTCACTTTACCAGAAAGAAAAGTTATTAGACGTTTAGCTGAATTAATTGGTGAAAGATCAGCTCGTTTATCAGTTTGTGGTATTGCTGCAATTTGTAAAAAGAGAGGTTACAAAAAAGCTCATTGTGCTGCCGACGGTTCAGTTTACAACAAATACCCAGGTTTTAAGGAAAGAGCTGCTAAAGGTTTAAGAGACATTTTCGATTGGACTGATAAAGAAGATCCAATCGTTATTATCCCAGCTGAAGATGGTTCAGGGGTTGGTGCTGCCATTATTGCTGCTTTAACTGAAAAGAGAATTGCTCAAGGTTTATCTGTCGGTATGAAAGATGCCTAGTTTTAAAAGTTGTAGTTTTATTTCATAGTGTTAAATATATCCATAGAGAGGTCTATTCGAAGTACACAAATGCACTTTAAGAAAATTGCGCACTAAAACTCATTAATCATGTCGTTCAGCCCTGCTGTTATATCCAACAACCCAGGCTCAAGTGATGTTGAAGAGTTTTTAAAAAGCAACGAAAAGTTTGATGTTGATGATTTACAACAAGAAAATGACTTGATTGTGTTGACCAATCAAATTTCCCCTGACGAATTAATTAATGATGAAGATATACTACACACACAAGAATTGATTGAGAATGGTAGACAAGAAGTTGATGGTGAAACCAGAATTTACTTCAACGTGTGGGATATAATGAAAAAGTCAGCTATCAATTTGATCTTACCTTTCATAAATGGGGTGATGTTGGGATTTGGTGAAATCTTAGCTCATGAGATCGGGTTTAGATATAATTGGGTAGGTGCGAGAGTAGTACCACAAAGAAGAATTGAAAGAAAACAAGAATCAAAATATTTGTGATGAGAGAATAACGTATAGTAAAGACCATTTGAGGCATGTCGTATATCGTAATTAATGTATGTAAATAAATCTATGGAACTACTTCTCGTTCATTGAATAATTGATAGTCTCTATTTTTCCCTACAGGAAATCTCTTTATAGTCTCACAGTTATTACAGGTATAAACTAGTATATCATTATGAGGAGTTTTGTTCTTGGATTTGTTTTCTAAGCTGATATTCAACGTCAAACCAGGTACAAGGTTGATATTACATTTCTTACACATTGACCTTTTAAGATTCGGAGTTAGCTTTATTACTGCTTTCTTAGATATTAAATCTGCGTTTCTACTATGACCTCTCGATATCACTTGAAATTTATTATTCTGGGAGAATTTATTCGCTATCTGGTACAAAAAGGATATGCGTTCATATTCATCTTTTTTCGGTAAAGATTTACTTTGCTTTTTATTCTTATCTTTAGCCATTTTAATTTTATGGTCTTCACTATAAAATGTATAGCGAAAGTCGCAGGTGCGAAAGTCGTGATTGAGATTGACAGAGACTCAGAGGCAAAAACTTCCTAGTTTATAGTATTTAGTTTTATCATGAGTGGATACGATAGTGCATTATCTATTTTCTCGTATGTATTATAAGGTATAACATAGCACCGTGACATAAAGGAGCTAGTATCAAAATCAGAATCAATTGGGTTCAACCTGATATGAATCTCACATAGATTTATCGAATCAATACTAACATTATAGACCTGATGGACATGTTTTCCGTATGTAACCAATTTAAGCGTTATTACTTGATATATATACTAACAATTTATAGAAGTAGAATATGCATCCGAAGCCGTTAAAAGAGGTACATGTGCTGTAGGTGTTAAAGGTAAAGAATGTGTTGTATTAGGATGTGAGAAAAGAACTACATTAAAATTACAAGACCCCCGTATTACTCCATCAAAAATATGTAAAATTGATAAACATGCTCTTTTAGCATTTGCAGGTTTGAATGCTGATGCAAGAATTTTAGTAGATAAGGCTAGAGTTGAAGCACAATCTCATAGATTAACATTAGAAGATTCAGTAACAATAGAATATTTAACCAAATACATTGCAGGTGTTCAACAGAAATATACTCAATCCGGAGGTGTAAGACCATTTGGTATTGCTACAATCATTGCTGGGTTTGATTCTAATGATGAAACTCCAAGATTATATCAAACTGAACCATCAGGTGTTTATAATGCTTGGAAAGCTCATTCAATTGGTAGATCCTCCAAGACTGTTAAAGAATTTTTGGAAAAGAATTACGAAGCAGAAATGACTGATGAAGAAACCATCAAATTGACTGTTAAATCATTATTAGAAGTTGTGCAAACCGGTGCTAAAAATATTGAAGTTTCAGTATTAAAATCAGGAGATAGAATCCAACAGTTAACAGTAGATGAGATCAAAACTTATGTAGATGAAATTGAAGCTGAAAAGGCTGCAGAAGCTGAAAAGAAGAAACCAAAGGCTAGAGATTAGATGTGGTATCATTATGTATTCTTTATATACGAGATTGTAAAATTACACTATATTTATTCAGTTTTGAAGGTCAAATTTACTTCTTGGACTTTTTATTCAGTCCCTTGGTATCTTTACCCTTTCTTTTCTTATCATCTTTCTTAGCATCAGGTTTAGGTACTGCTTTAAAGAAACCATCTAATCTTCCTTGAACTCCACTTTTCAAACCCTTCTTCAATTTTTCTACACCACTCTTGATTCTATCTTCACTGAATCCTTTTTCCTTCACCATGAAATCAATTAAACCATCTAAATTTGGTTCTACCCATTTGAATTTCACATCAGCAGCTGGTGTTACGTCTGGGTTGAGGAATAACTCACGAGCTTCATCATAAGGCCATACTTCAGGTAATTTATATTTGGTTTTATCAGGATTTTCGTTAATAAATTCAACAATCTTATCAATTGAACCGTGTTCTTTAATTAATTTGTAAGCAGTCACTGGCCCAACACCTTTAATAGTTTCACAATAATCACATCCCAATAAAATACATAAATCAATGAAAGTTTTCTTATCCATATCAAATCCTTCTATGGCAAGGTTACAATCAATTTGGTCAATTGGGATTTTTCTAGCTTCAGAGAAAGTTAAATGTCTTAATAAATATGGTGGAGAATAACATAAAGTATCCATATCTTCAGAAGCAGCTGCAAATACTTTACCACCTCTTGCCAATTCAGCACATTGAGCTTCGGCTTCACATGGCGCATTTATATATGGTATACCCATCAATTCTAATAATTTTTTAGCTTCATCGTTATGTTCTCTTGAAACTTTTACCATACGTTTCTCATATTTCAACATATCTTCAGCAGTACCTGTATCCTTTATATCTTCCATTTTTTTGATAGCTTCTTCTTTTCTGAGGTATCTCTTTTCCAATTCTCCTCCTTTCAAAACTGGTGGTTTACCATCGAATACATAAACAGGTTTGATCCCATTTTCTACTAAACGAAGAGTACGATAGAACATCCCCAGTAAATGGGAAGTAATTTCACCATTTTCATTGGTCAAATTCTGTCCATCTGATTGCCTGACAGCAATTAAGTACTGGTACAAACACATTGAAGCATCAATGGCGACTTTCCTACCAAATAAGTTTTTTAATTGGAATTCTTTAATAGACCCTGGTGAGTGTTCTTTAATTAATTGATTGAGACCTATTGTTAGTTGTAATTTTAAAACAAGAGATTAGACAGGGCCTGAAATACAATCATATACCAACTATAACTCTATTAATATAGACCAGAACCTCGGAAACAGTCTATTTATGTACGTACCTTTAACACCCATCTTACTTATAAACGCGTATTAGAAATCGCGCTCCAAACTACATAGAGTATACATTCATGCTATTTACATCTAAAGAGATTCAACTTCAAAAATCCAATTACCAGTCTCTGGATCATAACTAATGAATTTCCCTGGTAACTCTTTTAATTTATTAATATGACGTTTTACGACTTCATTATGAGGATCCAATATTGGTAATTTATCCTTCTTATTGATTGGATAACAGCCTTCTAAAGTTATTCTACATGGTAAATTTAATCCTTCACCTTGTCTTGGTTTATCATCAGGATAAATAATACAATTTTTAGATTTGAAAATAACTAAATTTCCTGTTATATCATCTAAATTCAATAAACTTGATAAATCTACCTCTTGTAAAAATTCAACTTGGCCATAATGTTTACGACCGATTTTGAAAGATTTGATGGAATGCAACTCACCTAATGACATTTTCTTTAATTTAGAAAGTGGTGGTGAGGTCCAGTATCCATCGCCATCGACTTCAATGTCACTATTATCGAAACTAGCTTCAATAGTTGGAGTTGAACTTCCATTGATAGTACCATTGACTTTAAAGTCAACTTGTTTAGAATGTCCATGTGACTCAGTAACGGTTTGGGTTTTAGATTTTGATTTGTCTAATATAAGCTTTTTGACTGAATCCCTTGGAGCGAATATTTCCGATGATAAAATGGCAGAGTCAAGATCTTTATCTAAGATGTTATTGGTTGAAGTTGTTGATGCTAATGTCAGGAAACTAACAGAATCTCTAGTGACGGTTTTAGGTTTGGGTTTAGTAGTAGAACTAGTGAACAATGGTGTCATTCTACGTACTTTAGTTAAAGTAACTGGCTCTTTAGTGTTAGATGATGGTTGTACAAGTGTAGCTAATGGTAAATTATTATTACCTTGTTGTGGTGGTACTGTTACACTATTAAATAATGGATTACTTCCATACGGATTAGACAGGTTAACATTCAATCCATTGTTTTGTTGAGTTCCTTGTTGGTTATTTTGACCGAAAAGTGAATTACCTGTATTAGTATTATTATTATTATTATTACCGAATAATCCACCTCCTGAATTGTTACCGAGTCCTCCAGAAGTTGTGTTATTGTTGTTATTACCGAATAATCCACCACCTGAAGGAGCTGCTGGCTTAGATCCGAAAAGACCTCCTGAAGTATTATTATTACTACCACCAAAAAGTCCTCCTCCAGTAGTACTATTATTAGTGTTATTACCACCGAAAAGACCTCCACTTGCAGTATTGTTGGTACTAGTATTACCACCAAATAATCCACCAGAAGTTCCAGCAGGTTTTTGACCGAATAACCCACCAGATGTATTATTCAGGCCACCAAATGTATTGTTATTGGTGGTGTTATTTCCACCGAAAAGACCCCCTGTTTGACCAGCTGGTTTTTGACCAAACAATCCTCCTGAAGTGTTATTATTAGCAGTGTTATTACCACCGAATAAGCCACCCCCAGTATTGTTATTAGCAGTGTTATTACCACCGAAAAGTCCACCAGATGGTGCTGCTGGTTTTTGACCAAATAATCCACCAGAGGCATTATTGTTATTATTATTGTTAGCACCAAAAAGGCCTCCACTAGTGTTGTTATTAGTATTATTTGATCCAAAGAGTCCTCCACTGGCATTGTTTTGTGCACCAAATGCATTGGTACTAGTGTTAGAATTGCTACCGAATAAACCTCCACCAGTTGCAGGTTTATTGAATGAATTGGTTGAGGCATTATTACCACCAAATGAGAATCCAGAATTGGCTGGCTTATTGGCCGACCCAAATGCATTGGTGTTATTATTATTGGCCCCGAATAAACCTCCTGAATTGTTGTTAGCACCGAAAGTATTATTATTGGCACCACCAAATGTTGAAGTATTGTTATTGGCACCAAAACCTGAGGTGTTATTATTAGCACCAAATGCATTAGTATTATTATTAGCACCAAATGGAGAGGAATTATTATTATTATTATTCATATTGGATCCAAATAATCCACCATTATTATTGGTGGTACCACCAAAACTACCACCGAACCCAGTGGAAGCTGGTTTATTAAAATTAGATCCACCACCAAATGTATTGTTGGTAGAACCAAACGCTCCAGTAGTAGTATTGTTACTAGCACCAAAAGTACCACCACCGGAATTGAAACCAGTGTTGGTAGTAGCTCCAAATCCAGTATTGCTAGAAGCACCAAATGGTGAAGCATTGGCTTGAGGTTGAGTTGAACCAAATGCATTAGTAGTGTTATTAGCACCACCAAATGGTGAGCTTGAAGTATTGGCAGTATTACCAAACCCACCTGTGGTATTACCACCACCGAAACTGAACCCAGTTGAAGTTGGATTAGAATTGCCGAATCTTCTATTTTGTTCATAATCTTTTAATCTCAATTCTTCAAACGAAAAGTTTTTATATTCAGGCATGGAACAAATGTTTTGGAAGATATTAGTACCAGACGAATCCTTTTCTTCAAAAGGAGTAAATGCTTTACCACCTGTACCATTATTAACATTTGGATCAGTGGCCCCCATACCAAATCCTGGATTAGTACCAGCTCCGAATGGAGAATTAGTGACGTTGTTATTGTTTGGAGTACCAAACCCACCACCAAAGGCTGGCTTATTAGATGATCCAAATAACCCACCACTGGCAGTATTTGAAGCTCCAAATGCATTGGTGGTAGTATTCGAAGCCCCAAATCCTGTATTTGTAGTGTTATTGGCAAATGGTGATGTAGTTGTAGTACTAGATCCAAACATCCCACCTGAAGGAGCAGGATTAGAAAATGCCGAACCGGTGTTATTATTAGAAGCTCCAAAGGCACTACCTGAACCAAAAGTTGATGTATTATTGGTGGTATTTCCAAACACACCTCCAGTATTAGTATTGTTGTTAGCAAAAGGAGATGTGGTTGTGTTGTTATTAGTGGACGAACTGAAAGGTGATCCGGTGTTAGTTCGATTAGCACCGAACCCACCAAATCCTGAAGTTGTTCTTCCAAACATTGACGTCGATATTAAATCAGAATTGCCTTACTATGATCTGTACAACTGTAGTGGTGAAGAAAAATCTTTCGTTGAGAAACACAAACCAAGTGCGCGGCCGATGTACGAAGTGTTGATTGTTACTATTTAGGAGTCTTGAGAGGTTTTTTGTTTCTTGGAGAACATTGAATCGATTGATCCTTTCTTTCTTTTGTTAGCATCCTTTTCAGCTTTTGTGGCAGCTTTTGAAGTTTTCACTTGGAATTTTTTCAAATGTTCAGCACGTTCATTTGATCCTTTATTGGACAATTCAGTGGACTTGGAAACGAATTCTTCATTGGTTTCTTCCTTTTCTTGTAACCATTCTAAAAGTTTAATTTCTTCTCCATAAATAGAGTCATCATCACCTACAGGTGTTTCTAAAATTATTGGAATGGTTTGTAATTTAGGATCATTAGCAATAATTCTAAATACTTCTAAACCTAAGAATCCATAACCTAATTTTTGATGTAAATCTCTATTAGCTCCTAAAGGTGCTTTTGAATCATTCAAATGAATAGCAGATAAGTATTGGTACCCGATAATACTTTCAAATTGACTCCAGAAGTCATCATATTTGGCTTTATCACTTATATCGTAACCTGCTGCGAATGTATGGCAAGTATCAACACAAACTCCTACTCTTTCTTTATTATCAACTAAGTCAATTACATCCTTGATATCTTGTAAATTAGATCCAATTAAATTTCCATGACCGGCCATGTTTTCAATCACAATCTTTACAAATTCAGTGTCATTGATAGCTCTGTTAATGTTCTTCGCAAGACGTTCTAAAGCTTCACGATGATCACCATCCAAACTTGAACCAGGATGGAAATTATATAAACCAATGTCTAGCTTTTCACATCTTTTCAAATCATCTAAAAATGACCCATATGCCTTTTCTTCCTTCTCTTGATCAGGGTTGGCTAAATTTATGAAGTATGACCCATGAGGTAAAATATCAGTTCTTGAGTTGTAGCCATATTGTTCACACAATTGCTTGAATTTAGCAGCTTCATCGTCTTTGATTTCAGGGGATACCCATTTTCTTGGTGATTTAAGAAACATAGCGAAACTATTAGCCCCAATATCCATGGCATTAGTTACTGATTTTGAAATACCTCCACTAGTTGAAACATGAGCTCCGAATTTAAATTTACAGGGAACTTTAGTGAATTTGAAATCAGTAGTACCAGATTTGGCAGCTTTCTTAACTACCTTAGTAGTAGCTTTAGCACTAATTGTTAGTACGAATGAATTTTACACCCCAATCTTTTATATTACATACACTTTAGCCATATTACGCGTGCGATTTCTATGAGATTAATCTATATTAATTCTATTTACAGTGGGGAACTTTTCTTAGGGATGGTTAATCTTTTTACTATATCATCTTCAGAAAAACTGGTGAACATTCTGGCTTTATCAGAAAACTTTAATTGATGTTGATTAACCTTAGTAAGAGGTTCAACATCAACAAAAGTATCTAACCCAAATCTCATTCTTGCTTGTGGGTCACATAAAGTCATAGCAGCTAATAACGTATAATATGCATCATTTCCAGCATTATGTAAATGCCCATGGGGTATACCTAATAACCTTAGAATCCCCCTTAAACTTCCACCTCTGGATCTGGAATATCCATAGAGATCACATGTGTCTACTATAGGTGTATCATCTCTTATATCAATTCTTGCACTCTTTAACCATCTAATATCTCCTCCAATATGATGTCCTACGAATGTTCCTCCACGTTCATTGATGTATTCCGTTAAAATCTTATTCATTATATTTTGACATTGCTTTAGTGAAACAGCGTAGGACATTCCTCCTAGGAATAATGTCTTATTATCAGGAACATACCTCCCATTAGTTAGGTTTATATTCTCTTTCACTATAAGGTGCCCTGTCTGTATATATGGTATTATTGAATTTTCCAGTTGCAAAGGGTCATAAATTGCAAACCCAATCTCTGTGATTTTACTTAGACTTCTTTCATAAGCTTCAACATCAAAACATACTAATGGTGATTTTCCTAGGTACACGGTTTGCATTGATTTTTTCAATTCAGCAATGCTTTTTTCTTGCTTTTCAGGTTTGAATTGGAACTTTGTAGTTTCAAAATAATTCTTCAATACTTCATGTCTATCTATGACCAGCTTCGCCTGATGTAAACGAGAGGTTAATGATAGAGATCTCTTTATGATGATCATTGAAAATTCTCAGTCTCATCTTTTCAGTATGTCTGATAAGGTTCTAAGGTGTATACAGATATTGAAGCTGGAACCGAGTGAAAGAGCCTTATTAGAAGTATTCAAAGAATTAGAACAATCTCATGGTGATATAATTGTCGAGTCACAAGTTATAGCAGTGTTGTTGGATTATACAATCCCTCAAATATATGCTCTCACACTGGAGTTAATAAGAGGGTATATAATACGATATTTACAAACAGTCCGAGGACTTTCAGGATTGATAAATAAGATTAACCAGGGTTTACGTGTTGATAATGGCTTGCAAACACTCAAGATCTTTGGAGTTGTATTGAATGATTTATTCGATCAATCTTTGTTAACAAAAGTGTCCTCAGATAAAGATATAGAGATAAATGAAATTAACAAATTGATTTTCAAGGGCCAATGTTTTAGTACTTTTGCTGAGTTGAACAGTAAGGTCGAGATACCTTCGGTTGTCCTAAGCAATCCTCAGTCATATGTATCGTATCTTATAGTGCAATTGATGGAGATCACTCAAAGCTTGGCATTTATCAAATATTTTAACTCATTATTAGGATTTGGTAATAGTTCTAAGTTGGTAATATTTGATACCATTTTCACAATAAAGCATTGGATGAAGTTCTTAGCACACGTTAAACAAATGAAACTGTTCCAGAAGAAACATTTATGTGAATTCCTCATATCTTATATAGCTGACAGGTATAATGATCTTCAAAACGTAGATGCAATTTTACCCTTAGTCCAATCATGTTTTGATAAATTGGCCCTTGACAGTTTCTTCATAGACAGATGTTTGAAAACCCAGAATACTGTTGTTGTGACGTTGATAGGGTTTTTAATAAAATACTTCAATAATACTGAGCAAACATTTAATAACATGTTGAGGTCCTGGGGTGATGCAACTTTGGTTAAAACAGAACCACTAGGTATACAATCGATCAGAACCCAATTTTTAATTCAATTGGCCTATTGTGGCGGTAAAGAGTTTGTACATAATATAATGAAATCACCAAATTTCATCAATGCCATTACCAATAGATTGAACTCATATTCTAATGGTGTTAAGCTTCTAGCGGTTGTGTTATCTGATAAACTATGTGAAATCAATGGAAGTGAAAAGGTGTTTCTGATTGATGTTGAAGGGTATGCTTATTTACTACAAAAGAATTTGTATTTAGAGGATGTTCCCACGTTGAAACAAGAAGAGTGCTGGGGTAAACTTGATCAACCACAAATTGAACAACCAGAAGATATTCAAGAAACCACAGAGATAATAACCACTCTTAGTATTAAAAAATCATACCAAGACTCAGACGATGAAAGTGAATCTGATAGTGATGATGAAGATGATCCATCAATAGCACAAAGAATCAAATTACCCAACCCCATGTATATAAAAGAACTAATCAAATACTTATCAGTTGATACTTCACATCAACAAGCTTATGATATGAGAAGATTAGCGTTCACAAGTGGTCCGTCATTGATTAGACAAAAGGCTCAATTCGGGCAAGAGTTAAGCTCTAATGCTGTTCAGTTATTGGAGATTTTACTTGGTTTAAGTAATCAATTCAACGAAAACGATTTTGAGGACCTTAGGCTCAATTGTTTAATATCAATATTAGTAGCTCATCCTTCCAGTGCAATTAATATTATCAAAATGTTAGATACAGGTGATTTCTCTCTTCAACAACGTATAGTGATATTGACATCATTATCATTAGCAGCCAGAGATATAAGAGGATTTAAAGATGATCAAGTCACCAAAAGTTATAAAGAGAAAGAATTTGTTAGCAAAATGTTACCAGCCCATTTACATCGAAAGTACATGGCCATGGATGAGACTTCTAATGCTAGAATTGAATCAGCTCATAATTCAATCCAGGATTCATTAATGATGGACCAATCCGAAGAAGCCAAGGATCAAATAAGCGGTGGTAAAATATTGCGTATATCTCGAAGATTACAAAAGCCAACTACTGATATCATAAAACCGAGATACAAGGATTATTCACTGATTATTAGTAAGAATTTCTACTTCCCGTTAACGTATATTTGGCATGAAATTGGTACCATAGATATAGGCCATTATTCTCCTATTTTAATAGGCCATTATATTAAAACTATGGCTTTGTTATTACATTGTTCATATGCATCAGTGGCTAACTACGATATGATTAGAGAGTTTTTTATCATTTCCAGTGATGTGATTAGTATCACCAAATCTGATGAGATACAAACTATTGAGGGGATTGTCACCGGGTTACTTTTGATTTGCGATATATCAGATGAGCAGGAATTAATCATTAATTTCGGTCAATACTTAGCTGTGTGCCAAGAACAGATTTCTAATATGTGGGAGACAATAATCGATAATAAAGTAAAGAGTTTATGTGCTGGGTTACTTTTAAGGTTAACTAATATCTTCGACAAGTATCAAGGTAATTTAATAGATCTGTTGAATAGTGTATATTGATTGTAAATAAATGCATCCACAATTATATATTAGGTAATCTGTAATTACCAAGATTTCGTATTATTTCTGAAGGATCGGATATTCTCAATTCTGGACACTTAGATTTGTTACGCTTTGGATGTTCAATATCTAATGGGAATGTATCATCTAAGCCATATATTTGACGTGCTTGAGGGTCTGATACTTTCATTGCCAACATTAAGGTGTAATATGCATCATTACCAGCGTTATGTAGAAGGGCATGGGGTATACCTACCATAGCTAAACATTTAGTCAAACTACGTTTCTGATGAGTCAGGAAACTCATTAATACTTGAGTATCTATTCTAATTACATCTGTAGGGAATTCGATCCCAAGACTACTAAACCACTTTACATCACCCCTTAAGTCGTGTCCAACTAAACAACATGGAATGTCATTTTCCACAAAGTATTTCTCTATCAATGCTTGAATGAATTCTACTGAGTTTTTTAAGGACATTACAAATGTATTATTACCCAAGAAATTCTCAGCATGATCAGGTACAAAATTACCATTTCTATAATTATATGCCTCTTGTGGTCTTATATGAAAAGTATGGAATGACGGTACTATAGCATTAGATTGTTCAGTTGGATCATAAATACAAATACCTATCTCAGTTATCATTGATGTTTTCTTTTCATAAGCTTCAACATCAATACAAAATAACGCAGTTTTCCTACCATATATATTGGTAACACAATACTTCAATAATTCATACTGGTTACGGTTACTAAGAACCGGATGACTTCTTTTGGATTCACCAAGAAATTTAGCTATTACTTCTTCCATACCGAATTTATCTGCGAAAAACATCTGGAATTGAGACCTGTATCAAAACATGTGTCGTAATATTTATTCATCTATATTCATAATCTAATGCTAAATAATTAGCGTTCTAAGGAATCTACAATGCTGTGAAACATGCAGCTACACCCAACATGGCACTGATAAGAATAGCTTTCTTAACAGTATAATCCTTTTCAGGGCCCATGAATGGAATTTTTCTACTAATTACAGCAGAACTGTTACTGGTGATACTATGTTTTTTAGAATCAGATAAATCAGAATTTGATTCTGAACTAGCTTCCCAAACAGTTTGAGAACCAGTAAATCCCCATTGGTTATAAGTAACTCCAGTACCTGTGGTACCTGTGGTATCTTTATCAGTTGTGGTTTCTTTCTTAGCTTCGGTAGTACCTTTGGTATCTGTTGTTACAGTAGTAGGAGTCCACCATACAGTTGTACCAGTATCAGTACCAGTTTTAGCGGTGTTTGCAGTAGTGGCTGCGGTATTTGTAGCGGCAGTGGCGGTATTAGTGACAGCAGTATTGGTAGCAGCAGTATTAGTAGCAGCAGTATTAGTAGCAGCAGTATCAGCTTTAGCAGTAGCAGTATTAGTATCAGCAGCTTTAGCATTTGAATCATCGTTAGCTTCTTGAGCACCTTGATTACTATCATCTCCATTGTCATCAAGACTACCAGATGCTCCAAAAACTCCACCAACTAACATAAGGGAAACTCCCATACCTGAAATAGGGTTTCTAGAAATTAAACTCATGACTAAAAAGAACTAAATAAATGTTTAATTTTTGACGATCAAAAAATACCAACCTTAAATAATTTAAGGATTTTAACCCAATTTATATTTCAAGGGGCTGAACTAAACCCGACAATTATTTTCTATATTAGGAACTCTCATGATGCCCATCAATTCCACATTGTTTGGTCCCCTAAAGGGTGGTACCTATGATGCAATGGCTCTATACAATTTCCTGATTTGGTCGAATTGTAAATATGATTTTTCGCTACTGTGAGGTTTTACGGAACAATGTTTTTAAATACATTCTTAGTCTACCCTGGCTCGTGTATGTACGGCCGGATACCGTATACCTTGTCTAGCACTGTTGTTAAATTCATTAGGTGGACCATGTTAACCAGGTCCAAGGGTAATAGTAGGAAATAAATAAAGTGTCAAAACCTAATTAGGAAAAGTTATTAATTGCGGAAGCCTATGTAAGCGAAAAACCTGTATGCAAGAGAATTTCAAAAAGTATATATATGAAATGAATTTATTTATACAATGTGGCTGGGATTAAACTAACCAGTTAGTAAAATCCTTACAACCAATGAAACCTTGAAATTCATCTTCATGACAAAGTTCAGATAAATTTGTTAATTCGTTTAACAAAGAATTCATATAATTTGAACATGAATGATTAGTTTCATCGAATATACCAATGTCCTTATGGTCGACATTCCTGGTAGGTTTTTGATGCTCTGATTGGGAATCGAAATAGAATTCTTGTTCATCATTGAATCTCTTTCTTTCCATTATATAATCCATGATACCTTTTAAGACTGTAATGGTATTCAGGCCGGGGTTTTTATGATGAGTTAAGTATTTCAAACTCTTGATGATTTCAAGATCAATCTCTTTTTTCAAGAACCTTTGATCCTTTGGTTGGATTTCCATAGGAGTGGAAAATGCTTGATCACTAGAATTTAATGGAGGTGTTAAACTACCATCAGTAAATGGAATATTAGTGGTTTGACGTTCAGGATGAATCTTAGTATTTAAAACCTTATAATCAGCACTTTCATTTAACCAACTAGGCAGGTATGATAATAAAGGTAAATCAATTACTCTATCGTTATAATTCAAATTATCAAACCTTAATTTGGATAAATTAAGTACCATATTCAACATAATATTTCTTTCTGAATTAGCAGTGATATTATTTAAAATAATTTTTAAATTAGAAAAGTTTTTGATTTCAATTAACTTACCATTAACTTCAATTTTATAGAAATCAACTATTTCTCTAGTACCAATAATTTTCAGGATATCTAAAGTAATACTTGGCAATACGATTTGGTGGTAAGTGTTTTTAAGAATACTGACAAAATTCTTGGAGAATTCACCAAATGTACTAAACCTTAATAATTTACAACCATATGGAATCCTTAACACATCATTGTTAATTAATGAAGGTTGTAACACAGTCTTGGCACCAAATTCTAATTCAGGTGTATAATTTTCACCAATTCTAAAGAAATCAACTGAAAGATTCTTGTCACCATAAAGTAAAGCTTTAAATTGATTTTCAATGTTTGATAATTGAACATTGTCAATTAAGATAGGTTTATAAGTATTTGAGTTGACAATGATTAACTTGTTGATGTTAATGATATTTGAACTTAAAAATGGGAATAAATCTTTACATTTAGCTAAAGTGATTTGTAATTCATCCCATCCACTGGTTAAAATGGGATTACCCAGTGGGGTTATATTAGATTGGACTTTAACTTCATTATAAATAGAATCCCATCCTGACCAATTTGGTTCGACACCTCCAATAAAGGAACCCTTTTTACAAGGTACTCCCGATCCATTTAAACCTACCAAGATCAAACTCAATTTATCGAATGATCTCATATTCTTCCTAACATTATCTAAAAACTGAACAATTTGTGATCTGTATTCTTCATTAGTCAAGTTGGAAGTGTTCAATAAAGTAATAGCTAATATAAGATTAACTGGAGCAATCTCTGGTGAAGGCATTGATTTTATAAGTAAGGATTCAGGAATTTCTAAATTATTTTCAATACAATTTTGGAACCTTAATGTTTCTATAGGTAAATTAGAATAGTTCTCTTTGATTAAGTTCCATCCGTTGGTGGTTAATTGGAAAACTGAAGTTTCCAGAACGAATTCTGAGTTTAATAGTTTTTTGAAGTAATATTCTAATCTACTAATAATCAATGGAATATCTGAACAAATTTGTAATTCTGGAATTGTATCATTATTCAATTGTAATCTTATTCCGCTGACGAATCTTGTCATATCGGAGATATCATTTGTGATATGGATTTGACCAATTAGGATCTCACCTTTCAAATCAATTAAAAGTAATGAGTTCTCAAACAAAAATAACCTTATTTGATCCCAATTAGTTCCATCGGTACTTATATCAATTATCTCGAATATAATAAGTTTACCTAAACTCGTGAAATCAATTAATCCATCGTCATTCCAGTTGACAATATTCTTTAGTATACTGAACTTGATTTCATCGAATATTTGGTTCTTCAAAGTCAAATTCTTATCATCATTGATTAAATCTAAGAATTTTGGTGGCTTAACATTTATCAAATAATTCATTAAATAATTTTCATTATCATCATTAGGATTCAAACTGTGTTTATTATCTGATTCATTCAAGAATTTGATCTTTGGTTTCATCAAGTTATCAAATAAATCTTTATTCAAGTTCTTGTTGAATGAGGTTCTTGGTGACAAAAGTTGCTGTTGACCTGGATCAAAATGATTAGAATGTTGCGATTGAACTCTAGCTACTGGTTCTTTTATGCTAGATTGTGGAATTCTTAATGGATCTGGAATCATTTGATCTGAAGGTGTCATTGGTGTATCTACAGGCCCAAAATTAGGCGTGGCTCCTTCTTTCTTCACTATCTGTGGTGGTAAAAGTTGAGTTTCATCTTCCATTAAATCACTATCTTCGATCTCCTCACACGTCTTGCAAGTTAAAATATTATTTATAAAACAATCTCTATGACATATGTGACCACAACTTAATTCCAATAAATCTTCTTCAATATAAAAATTACATATAGTACAAGTTTGCTCTGGGTAAGGTTTTATACTTGAATAGAAACTGGTCTGGTAATTAACTGGAGTAGTATTGATATCATCATAATCTTCAACTTGTAGATTTAACGGGGAAGGAATCGGAATATGATTTCTTCTTTGTTGGAATTGTGACATTGGTGGTGGTTTAAGTGAATTTGGCATTATCTTTTATTAGATAATTCTTATGTAATTATGTATGTGTAGTGTCTATGAAATAAAGTTACTGAATGAAATGCAAGGGAAAGTGAACTTATATAAACTAGACCCTAAACTACGTAAAAAATACGGAATGTCGAAAATCTAAAATAACGTTAAATTCATAGCCTTTTAAACAAATAAGTTTTAAGGGGAATTTACTAACAAAACATTGATTCAAATCATACAATAAAAATGCATAAAAAGGAAAAATGTACAAACAGGAAAAATACACATGTCCGATCTTAGAAAGGGAAAAAAGGAAATTAAGCAGTCGAGAACTATGTAAGGTAACAATGGACAAAATTATTTAAATCGGGAATTAAAAAATAGTAAGTTGCATTATTGGTATCAATCCACTAAAAATTCCCACCAAGACTAAGAGAATGTTTCCAAAATGGAAAAAACAATCATTGCGACCTCAATCAATTATCTCGATTAGGTTAAATTAAAGTTTGGTTAGATTGTTCATGTAAAAGGGCATTGTTTAATTGAATCCTTGATTTGAAGTATAATAACAGTTATTGTTTATAATACAGATTTAACTTACTGGCATTGAAAATATAATTTTGGTTGTACATTACTGTATGATACATAAAGGTTGTCAGAACTAAACATTCGTGTTTTTAAGTTATATCGTCAACCTTCATTATCATTCCCTAAGTAAGGTTATGAATAAATCTTAGGGGAATTAAAAAAATATAGTTAAGGTTATGTAAGAAGCTCGGTAAAAAGTGCATGATGGGAACTGTAACTCATCAAACTAAAAGGGTTCTACAGCAAATCTGGAATATTTTTCATAGTTTACAAGGTTCTTAATTTCAAGCTTAATCCTATTTTGAGACATTTTGTATTGACATAAGATTATTCAATCATTGGCTCTTTTCAAAAAAAAAAAAGCACAAAAAGCCCAAAAAGCCCAAAAAGCCATCCCTTACATGAAAAATTTCACCATGGATAAACTTGCCCTTAATTATTAATAGTGAAATCGATGGCCTTAAAAAATACTTATGCCGACACTAATTAAACGATTATTTTTAAAGGTGGTTGGGTTGATCTAAAATGTTGACAATTATGAAGATTTACAATTAAAGTTTATTAAGAACATTGACGGTTGTAAAGAAGTTACTCGTTATTGATCCCTTGAATCCTTTGTTTGATCTGACTTTAATTAATTACCGGTTTTTAACTAATTCTCTCGTCAACTTTGCTCTCGTCTATTGTTCTGGATCGCCCTAATTTAACCCGATTCGGTAAATGAAATCTCGTAGTAACCCTCATTAGGTAAGAACAATTCCACTCAAAATTATTTTTCATCTGTCATCACATCTACTTGTGATTTATTATTGGGTAGTTAATGTATTACGAGGATTAATATTACATAAATTCCAACTTTGCTGCATCACCAATGTGCTATAATTATGCGATTCTAAAAGTGTCTAAAATTCGTATTTGCCAACATTTTCCATGTGCATTTTTCAGGTTCATATTGTCAAGACGCTAGTTTGGTTACCAACCATTACCACCAACAGTACCTTTATTAACCGGATGTCGTATTTTACTTCTCTAATGAACTTTACTACTTTATTCTTTACATTTTCTCGAACTTTTTGTATAGAGGCAGCGAACGTACTCTGGTAATAGATTCAAGCAGGACAAGTTTAAAGAAGTTGGAAATGTAAGGAATAAGAGCTTTATTCTGCTTGTTACGTGTGGGCTGGGACCACTTTTCATTCTAGAATTTTTACTAACCATAATTATCAAATTCTTCACCAAGATCGATGCATTGGAAATAGTCGATAAATTAACAATGAATATGTGTGGTGTAACCATATCAGCGCTGATTCTAGAACCAGTCCTCTACTTGAAATCGGTTACATTCACCAAACATACAAATGTTAAGATGCCCCAAATATCTCGGCAACTATACATTTGATGTACAGTCCATTATACTTGAATAATCATCTCTACGCAAAAGGTTCGAAGTGGCGCTCTATGTGTTATGGTAGGAATCCATACTAAATTACCACAAGTTGATCCTAAACCTTTATTTCACTTAGCCAGTCATACAAGCTACTACTGATAAAGCAAGCATATCCGTTGGTGACTTAGACGCTGCAAGAATTAGTACATTTGATCAGGATCCTATCGCATGCTGCAAAATCCCACAATAAAACGATAAGCTAAAGTCTGATAAGTCACTTGAGAATAGAGCTCATTGGATATGTATCGTGAAACGCTACTAAAACCGACCCCACACAACATGTAGACTAGATAAAATTTATCATCGTTTGCTTATAATACCCTAATCAAAGATAGTTAATACCTATAAAACAGGTGCAAAATTTGCGACATGTAGACATATATCCGGAAAAAAAGTATCAGAATTTAACCCTTTAAAACACTACACTACTATGGTTTGTTGAATTGTAACACAATACGCTTTTTGTTGGTCCACCTTGATTATGAGACTTTTAAAGACACCTTCAATTAATGCAATATGATAAACCCGGGGCGGTTCGATTGCATTCCGGAACCATTCCAACGGCATTATACATTCTCGTTGTAAACATTTTTAAAGTTATCGCCTCCACAATTTAGACTTGGCTACTGTTACCGAGTTAAACGATGTTCTAATGTTCTTGGTTATTGGCTTCACTACATCGCTTCTCAGCTACATGTGGAAAAAAAATATTCGGGTATATAAACATTCCCTACCGATTTGAGTATGCCGGACCAACATTTTTAGTAAATATTTTTCAGAATGTGCCACTTAAAGTTTGAATGTAGTTAATATCAACGTGTAAGTTGACGTCTTGACTTTTCACATGGTGGATCCCTTTGCACATCAACTTCATCAATGGGTCATTGAAACTTTAATCTTTACTTCGATCTGAATTCGATGCTTGTATTATGTAAGATGTCTCAAATGATGTGAAGTTTCTAATCACGTTGCAAAATATTGCCAGGTGGTAGTGTGATGATAATTTAATACTAAATTAGCCACATTCCGTGTAAAAGTATAAGTACTGCTACATTCTGTGGTTAATGAAAAGGGGTAAATTGTCACTTTTCAAACAATATTTGTTCGTGAACTTGGTTTTTCTGGAGTAGTTAATTTTGTGAATGGGTTGAACTGACGCCCAGCTTCACTTTCTGTTACAATAGACACAGGGACAGCATTGTAAATTTATTAGTACATTACAGCTTTCCATAGCAGTTGATTTTGATCTGCAGGTAGTAAACATTAAATATAAGCTCCTGTTGTGAATTTATGGTGAGGCTTACTACAGATTTTAGTGATGGTAAACCATAACGCCAAAAAGTTCAGGTATCACAAGTGAAGTTCGAACAGTAATATAATATATTTAAACAGGGGATATGGTATATATTTGCTGGCATACTCACCTTCACCACACCTCAAAATTTTTCATGACTATCAGAAGGCTGTAACATTTGACTCCTGTCATAGAGACGATCAGTTTTTAGCTGAACACCTATTAGCTAGAGAAGAAGATGGCCTAAGAGATACCATCTTTGAGTTCTGAACCATTTTCACTTCTTAATGGTTCCGACCAGGCCTTAGTATATTAAAAGTAGCAGGTTTTCTTTATATTTTACCAGGTTTGTGTATACCTAGCTAATACCAGATGAACCAATGAGAATTGTGAAGGACTACAGTATGTGACAAGCCCTGTAATCAATCATCGGGAACTAGAACCGATAAAAAAAATTGCTGAAACCCCCCGTTCATGTCAATTGATAACAAGCTTTGAAACTACATGATTGCTATCGGTTTTATCAGCATATCGTATTTTCAGGTTTGATAGCTCTGTTTAGCTGATCAAAATCTAGAACGTAGATCATTGAGTCGCCATTTTCTTGATCGTAGATCCTTGACTAAATCAGTGTAGCTTCCAATATTTTCAGTGAGGCGACATTTGATAACCACAAAGGCGTATGGCATTGCAAATGAGGTTGTCAGCGAAATAGTAACATGATAGGGATACGTGTTATATAACTTTATGTAATTGATGAAGTCGTCGATGCTGTTGCTTATTAACATCCACTAAGATTTTATCGTTCAGACGCCAATCTCTAATTATTAAGGTTTGAACACATAGTTGACATAGATACGTAGTCAATGTGTCAAGCTATCATTATTATTTATGACACGAATAAGTGGTTGAAAATTTTCCCATGTACAGGAAAATAGTTTTTAATAATACAACCTATACCACAAATACGGACCAAAGTGTCCAAATAGGTAAGAAATGGCACGCACGGCTATTAATAGAATGCAACCTCACGTAAAACAATCAAAAATGGTGAAGTTTTGAACCTTATTTACTGCTCACACGACATTTAACCTAAAAAATACCTCTTATACGCACGTGTGCAGTAACTTATTAAGGCTTACACTAATGTCTAGGGCGTTATCATTGGGTGTAAATCTCTAACCATCTAAACATAAACTTGAGTTTCCAACAATTTTTTACCTCATCATAAACTTTACTTTCCTTACTTACTTTTAAGTTTAATGATGATGTTCAAACCTGGATTTGTTGCAGTAGCAGCAATGCTGTTGATAACATTATTCGTTATTTTTGGAACTTCTGGTAAACAAAGAAGTTATTTCACCCCTAATTATCAAGTAACTGATTTTAATGGCGGATTTAGAAAAATAGAATATGTCAATACCCTTAGTCATTATGACGACACAAGAGATACCATGTTATATATGGCATCAATCGGAACAGGAGGAAGTTATGGAGGTGATAGAACTTTTGCTGATTTTTTTGAAACTTTGAAAACATTCAAATTCAAACATAACCAAATTTCACTTGGTGTTTTAATAGAAGAGGAGGAAGAATTCTTCAGAGTTAATGAATTCTTTGATAATTATTTTAAACTGATTAAAGCTGCTAATGTTGCAGACTATATTCATAAATGTACTTTGATTAATGCACCATTCATTTCCAAGAGTAATGATTTTAATAGAGCAGATCGTCAAAAGGATGAATTCCAAAGAAAGAGAAGAAGAAAGATTGCCCTTTCTAGAAACTTTGCTCTTAATAATGCATTAACTACTGAAAAGTATACTGTATTCATGGATGCTGATATTGTCAAAATTGAACATCCTGATATGTTACTTCGTTTTATTAATGCTAATAGAGATATTGCAGTTCCTAGAATTGCCAAAGGTGGTAATGGTGATTATGATAAGAATTCATGGAAAGGTGAAAGAACTAAACCAGACGCTGAACAAATGAAAAAGATGGATTCTGGTAAATATGATGAAGCCAAATATACTCCTTATGATGTCAAGTCCAATATGGAACATCTTGGTGCATTAAAGGACAAATCTGATAAGGCTAAACAAATCGACTATTCTCTTGAATTAGATTCAGTTGGAGGTGCTATCCTTTTTGCTAAATCTGAAGTTTACCTCCAAGGTATTCAGTTTGCAACTAATTATGTTGTTGGTACAACTTGGGATAGAGAAGAAGGTTACGATGGTATTGAAACTGAAGGTCTTTGTTATGTAGCAAAAGCTTCTGGTTATAAATGTTGGGGTTACCCTAATTTGTTAGCACAACATGCTACAAGTTAAGTATGGGTATGTATTATACTATGGGACACTAATATAAGAGCATATATTTTGTTTATTATTCTCTAGAGCTTGGTATCTGTTTTGATTTCTATAACTTTAAATGTCTTAAGGGTTTGGTTACATTTACTATGAGTCTTGGTGGCTTATTTCAAAAACTCTTGTGACTTAGTACTCTTTTGGGTACCGGTATACGCTATTCAATAAACGAACCCAAACCACAAATTTGAGGAAGTTTATAGTTGGAAAATACTACACAAAAAACATTAGGTCTCTATTGACCTATAGAATGCATTAAAGGAACGCTTGATGGTGCCAAAAAAGTTTGTTTTTTTTTCGAAAAAGAAGATTTTTAGTTTCCGAAATTCTTCTTCGTATATTATTATCTGCTAATTTCAGCCTACTGAATGCTCTCTGATGAAAATATGCAAGGAAAACCACAGAGTACCTCTCCAAATGCTAGGTAGATTTATTTGCAGTTAAAAAAAGTGGATTTTCGAAAAATTCGCCGAGTCCTTCTGTGGACATAGTAAAGAGGGGACTTTCCTGCTTCGTAAATCTCCTGGTAGCTTAGCTGGTTTAAAGCGCGAGACTGTAATGTTTATCTTAGTTATCTTGAGATCGGGTGTTCGACTCACCCCCGGGAGAATTACTTTTTTACCACCTTAACCTTATTTTTATCATAACAGATGTGTTCCATATATTTTAGCCTATATGAATTGATTGTTTACTATTGTACATCCCCTACTTCCCCATAATTTTTGTTCTGGTAGTAAATCATCACCCTCAGAAAAATCTCAATCTCATCTCAAATTTTTTCACTAATGCCATCTAGAAACTCAATTAATAAACCAAAGGATAAGATCCATAAAAAGAGTCACGCCTCTGCTCTTGGTAAAAGAAGATCTTCTAGACTTCAAAGTACTACCAGATCATCAACTGGACGTTATAATGAAGACGCCACTCCAAAACCAACTGATTCAAAGGCCATCGCTTTATATAATGGAAAAATACCTATGCCTACCGGTGTAACTACCAAGACATTGTCTAATAAGAAAGCTAAAAAATTAGCTAGAAATCAAAAATATGTTGATAGAAGAAATGAGTTATTAAAGAAAGATATTGATTCTAAAATGGATATTGAAGAAAATACTGAAGTTAAGAAATCAGAAACTGAAAAATTAACTAATCAATTATGGGATGTTATTAACAGTAAAGATATACTGAAATTTAAAGCTACCCCAGGTGTTGAACCTACCATTGTTGGAGTTCAATCTTTTTAATGGACATGTTTAAGTAATTAATGAAGAAAGAGATATTTTTAATGGAGAAACAGATAAATATATAATGCATATACAATCAAGTTAAGAGACCCTTCTCAGTCAAGTTAGCAGTAACTTCGTCTCTTAAGAACTGGATCATTTCCTTCGGATCAGGCGCTTTGAATACTGATGTACCAGCAACTATAACATTAGCCCCAGCTTTAGCTGCAATCGGGACGGTGTCTTTACCTAATCCACCATCTACTTGAATATTTAATTGAGGATATTTAGCTCTTAAATCTTCAACTTTAGGCATCATATCAGCCATAAATGATTGACCACCAAACCCTGGTTCGACAGTCATGACTAAAGCCATATCTAACTCTTTAGCCAATGGGTATAATACATCAACTGGTGTACCTGGTTTGACAGCACAAGCAGCTTTCATACCGTGTTCTTTAATTAATTTAACTAAAGCAACTGGATCCTTAGTAGCTTCATAATGGAAAGTGAATTGATCACCACCAGCTTTAGCGATTTCTGGTACCCACTTTTCAGGTTCAGCAACCATCATATGACAATCAAAGAAACTCTTTTCAGTGGCACGAGGAATCTCTTTTCTTAAACTAGAGATGATTGGCATACCAAGGGAAATATTTGGTACAAAATGACCATCCATGACATCAATGTGTAACCAGTCAGCTCCAGAGTCATACATTTTATGACAATCACATCCTAAGTTGGCGAAATTAGCTGATAAAATTGAAGGTGCTACAATTGGTTTAACCATTTTGTTAATTGATTATTGAAACTTTAGCAAATTGTGTGAGTTGCGGGTTGCTTCTTTTGGGTCGAATGCGGAACACAGTGGAGCACACCGTTATAGGTAGTACGTATTATTGGTGTAATGTTTTCCGTTTTTTGTTTAGTTTATTAAGGGTAGGTTAAAGTAAGATAAGAGATTGTTTTGATAGGGTCTTGTTAAGGCTTTGATTTTTATGTTTTGCATAGGTGCAATTGAGCTAGCAGAGGCTATAGTTTCGTGTAACTTCATTTTTCTTTATACGACCTCTACTTTTGGTAGGTAAGGTGGGATTGGTAATCTCTTGTGAAAGCCACTTGAGGTCTATTTCCTGAAAGTAAATGCCTATAATGGTGGAGAAATACTTTCGCAACTGTTTTGGCTGCAAACAGACTTCTATTGATTCAAGAAAATTTTCAAAACACGATGAATCTTCTATGTTCCCTGATGACTCTTTACATTATGTCCTTTAGTTGCCAAAGCCATGATATTAAACCACTGTCCCTAAAAGTACATGATTCATATGTCAAATAAGTAGATGGGGATATGTTTTATTATGTGATTGCAAAGATATGTATGATTAGTGGCTAGCTGGTACATTTACTTTGAAGGATCACAATGTCTGTAAATCAACATGTTCTGCTAATACATAGCAACATTCAATCACACGTCCCACCAAAAACTACTTGCTGATCCATGATGTAGGCGGTACAGATCGCGAAACTCACCATAGCATGTCAGATGAAATAGGAGCTTCACACAGTGAACAAATCTTAGAAGCAGCTAGAAGAGATAATACTGAATTGTTATTACAAATTAAATCAGAATTGAATAATGATTCTGTTAAACTAGCAGATTTGCTTAATACTACAAAAGAAACCATAACTAATAATAGTCCTCTACACTTATCATGTAGTAGAGGGAATTGGGATTTTATTGATATAGTGTTAGATATTGAAGGAGTTGAAATAGATCCTAGAAACAGAGATGGTCAAACCCCTTTACATATGGCTGTCAAGTACGCCAATGATGAAGAAGAACGCGGACACTTTTTGGTTGATAGTTTAATTGACGCTGGATCCGATCCAAGAATCGTTGACAATTTCAAGTTGAAACCTGTCAATTATGTTGTAGATGATGACAAGTTAAAGTTTTTATTAGAAAGTGCCGAATATGCGATTTCATTAGAAGGTCAAATTGCTGGTGTCGACGAAGATGATGACGACGATGAACCTTCAGATTCTGAGTAGTTGCCGAAGAGTTCATCAATCTCCAGTCATCTGAGAGCACATTGATTCATGATAAAATTATATATTGAATAGAAAATCATCTGGACTAGTTGGAACCCAAGTCTTTAATATATCTCTTCCTGAATTTTTTAACTCTTGTCTTTTGGTTTGCGATTGCTTAAACTGTAGATATGAAGTTGATTTTGTGGTAAGTAATTCTTTACTACGTTCAATCATTTTCAAGTTACATAAATTGCTTTCACCTCCATTTCTAGGTGGTTTATTCTTTATATGGCTCCCGAGTTTTACCCCATTATTCAAGATATGGACATCTCCATCGATGTACACCAATGAATTCAAACATGGTATAGAGTCGGGTGATTTGTGATAAGCAAACTCGTCAGTTTCGTATGTAATCACCTTCAAAGGATGTCTAGCTATTTTAAACCTATCATAAAAGCATCTTTGTATATCTTCAACATTAACCTTATCAGCCCTCAACACCAAATAATCAAGATAAACGGGTTCAACAAATTCGCTGGTTGTACAATTATTCAATCCAACTAATTGCTTCAAACATAATTTATCAGAACATGATTTACTTAAGGTTTCTATGGAATCAGATCTTCCAGGTTTAGTTCTTACCATCCCAAGTTGATTGAAATAACTTCTACCTCGTATAATATCAGGTTTGCGTCGTTTAATCTCATACTCCCAAGGTTTAAAATCTTCACTTTTATCAACTAGAGAACTCATTGATGCATCTCCACACGGAGCTTCAGTTATCATCAATCCCAACTTTAGATCTTCTTTGAGTTTATACTTATCACCACCTTTAATCACATACTCCGATTGGGAATTTTTACACTCATCTATAAGAAACAGATTGAAAGCTCTCAATGCTAGGATCTCAGCATGGAGATCATGCACTATCAACCCTTGTGAATACTGTCGTATCTTATCAGGCAATGCCTTAACGCCGGTAGTTATAGAAATTGGAGTAATTACATCATTGTCTATAATTACCACAGATGCAAGAATTGTCCATTCTTTAACTCCATTTGATCGTATCACTGGTTTCCCTGCTTTCGAATGAATGCTATTGAACTTAGATATCACAGTATCAGCAATTCTTTGACCTATATCTCCTTGGGTTTCCACCTCATCTACCATTTTACAAGTCGCACATATTAAAGAACATTAAGTATTTCTATTTGCCTATATACTTTTGTATCACAAAGTTCAACCATGTGACAATAAATATCAATTTAGTAGTCAATCAAGCGATTGGATTGAATCGTCCGATTAATTCCCACCATTTCCATTTAGGGCTAACGCTTTCTTCTCATTAAAGCCCCTACTAATCCAACCCCAAGGGCAAGTACACCACCAGCAATCCCAAGACCTATTAATCCTTCTCTAGTGATCTTATCTTCAATCACACCTTTCATAGCTAACCCTTGACTGTTTTCAGGCTCAAGTTTTAATAATTCTTCAATATATTGTCTGGCACTTGAATAATCACCTAATTTTAGAGATCCCATCGATAAGTAATATAAAACATCTTTCCTGATCTCCGGATCCTTCTTGTATAACTGTTTTAGTATGGCTACACCTTCTTCTTGATATTTGTACCCTTTCGATTTTATAAGACCCCAGGCATAGTTAAATAATGATTGAGATGATGGGTCAGGCTTTTCAGCTTCTACTTGATTTCTTAAAATCTTTAATCTTTCAAGTGGTATAGTATGTTCGACATCTTTTAATGCAGGATAAAGCAAGTCTGTCATTTCTTTGGTAATATAATTAATTTTATCGTGTGTTGTTGCCTGATTGCTCCTTATCTTATTAGGCAGATAAATTTTTTTGCTGTGATCCTCAATTTAATCATAGACGCGCCAACTGAAAAATCAAATCAAGACCACAAATAGAGATGGTGGATGTTAATGTTGTGATGAATTTGGTTCAAGACCAAAATAGTCCTGATAACAACTTGAGAAGAAGAGCAGAGTTGGAATTCAATCAATTGGTAAGTCAGGACCCTTCATCTGTAGCTTATACTTTAGTTCAATCTGCATTAGAACCACTGTACCCTATAGATATTAAACAATCGTGTTTATTACACTTGAGGCGATTAGTGCCTAAATATTGGTCTGTTGGTTTTGAATCATTCTGTGGTGATGCGTTCAGTCAAGATGTCAAACAAGTTGTTCGTGAGTCTTTGATAAAGTTAGTCACATCAACCAATGATACTAAAATAAGAAATGGATGTTCTTATGTAATTGTACAAATAGCATTGGTTGATTACCCTGATGAATGGTCTGATTTGTTACTGGTGCTTTATGATCATACTAAAGATTATTCAGACCTGAATTCAATGAAAGGTGGTCTTCAAGTTTTGAATGATTTATTTGATGATTTAGTCACTGAAGAACAGTTCTGGGACCAAGGTATAGGTTCAACTATTATTAATCATTTAATTGAAATCCTTTCCCAGCCTGAATTAAGTTCAGATATAAAATTAGGCGTGACAACTCTATACAAAAACGTCTTGAATATTTTACAAAGTCCTGAAGCATTTAATGATCCAAATAGGAAGAATGCAGTTTATGATCATATTAAAGTCAGTAGTAAATTATATCATCAATTGTTAACCGCCTCCATTGCATATACCAAAAATAACCAAACTGTTGATTTTGTTGAATACGAATATAGAACATCAATTTATCAAATTCTTTCATCATTAATTGGTAACTTCAATAAAAAAATAGACCAATCAATAAAGGTGTCATTATTTGATGATATTTTATTTGATCTTGATCTGATAATACCAATTTATTTAGGTGTAGCAAACCAATCTGAATCATTCAATGTCATACCTTCAAGTTCTGGTGATAATTATAAAGATATCAGTAAACTTATTAATGAACTAATTTCTGTATTATCCTTGCTTCAACATTCTATTCCAATAAGTTCCAGAATCAATAACTTCGAAGAATTAGTCAAAAAGTTCATAAGCTTCAGCTCATTAACTGCTACTCTAATTGATACTTATGGATCTGATGTCAATGAATTTGTCAATGATATCACTGGTTTATCAGGGTTCGTAAATGTAAGAGATTCTGTGATAGAATTCATGTCAGAATTAAACTCCAAAGACTCAGGTCAATTTTTACAGGTATTGGCAAATATGATTCGTAGTCAATCATCATGGGATCAAATAGAATCATGTCTTTATTTGTTAGAAGGATTGTGTCAAAATGAAGATAGTGAATTAGATCCAAATTTCAATGTTAATGAAGTATTTCACACTGTTAGTTTCTTAGATACTAATAGTCAGGATACGACTGGACATGCTTTAGTGGAATCAAGAAAGTTTTTGTTGATACCTAAATTATTTGAAAAATTCCAATCCAATATTGGTAAGAAAGCCTTGATCGATTCTTTTTTAGTAATGCTTGATACAACTTGTCGAGCTGATAAAAATGAATTGGTACTTTTATCAACATTAATAAGTTGTACTTCCTACTCTGGGTTGATAGATTTAAAGCAAGATATTCCAGAACCATACGGGCAAGTGGCACAAAATTCAATTTTCCTGATTATTGATTCGTTACTCGATGATGTTGAAGATGATACTTTAGCTATTTTATTAGAAGCATTAGCTATTGCCATTGATATTAATCCTACATATGCTGCAAATTATCAAGTTTCAGATTCAAAATCAGTAATTGATTTAATTCTTCAAATTTCATTCAAAAATCCAGGTAATATTCAAGTGGTACTTGATTCTTCGAGTTGTTTAAAACTGTTATTTGCTCATATTGATATAAACACTTACATCTCCTGTTGTGAAAAATCTTTGCCAGAAATTTTCAGTTTAATTGATGAATCATTTAAAGATAATCAAGTTGAATATTCACCTAAATTAGATCTTGGTTTAGAACTTCTTAACATTATTATAGAATCAGTCCCAGGTGGGTCATTACCTTCCCAAATTTTCGAACACACCTACCCAATGTTGAAGAAGTTGATTCTTTTAGCAACAGATGATCAGCTCTTACAAAGTAGTGGTGCTGTATTCAATACATTAATCCAAGTTGCCTCATCATGTTTTGAGTCATATAAAGACTCTCAAACTGGTGAAACTGGTATGGATTCTTTGTTAGTGGTTGTATCTAAATTTTTATCCCCACAATTATCGGATAGAGCAGCCTTAAATTGTGGTAACATTGTAACATCATTGATTAATAAATTCCAGCAGCAATTAGGTGATGATTTCTTATCTCAAATTCTCAAGGCCACTGCTGAAAGACTCGTGATTGCTAAAGAAGTCATTACTATTGAGAACTTGGTAATGTTGTTCTGTAATTTGGTATTATTATCACCTGAATCCATGATAAATTTCTTGAATCATAACGTTATGTTGAGAGATCCAAAAACTGGTAATGAAGAATCTGGATTAAATCTTATTTTACCAATTTGGTTTCAATGTTTTGAAGTCACAAGAGGTTATGAGAAGATCAAACAGAATGCTTTGGCTTTAGCTAAGATCTATTCATTAAGTGATTCTAATGTCGAGAACCTTATTGTAAATGGTGACATTATCCCATATGATGGGGATATGATTTTAACCAGATCAATGACTAAACTGATGCCAGAAAGATTCACAAGAATATCAGCATCACTTAAAATCTTAAAACTTTTAGCTGGTGAATTAGACTTCCAGTGTCAACAACCTAATGCTGAAGATTACTTACCACAAGAAGATGCACAAGATAACCAAGATGATGATGGATGGGAAGATTTAGAAGATATTGGGGTCCCTAATTATGATAAATTGAAATCTTATATTGACTCAGATGATGAAGACAATAATGAAGCTCCAGCTGATGATGACTTAAAGAATTTATTGATTCAATTCTTTAGAGAATGTGCATCAAAAAATATCAGTAATTTCCTGAAATATTATGAACAACTTAGTGACGATGAAAAGAGGATTATCACAGAGAATGTTTTATTTTAATATATTACACAATAAATATATACCATTACCTATAACCCATTTTCTTTTTGAACCTTATCCCAAAACTAACTAGGATAAATATCATAATTTATAGTAGGATCAGGCATATCAGGTTTAGTATTCTTAGTATGATGTTGCCTGAAATGCCTATAATAACTATAAAGTGGGCATGAACTAGTAGTGGTTGATTTACCAATTGCAATGACATCAAGACATGATGGACAAATAATACCATGTCTTGGTTTTCCAGCCTTGTTATATTTTCCAGTAATTGGTTCGTGGTCAAAGAAATAACTACCAAACCCTCTTGGATTAGGGAAAAGATACTGTCTTTCATTGACCCCATGATAGTATGAAAGATGTTGGCTGTATTTACTATCCTTCAATTTTAAGAAGTTGATCTCTTTACAATATGGACAAATTCCTGCCCTTGTTTTAGTAATACATTGGCCATTTGTATCAATCTGATAACGAAAAACTTCAGATCTGTAAACGTTGTATTCAATTGGTTCATACCCATATCGAATGTCTGGGTAAGGATTGATCTTGTTTAAGAAATCAACAAATTCTCGACCTCTTTTATGAATCACTCTGTCACAACTATAAGGCTGGGTGATACAATTACCATGGTTCAATTTGGCAATGATGTTATTAATATTTTGAGGTGTGAATTTATTACAGGCGAAATTGGATTGAATAGGAATGGATTGTTGTAAATGACTATATCCTTCAATTGGTGGGTATCTATATTCTCTGGCAGTTGTTCTTGGACCTGTGGCACTTGGTCTTGGTTGAAGCAAAGGCATTGGCGGTAAATTTCTTGCTGTTGGTGGCATAGTCCTTGGTACAAAACTCTCGTCAGAAACTGGTGATTGTGATGGTGATGGTGGTCTTGGAGCATGGGTATAATTTCTTTGTGGTCTTTGAGCTGGTAATTGAAAATGAATTCTTGGTTCTAACAGTATCAAAGACAAAGTTTCATCTGGTGTTTCTGGGAAACTTGGTGATTTTGGAGAAAGTGGGATATCCCAATGAACTCTATTTTGTACGGCTGGTCCAACTTTGACACCAATTGAGTCTCTTCTAGATAAAATTGATCTAGTGGTTTGGCCTTGATACCTTCTTGGTGATGTTGATGAAGGTCTTGATCTAACTCTTTTGTTTCTGTAGACTCTTTGTCCTCTTCTTAAAAGGAATGTGTCTACACTTGGACTTTGGCCTCCCGTTTGTGCTCTAATAGAATGTTCTTCAACTTCTCTAGCAACTTGTCTGAGTTCTTGTTGATTGATTTGTCTTGATAATTCAACCCCAGCTTCTGAAACATTGTCAACAACTACAGTTCGGGTTTGTTCATCATTAGCGGTATTCATTTCCTCTACTAAAGTTTCCATATCAAACTCATCATAATCTGTCGGTTCTTGATTTTGGGTTTCATTACTAAATTCATCGTTCATCAAAAGGCTATCTTGTGCAATAAGACTAAAGTCAATATAACTATTGTATGACCTAGTAGCATCAAGAACATAGTTATTATCATTATCTCCGTCATCAACGGGTGTAGTGGAATTAATATTGAGTCTTGAAACTAAAACGCCCATATCATTTTCTTGTTCCGTGGCAATTTCAACTCCTTCCCTATCATTCATGGAATAGTTGTTAATGGCAGACATTATATAAAGCGAAGGTAATTTTGTAGTTGAATAAATTAGAAAAATGAGCCAAATCCCCCTGAATTTATAGTTTTTCTTAACTACGGACCCTTAAAGTTTCCAAGTCTATATCTTAATTTAGGAAGTAACTAAAATACATTAATTCAGGTGATTATCGCTGATTTTTTCATTTTTATCTTGATTCATTCCTTTGTATGGGTACTTAATTTCCCTAAACAATCGCAGTGGTTGCAAAAAATATTGATTTAGGAAATTTCTCTGCAACTGAAGGTTATGAATGTTCGAAGTTCCTTAACTGGTCCGAATTAGTTACATATACATGCATCAAGATACACTGTTCAATCTTATTGATCTAGAGTATTCCACCTCTGGATGTATTAATTTTTGGAAATCATGTACAGGAATTTAGAGAAGGAAATAGATAATTTCCTAATATGAGTGTACTTCAATGCAGAGAAAGCTTGGTTAAATCATTGGTGGATAGAAATCTCCTCTTCTTGGATCAAGTTTTTGGAATATCAGGAATCGATAACTAAAAATTCAAAAGTTGAATATTTGTGGATTTCACAGTTCATTTAATTTCTTGGATATATTCTCCCATCACATATTTGAAATCTTCCCATCTGACCTTAAGTTCCACAAACCCAAATAACACACTTAAGAAAGATATGAATCATAAAGTGACATGATTCAACGATTAGATCATGTTCTAAATCGAGAACATATAAATGAGGAAATTTGCAGCCGTATAATTGCCTAAGTTGCAAATTTCCTAAAACACATAAAAGAGAAAATTAGTTAAACCACTTCTCAACTCCTACCATGTACTTTAATGCAATATGAAGGTCAAAATAAAGCAAGGTTTTGAGGGAAGAAATCAAAGTAAATAATAGAAATCCGTAAGATCTTGATCTATGGCAGCAAGCTCATCACCACATCGCGAAATTTTTCAGGTTGTATGGTTAGTCATAGACTCCTAAACACATTACACAGATTTATAGATATACGACATATGACTACAGCCAGTGTGACAGAATTCAATACCAAGGTTTTAAAAGCAGATCCGAGTTTGGTGATCTTCAAACTGGGAGACACATTACCCACAATTAATGATCCAGAAACTGCGAATAATTTAAAGATAGCAGCACAAGAATTAAAGAATTCTACGAATCCAATTGGTTTCCCTACTGAAACAGTTTATGGGCTTGGTGCATCTGCATTGAGCGATAACGGAGTAAGAAATATATATAAAGCCAAAAATAGACCTGCAGATAATCCATTAATAGTACATGTTTCATCAATTGAACAATTAAAAAGAAGGATTCTAGATCAACAAGATATACCCGCCATATATAAGCCATTAATAGAGAAATTCTGGCCTGGGCCATTAACGATTTTATTACCAGTAGGCAAAAATTCACCTATATCGAAATTAGTAACTGCTAACCAAGATACTTTTGCAGTTAGATTACCAAGTCATCCTATAGCCAGAGCATTAATAGCATTAAGTGATGAACCATTAGCTGCACCATCTGCCAATGCATCTACTAGACCAAGTCCTACATTAGCCAGTCATGTTTATCATGATTTGAATACAAGAATTCCTTATATTATTGATGGAGGTGCATGTGATGTTGGATTGGAATCTACAGTGGTAGATGGATTATCAAATCCTCCGATGTTACTTAGACCAGGTGGTGTAAGTTTAGAAGAGATCAAAAAATATGGAGGCGAAGCATGGTCTAATATTATTTTAGCCAAGAAAGTAGCAGGTAAAGAAGAAGCTGTAAGAACCCCAGGAATGAAATATAGACATTATTCGCCAAATGCCAAAGTGGTTCTTTTCCTCAACTGTGGTGATGGTAAACACCATATCAACCAATACTTACAAGACAATAACGTTGAGCCAAATTCCAAAATTGCATTATTGAAATCGAGATCTTTTAAGTCTGGAAAAGAAATCAATGACTCAATCATTATAGATAAGGAATTAGGTGTAACGGGGTCAGAAATTTCACATAATTTATTTGCATGTTTAAGAGAAGTAGATGAATTAGGAGTAAACTTAATTTTAGTAGAAGGAGTTGAAGAAACCGAGGAGGGTTTAGCTATAATGAATAGATTAAGCAAAGCTGCGGTAGTACAAGTTAATGGGAACGTGTAGGAATAAAGAAGGCAGTGATAATTGAGATAAGAAAAAGGCACTGTTAAGGTTATAGGTGCCGCATTTATGTAAGCGTAATCGATAGGAATATAAAGTTTATGAACTTCTAAGTCCGAGCCTCAGTGTGAATCGGCCACAATCTCAATCGGCACGGATATGAATCAGTGGGTTCCAGTTTGGTGCGCAAAAAGCGCGACTGGCATCGACTTTTTTCTGAACAAATATAGCAAAACTCTATTTTTCACAAAACTGACTTTTTAAAGGGGTCAGGGAGCTTGAGGCTTTATTGAATTTATAGAAGTAAGAACAAATCATCAGGGATATCATATTTGATTGAGTCATTGAAGTGGGAGTGTTCTTAATTAGACATACAATAGAATTAATAGAATCAATAAATAGGTGGTCAAAATGAGTGAGAATCCATTTTCAGCTAAATCCGGTGGATTATATAGTAAATCAAATTCACCATCAGTGAAGTATTGCCAAAGAAGTGCCGAAGAAACTGCTCGTGATTTGCAAACTGATCTTAATTTAGGGTTAAGTAATAATCAAGATATCTTAAATAGAAGATCAATTCACGGTGTAAACGAATTAAGTAACGAAGAAGATGAAAATATTTTCTTACAGTTTATCCTGAAGTTTTATGAAGATCCATTGATCCTTTTATTGATTGGATCAGCATTGATCAGTTTTTGGATGAAAAATATTGATGATGCCGTATCGATTACTTTAGCTATATTTATAGTGGTAACCGTGGGGTTTGTCCAAGAGTATAGATCAGAAAAGTCATTAGAAGCATTAAATAAGTTAGTTCCAGCTGAAGCCCATTTAACTAGAAGTGGGAATTCTTCAACAGTTTTAGCATCAACTTTAGTTCCAGGAGATATCGTTCATTTCACTCAAGGTGATAGAATTCCTGCTGATATTAGATTAACTTCAGCAGTCCATTTATCAATTGATGAAAGTAATTTAACTGGTGAAAATAGTCCTGTAAAGAAATATTCTGATCAAATTACTTATAATGGCGTCGATGACGTAATACCAATCAATGGTAGAAATAATATTGCATTTATGGGGACTTTAGTAAGAGATGGTCATGGGACTGGAATTGTCGTTGCCACAGGTTCTAAAACTGAATTTGGAACTGTGTTTGAAATGATGTCAGAAATTGAAAAGCCAAAAACTCCTTTACAACAAGCTATGGATAAATTAGGTAAAGATCTTTCCATATTCAGTTTTGGAGTTATTGGAATCATTTTCCTTATTGGAGTTATTCAAGGTAGAGAATGGTTAGATATGTTCCAAATTTCAGTATCACTTGCAGTTGCTGCCATCCCAGAAGGTTTACCAATCATTGTTACGGTTACATTAGCATTAGGAGTTTTAAGAATGGCTAAAAGAAAAGCTATTGTTAAAAGATTACCTAGTGTTGAAACTTTAGGAAGTGTTAACGTTATATGTTCTGATAAGACTGGTACTTTAACTCAAAACCATATGACAGTTACTAAAATGTGGGCTTATGATTATAAAGGAAGTTTCAATAGTCCATATTTAGTGGTTGAAAAATTAGATGATAATTCCTTACATCACCAATTGACATCTAATTTAAAGAAAGTTTTGGAAATTGGGAACATTTGTAATAATGCCAGATTTTCAAGTGAAACTGAAAAATATGTTGGTAATGCCAGTGATACTGCTTTATTAGAAGCTTTACCACATTTTAAATTAGAAGATGGAAGAAACACCAGAGAAAGAGTTTATGAATTACCATTCTCCTCCCTGAGAAAATATATGTCAGTTTATGTTCATAGTGGAGATATGTCAAAATCTGAAGTTATGGCTAAAGGTGCTACTGAAACTGTTTTAAAACTTTGTAATAGATTTTATGATGCCACTGGAGTCATTAAACCTTTAAATGATGATATAAGAGAAGACATTTTATCCAAATCAAGAGCTTTGGCTGGTGACGGATTAAGAGTTTTAGGATTTGCTTGTAGTAATATGAAAATTACTGAAAAATTTGACACCAATAGTGAAATTCTTCCAAGTGATTTAGCATTTTGTGGATTGACTGGTATGAAAGATCCACCACGTCCAAATGTTGGTAAATCTATCGCTATGCTTATGAAAGGTGGAGTTCATGTTATTATGATTACAGGTGATTCACCAACTACTGCCATTAATATTGCTAAACAAATTGGTATGCCAATTATTAGTGAAAAATCTGTTATTACTGGTGATCAAATTGATAATTTAAGTGAACAAGCATTATCTGAAGCTATTAGTAATGTATCAGTATTTGCTAGAACTACACCAGAACACAAAGTTACAATTATTAAAGCATTCCAAAGAAGAGGTGATATTGTTGCTATGACTGGGGATGGAGTTAATGATGCTCCAGCTTTAAAATTAGCTGATATTGGTATTGCTATGGGTAAAAATGGTACTGATGTTGCTAAAGAAGCTGCTGATATGGTTTTAACCGATGATGATTTTTCAACTATTTTAAATGCTATTGAAGAAGGTAAAGGTATTTTCTATAACATTCAAAATTTTATTACTTTTCAATTATCAACCTCAATTGCAGCTTTAACATTAGTTGCGTTATCAACATTCTTTGGTTTACCAAACCCATTGAACGCTATGCAAATTTTATGGATTAATATTTTGATGGATGGTCCACCAGCTCAATCTTTAGGTGTTGAACCAGTTGATCATGAAGTTATGAATAAACCACCAAGAAGAAGAAGTGATAAAATTTTAACCCAAACTTTAATTAAAAGAGTTTTACAATCAGCTGGAATTATCATCCTTGGTACATTATACATCTTTGTCAGGGAAATGACTGACAATGAAATTACTGCTAGAGATACAACTATGACCTTCACATGTTTTGTTCTCTTTGATATGTTTAATGCTTTAGCTTGTCGTCATCATTCCAAATCTATCTTGAAACTTGGAATGTCTAATAAGATGTTTAATTTAGCAGTAGCTGGGTCATTATTTGGTCAATTATGTGCTATTTACGTACCATTCTTCCAAAGTATCTTCCAAACTGAAGCATTATACTTCAGTGATATTCTTCATTTATTGATTTTATGTAGTACTGTATTTATTGCTGATGAATTTAGGAAATATTTCCAAAGAAAAAAACTTCCATTTGCTAATAATGTTTTTAATGTATAGGACGTGTATAGACTATAAATGCTGTGTCTGTTTGTGTACTTCTTTTTCGTAGTTCGTATAGGTTTATTTGTGTAACTGCGATGAGAACTATTGTGAGAACTGAGATGGATAAGTCAAAAATTACTAAACCTTCAGGGCCTTCAGGAAATTCTTTGAAAGAAAGAGAAAAGAAGAGGAAACAGATATTCAAACCTGTTCTAGATAACCCTTTCACATCAGTAAATTGGCCATTTATAGAACCAGAATTGGCAAGAGATGTTATACAACATTTGAATATATTATTTAAACCTATAGGCATGTATAATGAGACAAAAAGTATGAATGAACCTGAAATACTCCAGAAAACAATGATAGGGTTTAATCAGGTGACGAAGCAGTTAGAGAAGCAAGCTAGATCACAGAATGATAAACTTATAAAATATGTTTTCGTATGTAAATATGATCTCAATCCACCAATGTTGTACCAGCACTTTCCTGTATTAACCTATACAGCCGGTAAAGGAAGTAACACCAAAATAAAATTGATCCAATTACCGAAAGGAAGCTCACAAGAATTAGCAAATGTATTGAAAGTTGAAGATGCTTCTATTTTTGGTTTACTGGAAGGTATACAGGGAGGTTCAGGGTTATATGAGTTATTGGAAAAAGTCAAGAACATAGAAGTGCCGTATTTGGAAGATGGGCAATTTGAAAAGTTACAGGTTCAATTCGTTGCAACCACAGCTCCAGATACCAGGAAGAATAATCAGAAGGGAAGTAATATAGATAGTAAGGAAGATAAGGCGAAGATACCCAAAAATAAAAATAATTCTAAGCAGAAAGTAAATAGAGGACCACAGTAAGTAGTTATACAGAATAATAAAAGAATGCATCAAACAATTATCTCTGCCTTGTAGTGGACTACGGTGCCAAAAAGTGCTTGATGCCAAAAAGTGCCATAGTGAGACTCGTATGAGATCTAAAAATGTAATACTCTCACAAACGCGTATCATGACTAAAGAACGTTCATTAACATTAGAACTCCCTTGGGTTGAAAAATACCGTCCCCATAAACTTGACGATATAGTAGGTAATGAAGAGACTGTTGAAAGGTTAAAACTTATTGCCAATGATGGAAACATGCCCCATATGATTATCTCAGGATTACCAGGTATTGGTAAGACTACATCGATTCACTGTTTAGCCTTAGAATTATTAGGTAAAGATTTATATCATCAAGCTACATTAGAATTGAATGCTTCTGATGATAGAGGAATTGATGTTGTACGTAATAGAATCAAACAATTTGCCCAAACCAAAATTCAATTACCTCCAGGTAAGCATAAGATAATTATATTAGATGAAGCTGATTCAATGACACCAGGAGCTCAACAAGCATTAAGAAGAACCATGGAAATTTATTCTAATACTACAAGATTTGCATTTGCATGTAATCAATCATCAAAGATTATCGAACCTTTACAATCTCGTTGTGCTATACTAAGGTATAATAAATTAAGTGATGAACAAGTATTGAGTAGATTACTTGAAGTTGCCAAATTTGAAGACGTCAAATATAACTCAGAAGGTTTACAAGCTTTAATATTCACAGCTGAAGGTGATATGAGACAAGCCATCAATAATTTACAAAGTACTGTAGCAGGGTTTGGATTTGTTAATGATGTTAATGTCTTTAAAATCGTTGATCAACCTCATCCTTTAGTGATTAAAAAGATTTTAACGTGTTGTGTAAATAGTAAAATCGATGAAGCTATTGATTTATTAGACAGTTTATGGAAAAAGGGATACTCTGCCATTGATATAATTACATCAAGTTTTAAAGTTGCAAAGACTCTCCCTGATGTCAATGAACTGAAGAGATTAGATATGATAAAAGAGATAGGTTTTACTCATATGAGAGTTTTAGAAGGTGTTTCTACTTATTTACAAATGTGTGGATTATTAGCAAAGATTTGTGAACTTGAATAGGTCTATATGTTTTTATACATAATGATATGATTCTGTTTCTAGCTTCGAATAAGTACTCGATTAAGTACTCTTATAAGCTCCGCAAAGAGCTTCAAAATGTTGAATCTGCTCATTGACTAATTCATCAGGTTTATTTTCATTTTTCAAAATATTAACTATTAAGAAATAATTATTATATAAGAAGATCTCTTTGTCAGATTGGTTTTTGAATTGACTGATTAATTTCGTTAATATGTTTTCGAAATCATTCCTTAACCTTGTAAGAGAATTCAAAATTGGTTCTCCTTTGATGTCCTTATTGAGAACTGTCAATTTGAGGATCCCCAGTAAAAATTGACCAAATTGTTGGGTTAATAAAGTCGGTGCTAAGTTTTGTTTAGATCCATTCAACCTTATAATGGCCTTCTTCATGCTATCACAATTAAGGTCAATAATTTTACTAAACCTTGGCCAAAGTTCCAAGTATAAGGAATTTAAATGATCATCTAATACAGGAATATGGAACTGATTATGAAGTTGATTTTGACGGGTTTGTATTATACGAATCATTAACAAAATAGCATATGCATCACAAGATCCAGTTATTGTAGATGAATTCATATTAACTCGTGGAGTGTATCCACCTGAAACTGCTCTTGTGGTAAACATAGATGGTTGATGTGTAATTAACCAATTGACAAATTCTCTTCCTATTTTATATACATCTTCAAATATGAGCAAGAACCAATCTTTATTAACAACTTTATCATTAGCCTCGTGATTGAGAAATACAGAAGGATCGATTTCTATTGTATGGTTTTTTTCATTTCCTTGGTAGAAGAATTCTATCACAAACAAATACTCCACTATAGCATTATCAATTAGTGCAGTAAACCATTGATTGAAAACAAACTCTATCCAATACCCAAACGGAGTCGTTTCCGCTATTTGTGCTGGCATGGAAGTTTTATGATCAGCCAGCGACTCATCAATGGCAACTTCCAATCTTTTATCGATTGATCCTAAATATTCATTAAGAGTTAATTTATTCTGTGGTTCAGCACTATTGGCATTACTAGGAATCCAACTCTTTAAACTAAAATATGTCTTATCATCCAGATTAGATCCATTAATAACCATAGTGGAGTCAACATGACGTAAGTTAAGTTTTTGTAAAGCATATAAGTACTTTGCAAACCTCGACTTATAATACCATTTCATTGTATATAAATAAGCTAATTGTAAATGGTCAGCTAAATCTGGTTGATGTTGCTTTAGAAATACAAAAATATCTTTAACTTGAAGTAATTCTTGTTGAATCATTTGTGAAGATTTAGTTACTGATGATCGGAGAAGTTTAATTTGTTTGATGAAATAATCTCTTATGGTTTCTATGGCTTTGATTGTAAGGTCATGTATACCTTGTTCTAATTTTTTGAAATTATGGGAATCATTATACAATTCTAGTAATTCAGGATCTAAAGTTCCGTTATTGATAGACTCTATTAATTGAGTCTTTTCATTTATAAACCTTAAATTTTCAATCCATTGTTTACTAATTGGACCTTTTATAATGGACTGTGTTATATCTGGAGGTATAAGAAGATCCAATATCACAGGAGTTAACTTTTCTGTGGCTGAAGTTTGACTATTAAGATTCTTGGATAAGTCTGTGGATTGTTCATGTAGAGATACTAAATTTGATGATAACTCACTTAATTCTTGATTTAAATCACCCAACATTACTCCTATGGGTTTTAAATTCTCCCTATAAGTGTTAAGTTCTGTTTTGTGATCTGCGAATTTGGTCATAAGATAATCTAACTCGTTTGTGGATAACTCTGTTTCGAATGTTGATTTAGTTGTATCTGATCGAATTGATTCTAGTATTGGATGTGTATCGGTGTTTCTCAAGTATTCGGTTAAATTAGGAAGGTTCTCGCCTTCTTCTATAGAGCCATTACCATCAGGGGCTACTCCGGTGGGCAAAGAAGTTCCCAATTGAGTTTTCTCTTCTAAAACCTGTTTAAGTATATCCAAACTCATGCAGCTAAAATGGAATTCGCGATCCATGAATACAGATCCACAAACCCAATCTGTAGTGGAAAATGAAGTTGGAGGAGAAAAAATCGCTACGCCGTCTCAATTGGATATAATAACCCATCCACCAACACCCAATACGATTCTTTCGGTGAAAGCAGGTCCAGGGAGTGGTAAAACGTATACTTTAACGCGACGTATCAGCCATTTGATCCAGAATCACGATATTAAACCTAATGAAATATTGGTTTTATCTATGGCAAATAGGTCTGTCAATTCATTACAGAATTCTTTAACTAAATTTATAGGAGAAGAAATGGCTTCCGAGGTGGATATTAATACGTTCCATTCCTTCTGTGGTAGAATAGTTGATAATTATGGAGAGAAGTATTTATCACTAAATAAGCGTAGATTACTTGATGATTTGAGTTGGAGGTACTTTTCAGTGATTTTAACTGGTAAGAATGTAGTTCTAGGTGGTCACAAAATAGGTGACGTATCACCAATCGTATTTAGAAAGATAGTAGATGAAATTAAGAATCATCCGGAGTCTCTACAATCAGTGGCTGCAAAGTATAAAGTCAACCAAGGATATTTGGAAAATTTATTAGGTTACTTGGAGACCAATGGGATCATGACATTTGATGACTTGATTTCAGGTGCATCAAAAATCATTAACAAGTCATTAGAAATAAATGAACCAATTGATCAATTGTATAATTATAAAGTTATAATTATTGATGAGTTCCAGGATATGTATGAAGAATTACTTAAAATAATTGAAACTGTTATCAGTTACCCTAGTGAAGGATCAGAATTTAAACATCTTACAATAGCAGGTGATCCTAATCAGAGTATTTACGAATTCTTAGGATCTTCACCTGAAATGATGGATAGAATCGAACACAGGTTCCCTATGAAAGTTCATCATAAATTAATCAAAGAACTGTTTCGGTGCACGCCTGAAATTCTAACAGTTTCTAAGGCATTATTACCAGAATCAGATCTTAAGAGAAATCTTCATTCCATCAAACCATCCAGTCATGAGCCTATAATTAGAGTGTTCAATAACCCTAATGATGAGTATCATTTTATGATTAAAGAAATAATTCGACTTTGTTACCAACTGGGAGGGCTTATCAAATTATCTGATATTCTAATTCTTGCTAGAAGTAATAAACAAGTTGATGAAATTAATAGAATCCTAACTGAAAATTATGGAATTCAATTCAACAAGTTAACATCATCAATCAGTTGGATAAAAACTAAAGTTCATACGCTTTTGACGCTTTTGCATTTGATTGAACGAGGTCCAGGGAATGAAGTGGCGTTTCTAATAAGTTTATTGTTCATGGACACAAAGGGAAGAATACCAGTAAGTAAGATGTTCTCAATGAGTAGAACTTGGGGGAAAGAACAAGGTATTGATAATGATATTCTAGAGGATTTTGTCAGAGCTCATTTAGATGATAAAAAGATTATCAATATTTATAAAAGAAGAGGTGATATTCTAAAGAAAATTGAAGCCTTTCTTGATGTAATCACCCGGGAAAGAATCAAACTAAACCAAGATCATTATGGAGATCAAAACCCTGAACTTATCATGGAGTCGTTATTGAATATCGTTGATGCTTCAGGTCTACGTGATTACCTCAATGAAGCATATTTAGATAAACTGGAAACAGAGGAGTTAGAATATAGGAAATTATTACTAACAGAGCTTAAAAACTTTGAAAATTCCTTGACTTGTCAATATAATAATTATTGCAAAACTCCAATGGAAGAACTGTTTGTTTCATATTTTCTTAAAAACTATAGAGATGAAGTACCAATTGATTCAATTAATCATGTAAATACATCAACAATTCATACTGCAAAAGGATTAGAGTTTCCTATAGTGTTTATGTCTGGAACATCACACTATCAAGGAGGATCATTTGATTCAATACTCAGTGGAAATGAACTGATTTTCACACCTGAAAAACGTTTAATGTATGTAGGAATGACCAGAGCTCTGAATTTATTATATGTGGGAAGTTCTATGGAATTAGGAGAGATGGGGGATATTTTAGAGCATTTTACTACCAGATTACCTACTTTGAGTCCAGAGCTTTTGAAACAGTTTAATAGGCCTTTACCATCGAAACAGAAACTTTTAGAAGGAGAGAAGTTATATAATACTTTTGTTACATCACAGAAGAGGAATTTCCATACCATAAATTTCCATCCCCCAAATCACAAGCTAATCCATCAGAGTTTTAAATGTTTGTCGATCATAAAGAGAATTAAATAAGGGGTATAAGGAGAGTTGGATAAGAAATATAAAGAATGTTAGGTTTATTATATTGACACCTACATAATTAATTCAATTTAGATAAAATATCTAAAACAGAACTTGAAGTGGATTCAGTTCCTGACCCAGGATCATATTCACTACTTTCATAATCACCTTGTTCACCTTGTTCACTTAATCCTGCATCATATTCATCAGTATCAGCATCATGATCATCATCACTTTTGATGATTTTGATAATTTCAGTTTGATTATCCCTATCGTATTCTTTGATCTCAATGTTGTCAGAGAATGCTACTGACTTTTTATTACCTTTGAATGACATTGGTGATTTCTTTTGTTTCTTGGTTGGCCTTACAGGTTCAGATTCTTCTTCGGAATTTGAATCATTAGCATATACTGGTAGATCAGTATCAGAATCAGAATCATTTTGAATATTCATTGGAAGATTAGGTAATTCAGTATTCGATTCATTAATATTATTATTTATTCCATTCATATCGTCATCATCGTCCTCTAAATCTTGATCATCATCTCCCTCTAAAGCTTGTAACTCATTTCTGGTATGATGTAACTTGGTTAGCTTTTGATGGATATTTGATTTCTTAGACTCATCAGTTTTCAATCCTTCGTTAATAATACTCTTTAAATTGTCCAAACACTTTAAAATATTCATCCTGTCCAGTTTAATCTTTTCAACATTTTCATTGGATATGTTACACAACTTTTCGAGATTATTTAATTTCCGGATATATGTTTTAGGGTTAGGTAAATTATCAGAAGTGGCAGGATCTCGTGGTAAATATTGAACAGATTGAATACCTACTTGATTCAAGTTGTTTTGGGAAATATCAATTAATTGATTCATATGCTTGTAGAGATTGTTTAGAAGTGTAAGTTCTGGAACAATATCTGTGGATGGTTTGGAGTTTGTGGCATTTGTAGACGTGTTTGTGGTTTGGGGTTTGCTAGGTAATTTGGGTTTCTGAGGTGAGACTTCTGGGGTTGATACTGGTGGAGTGGTCATGGATTGTCTCATTTCCGCTAAATCATCAGGTAAGAAAACTTGCCTCTGTTCCCATACACCAATTAACCTTTCAACTTTGCCTTGAATTGCCCCATCAAGTTGGGGATATACTTTCCCAAGGACTTTAGGTAAAACTAATGCAAATGATTTTATCAACTCTGGTTTCCTCTTATGTTTGGCTTGCTGCACAATATCATTGCAAAGGTACAAAAGCGATAATTGTTTCCCCAGTGGGGCTGCTATTATATAATTGGACCATATATTGGTGATATCATTTATATGCCTATAATGGAATAAAACCCATTGACTTATTGATACAATCAGATCTTGAGTATCTTGTAAATTTTCCAACTTCTTATTGAAACTATCGGGGGTGAACGACATTCTACAAGTCACCTATCTGAGGGTTTATGAATTGGTTGTGAGATGAAAGGGCCCTAGATTGGTGCCGTATATGGTGATGATACTGAGATAAAATTCACTGAGTAAAAAATCGCACTTTCTTAGTAAACTTTAAGTAAACATCGCGTTATGGCTAAAACAAGAAGTATAAGTGGTAAAGGTACCAAAGGGAAAAGCGGTGATACTTCGAGGCGTAAAGCTTCTGGTGGTACTTCTAAGGCTAACGGATTGAAAACTGGATCAAGTGAAGTAAGTGAATCATCAGAAATGCTAGCTAATGCAAGTTCCCAACCTCAATCAAATGTCAAGAAGTCCACTCCTATTGCCCATAAAGTTATGAAACCATCATCCCCTTCCAAAGCAAAAAGGTTAAGAATCACAGAAACCGAAATCTTACATGCCAACAATGAGGAATTAATTGATATTATCAATGAATTAACCACCACAAAACAAGATGAATACTTTCAAGAGTATAAAACACAAACCAAAGCTACTCTTGAAGAACAACAAGATTTGATTGACCAATTACATTCACAGATCGAATCTCAACAGAATAAAATAAGGAAATTGGAGAAACAACAACATAATGAAAGAAATGAATTGTATATCTCTCCAATAAGAAAGAAGAAAACTGAAGCCGTTCATGGTAAGGATGAAATTGTTAATAAAGACGAGATTTCTAAAGAATTTGAAACTATAGGTATAATATTTGACATGTTGCAATTATTAACAGGGCTTTCAGTTATAAATTATGAAGAAGATTTACACAAGTATTACTTTGAAATAGAACAGAATTCAACTTCAGATAAATCCGACCAAATCAAAATAACTTATAAAATAGTGATTTCCAAGAATCCTAATGAAAACCACGAAATCAATTACATTCCAACCTTTTTAAATAACCCTGAAGTAGCTCACTTAAAAGGAGTGTTGCCGGAATATTTCTGGGATAAGTTAAGTTTTCCGTATCATACCATTAGTCAATTCTATACTAAAATCGCCAAGGCTTTGAATAAAACTAAACTGGGGGCTTCACAGAGCCAGTCTCAGTAATTCCAGTAGATATTACCCAATATTATATTACTATGTACTTTATTATGTATTTATAGAATGGTTATGCTTAGAAATGTAAGATAAATGAATCATCAGTTTTGGTGATCTTTAAGTTATCCAAAGCTTTAGATTGTGATTTATCAAGTGACTTTAAGAACTTCTTAAACTTTAATGGTTTTGAAATCTTTAAATTTTTGAGTGTCTTTGGTTCTTCTTTTTTATCTTTCTTTTCCTTTTTATCTTTCTTATCTTTCTTTTCCTTCTTTGATTCTTTTACTTCTGGTATAGGTTCAGGTTTTGGTTCTTCCTTTGGTTGAGGTTTAGGCTCGGCTTTTTTCTTAGGTTTATATAATGCCTTCTCATACTTTTCAGCTTCAGTGATACATGAAGTATGGGAATTATAATCATCATAAAATGTCTTATTACAGTCAATACAGGTGAAATAAGCCTGTGGACACTTATTTTTATGTTGATTCAATTTCTTCTTGATAATAGTGTCATTACACACTTCACAACTAAATGATACCATTTCTATCTAAAGTCTTAACTATGGAAATTTTCTCATCTCATCGCACTTATACGTATTACTTGGGTCAGACTTAATTCCTAACTTAACTCCATTAATCATATATTCCTACGTTACTATATACAAAACCAATAATTGGTAATCCCTACCAAACAGGTTCATCTTCTTTCTTCCTCTTAACTCTAATCATTTCATAATCCAAATCACCTTCATCTTTCTTCTGTAAATCTTCTACCACTAAACCTTGTAATTTATACCAATCATTCTTTTTATCGAACTTTCTCTTATTCTGTAAAACTTCCAACATTTCATTCTCACTTAATTGATAATATTTCTCATCATACCTTTCCCATTTAACACTAGTGAACTTTTGTAAATATAAAGATCCAACCACTATTGATAACATAAATGGTAATCCAAAATATAAGAAATGGTTCTTCTTTATGAGATTTTGGTATTTCCCAGCAAATGATCTATTATATGCTTCCTGGGCTCGTTTACCCCTGAATACATTGTTACCAAGGTATACCATGACTGAGGAAATTTAATGAGAATTGTCTCACAACGTTAATGCGCGGTGAACCGGGGTCCTGGATTTTGAATCCCACATCAGAACATCAGTGTGAGAGTTGAAGGAAGTCGTGTACTGAGCAAAGATTTATGGACACATGCGTGTCTTCACAGAAATAATCAGCCTCAAAATTGGGGGTGCAAATTAATTTTTAGGGGTGCAAAATTGGGGGTGTAAACAAATTCAATAGGGGGTGTAAAATCATAAATAGGGGGTGCAAAAAATTTAAAAAAAAATTAGGGGAGGGGGTGCAAACAATTCGATAATTGAGGATTGAACCGTTTAAGCGAAGCTGGTCTATTGATATTTATAAGATAGCAATAATAATAATGGGTGAAAATTTCTTTGGAAACCCTTAAATAAATAATAGCAAATCATGAACCCGTATCTATCAATCTAATGCTATATACATCTGACCAAATACCGACCTGTTCCGCAAACATCCTCCCCACCATATCTTTAAGCGCTTCCTTATGATCTCTTGACTTCCTCACCTGGAAAATTTTTCCCACTAAAACTGTCGCTCGCAAAAAATTGAACGAAAACTAAAATTTAAGTTTATCAATTGACGTATAACAATTTTCTCTATAACCGAAATTAGAGGATAGTTTGAATTGTAAAGTACAGAAATCAACGTACTTAATCTGAAACAACCCCCGTACACCGTCAATTACGAATAAAAATGTCAGTTTATAACCCAGTACAAAGTCAGCAAATTAGGCAACAACACCAACAAAGATTAAATGAATTATTAGAAGCCGTTAAGCAAGAATTCGATTATACTTTGAATGAAGTTACTAACATCAAACAAGTCAAAGATGACTATGACTTAAAGTATAATCAACAAACTGCTGAATTACAACAAATTAGACAAACTGTATATGAGTTAGAAATGGCTCATAGAAAGATCAAAGAAGCTTATGAAGAAGAAATCTTAAGATTAAAAACTGAATTGGAAAATAGAGATAGACAAGTTAAATTGAATGGATATTCTCATCAACCAGGTCAACAACCGCCAGTTCCACCAGTTCAACAATCACAACCTCCACCACCAGCAATTCTGCAACCACATGCTCCAGTTCCCCCAGTTAGTGCTGGTGCCGTTCAACCATTAGATCATGGTGCTGCTAATAATACTGAAGCCATTAATGAATTAAAACTGGAGTCTTTACAAGTCATTGATGCAAGTCAATATATTTTAAATCCATCTCAAAAATCATTACATATTAAAGAAATCCCACCATTCTTGACTGATTTAGATGTTAATAAAGCTAACCCAGATTTTAAGAAACAATTACAAGATTATTATATCTTATATAATCCAGCCTTTAAGAAGAATTTGGATGTTGAATTAATTCATTCTTTAAATCATTCAAGTGTTGTTTGTTGTGTTAGATTCTCTAAAAGTGGTGAATTCATTGCCACTGGTTGTAATAAAACCACTCAAGTTTTCAATGTTGAAACTGGTGAATTAATTGCTAAATTGATTGATGACAACAATTCTAATGGTATTAATGATGAATCAAATAAAGAAAAGGAAGGTACTAACAATGGTCAAAATTCTAATTCTAATAATAACAACGGTGATTTATATATTAGATCAGTTTGTTTCTCTCCAGATGGGAAATTCTTAGCTACTGGTGCTGAAGATAAATTAATTAGAATTTGGGATTTAACCACTAAAAGAATTATTAAAATTTTAAGAGGACATGAACAAGATATTTACTCATTAGATTTCTTCCCTGATGGTAATAGATTAGTTAGTGGATCTGGTGATCGTACTGTTAGAATATGGGATTTGAGATCAAGTCAATGTTCATTAACTTTATCAATTGAAGATGGTGTTACTACCGTTGCCGTTTCACCTGATGGACAATTAATTGCAGCTGGTTCTTTAGATCGTACTGTAAGAGTTTGGGATTCAACAACTGGTTTCTTAGTTGAAAGATTAGATAGTGGTAATGAACAAGGTAATGGTCATGAAGATTCAGTTTATTCAGTTGCCTTCTCAACTAATGGTAAACAAATTGCTAGTGGTTCATTAGATCGTACTGTTAAATTATGGAATTTACATGGCAAATCTGACCTGATTAATAATAAGAAACTGAGTTGTGAAGTTACTTATATAGGTCATAAAGATTTTGTATTATCAGTTTGTTCAACTCCTAATAATGAATATATCTTATCTGGTTCCAAAGATAGAGGAGTTATATTTTGGGATAGATTGAGTGGTAATCCTTTATTAATGTTGCAAGGTCATAGAAATTCTGTTATTTCTGTTGCTGTATCATTGAACTCAAAGGGTACTGAAGGTATTTTTGCAACTGGTTCTGGTGATTGTAAAGCTAGGTTATGGAAATGGACTTTAAAGAATTAAGCCATCCCTTACAACAAAACTCTTCCTCACTCAAAAACTCAAAAATGAAAATAATGAAGACTTAATAATGTCTACTAATATATGTATAGTGTTATTAGTTATGTAATAAATATTACCCGGATCTTGTTGATACTCGTTTCTGAAATAAAATCAAGCGCGATGTATACGACGACAATGGTTTACAGATCTTCAGTCACTGCTCCAGTTAATATTGCAACCCTTAAGTACTGGGGGAAAAGAGATAAGTCTCTCAACTTGCCAACCAATTCATCTATTTCTGTCACTTTGAGTCAAGATGATTTAAGAACCTTAACCACAGCTTCTTGTGCTGAAGAATACACTCAAGATGAGTTATATTTAAATGGGAAATTAGAAAGTTTGAACTCCGAAAGAACTCAAGCTTGTTTAGCAGATTTAAGATCATTAAGAGCCGAATTAGAATCCAAAGATTCTTCATTAGTTAAAAAATCTCAATTAAAATTAAAAATCGTTTCTGAAAATAATTTCCCAACTGCTGCTGGGTTAGCTTCATCCGCTGCTGGGTTTGCTGCTTTGGTTTATGCTATTGCTACCTTATACGAATTACCTCAAGATTTAAGTGAAATCAGTAAAATCGCCAGAAAGGGTAGTGGTTCAGCTTGTCGTTCCTTATTTGGTGGGTACGTTGCCTGGGATATGGGTCAAGAAAAAGATGGTTCAGATTCTAAAGCTGTACAAGTCGCTGAATTAGAACATTGGTCTAATATGAAAGCTTTAATTTGTGTTGTTTCTGATGATAAAAAAGATGTTCCAAGTACTTCAGGTATGCAAAATACTGTTGCTACTTCAGATTTATTCCATCAACGTATTACTGAAGTTGTTCCTAGAAGATATCAAGAAATGTGTGATTCAATCAAGGCCAAAGACTTTGAAACTTTTGGTAAATTAACTATGTTAGATTCAAATTCTTTCCATGCAGTTTGTCTTGATTCTTATCCACCAATTTTCTATTTGAATGATACATCTAAAAAAATCATCAAATTGGTTCATAGATTAAATGAAACTGAAGGTAAAATCATTGTAGCTTATACATTTGATGCTGGTCCAAATGCTGTCTTATATTATGAACTGGAAAATGAAGATAAAATTTTAAGTGCTTTATCACCATATTTCAATGATTTACAAGGATTTAAAGCTCCAAAATCTCAAACTAAATATGATTTAGGTATTGCTGAAATTAAAGGGGTTAGTAGAATCATTAGTACTCAAATTGGTCCTGGTCCAAAAGTTGTCACTAATCATTTAATTAATGAAAATGGTGAACCTTTAATTTAATGTAAATATATTTAATATATCTTAATTTAGCTCTGGAATCTTCGCACTTAACATGGTTCTTAAGTATGGAGTACTTAATTGTACTTTTCTTAAGTCATCCCTTAATAAAACTTGTATAAGGTCATTGGCATTTAGTTCTAGTAGGTATGTGGGATTTCAATATCAACCGGGGTTTTATGGATTCTCAGAGCTCAACGTCAAACATTTTTCATCATCTAGTTATAATTTCAATATTCAAAGAGATGAACCAAAGGACTTAAAGAATCCACAAAAGGAACAAGTTAATGTACACGTTCATCCAAAACAAGTGGTAGCTGAACCTACAGCCCAAGCTAGTATAAAAAAATCAATCGACTCAGTACTTCAAGAGAATATTTATACCATACCAAACATTCTCACCATGTCAAGAATTCTTCTCACACCAGTTATAGGTTACTCCATTGCTATACAATCAACTGGGCCAGCTATGGTAATGTTCACGTATGCATGTGTTACAGACTTTCTTGATGGGTACATAGCTAGAAAGTACAAATTAAGTACGGTTTTAGGAACTATTCTTGACCCAATTGCTGATAAGCTATTGATGGGAGTATGTACTATAGCATTATATGTTGGAGGAGTTATGCCGATGCCATTAATGGCACTTTTTGTAGGTAAAGACGCTATGTTAGCTCTTATGGGAGTATATTATAGGTATGTAACATTACCACCACCAAAGACTTGGAATAGATTAGCAAATTTATCAATACCTACAGTTAAAGTAGAGCCAAATATGATAAGTAAGATTAATACTGGTTTACAAATGGTTTATATTGGGAACTTAGTATTTTTAGATCAATTAAGTTATTGGATTAATGATTGCAGCTATTATTTAGGTAACTATGAATATTTAGTTGGATTCACCACTTTTATTAGTGCATTAAGTTATTTAGTTTCCAGTAGTTCCATTAAGAAGATTTAGGTTGGGGATGTTTTAGGTAGTAGAACCTTTAACCCTGGTAGTATATTGGTAAAATTTAATTAATTGGCCATTTAATCTTTCATTATCAAATTCAATCAATAAATTTAACATTTTAACATGAGATTCTTCATCCACTTGTATATAAGTGAATAATTTAATATATATGAACAACTGAATTTCATTCAAGTCTTTGACATCTCTAAGTTTAGACACTAGAACTTCTTGATAAGTCTCCGTGAATGACTCCCAAAGAGTATGATGGGTTAGATAGGTAAGAATTTTCTTTATAAAGTGTAAATACCACTTTATCATTGTACTGAGACATTCTGAATCAGGTATATGAAGGAATAAGGAATTAATGATCGTTAAAAGTTTCTTCAAACTAGTGGGCCAATGCTGTGGATATTCATAGAACTTCGCCTTGTACACAGGTAAGTATTTATCAAGGATTGAAGGTAAATCAGTTGAATTATACTTAAACTCATTATTCAAACTATTCAGAACTTTATTGAAATACCGCTTCAGGGCGATTACCTTAGATTTGGTATATTCCACCTCATTATTACTTAGCAAGTAAAAGTATCGTTCTATTGCTTGCTCTAGAGTTAAGTTTTTTGTATACCTAAATTTGATAACAGATAGTGAAAGATCCATGGCGGCTAATTTTTCTCACAATAAGCGAGATGTCGGATTTATATATGCTATAAATGCTATTTATGCGGACACATGTTGCCTTTGCCAAGTTTACTGTATAGTCAAACCATTTCGATATATAGCCGTATTGTTAAATATCGTAGGGTTTATTGTTATGCTGTATTATATGCTATTCATAATTCATTAGTTATCTTCATTGCTTATTGATTCTGAAATTTCTCTCCTTCTTAATCTGACCCAAATTCTTCTTCTGACGAAATTACCAAAATAGTATCTTCCCTTCCAATGTTTACTATGAAAATTAATTTTAGAGTAAATCCATCCTTGATCATCAACATCATTCAACATTAAAATATACCAATTGTCCCAATACCATGACCAATTTAGATCAGGTAAAGGATAATTAATTAACAAATCATTGATGAGTTTATAATTCTGACCATTTATCAACTGGAAATTTGACGGGTCAAATATTGGCAATAGTACATTTTTCAGGAACAATGGTATCCCAAATAGGGTAACGCCTCTTTGGTTCTCTATTAATAAATCATACTTATACTCGAAATTAGCAGAATTTCCATCTACATTAATTTCAGGATTTTGTAATTTTTCGAGTAAAATTTCATGTAAGAAATCTTTATCAATAAGCTTTGTTAATTCATTAATTTGAGGTAGTTGAATAAACTTTGAATTAATCAGTTTATCAATGAGATCATCTATCATGTTTGTGAATCTGAGACAACAATTCGCACTAAAAAAAAATGTAACGCTGTACCATACTGAATATAGTTTTATTAATGTGAGACCATGCGCAAAAACCATATGCGCAAACTATTAATCAACATATTAGGTAGTTCTTGGTGCGCGGAACTGACCGCCTTAGACCCGTTAAATCCAGATGTAGAAATACAGAGTCAAGTAAAGGGTAAAACGTCATTGGAATCACAACCAATAAACTCGAACCTAGCTAATTTAGTGATAATGTTTAAACTGGACCCAACGTTCTATACGCTTATCGTATAGGATAAGGTTACACCGAGACACTATAAAAAGAAAATACAATCATGCTTAAAAATAGTTAAAGTTTGACTCTACATTAAAATTATTAAGTATTTTGTCTAAGAATGTGAAATTTCAAGCGAGTTGTATTATTAATTAGATTTTCAAGCAGCATGAAGCACAATGTAAAATCTTAATTCCTTAATTGAAATGCATGAAAAGTTCGTACTCATCGGGGAGGGCAAATATCCGTTACCTCCACAGATACGATGGAATATTTTCCAGACACGTATGAGCCCCCCCCAAATGAAATGTGGTTAAATTTAGTCATCTCACATGTTAATGCCCTTGGAGGCAAAATAATATTATCGCCTTAAAGTCATTCATTATCTCTTACCGTATTACTCTGCATAAACTAAGAATATAAACTATCCTGAAATATAGAGTTTTTTTTAGATTAAACCTGATTTGTAATGAAACAGACACAATATCTCAGACATCCAGACACAACAAATTTTGAGAAATAAATTTTCTAATTCATTTATAACAACTGGGATTTCTTCTTTTAATATTACTTCATTAAAGACGTCAACCAAATTTGAGTGAAATCACTTTTTTTTATATCTTATCATATTATATAGACAGTGACAATTTATAAGTCCAACCCCTTAATTTTCCACAAATAACAAACCAACACCTAAAAAATTTTTTGGGTCTCGCCTTATTTTGCTAATTATAGTCAACAATTAATATTATTGCCATCGATAACGATAAAATAGATTTTAATCATCAAAATATGGAATATTCAACTTTTGATTCGGATGTCAGATTACATCATTCAAATTCTGATACTAATCTTCAAAACGTAGGTAATCATTTACCCAATAATTTACCTAATAATAATTTACCAAATAATTTACCAAACGGGTTGCCCAATAATTTACCAGGGAATCTGACCAACACCGGGTTAACTGGGAATGGTTCAAGGACGGGTCAAAGTACAAGTTCAGGTCATCATTTGCATCATTTTGGTAATTTTGAATTTGCTAATTACCCCATGACCAATCCTCCTTTATTTGATCAAACCATGTTTTTAAATTATAATCAAGATGGTGCCCCTGTACTAGGCAGAAGAATTTCTATTTCAAATGGTCAAATTGGTCAAATCATCAATCATGAAGCAGTTTATAATGATTCATATTTTGATGATCCATTTGATTTAGATAGAGATATAACACAAACTAGTTCAAATAATTCTAATAATTCTACAGGTCCACAAAGAGGTTCAACCCAAACAGCTCAACCCCAAATGCAACAACCACAACCTCAAGCTCCACAATCACTACCACCAAATTCACAACCACCAATGGGTCAAGATGTTAAAATACCACCACAATCAATGTCTGTAGGCCCCTTGGACCAAGTAGGATTACCCAATGGACCAGAACCAGTTATGGGGATTCCAGGTCAACCTGGTCAAATACCACAAGGTCAGGTACCACAAGGTCAATCTCAAGGTCAAGCACCACCACAACCTCAAGGACAAGGACAAGGACAAGGACAATATCCAATAAATGTGCCCCAACAAATGAATCAACCAATTAACCAACAAATGATAAACAAACGACCATTAGATCATCAAACATTTGCAGGAGTTCCACCCCCAAACCATCAATTGATTTATAATAATGAAATCATTTATAATCCAAATAATGGGCCAGTACCGGGTACAGCAGCATGGAAAAAGGATAGATTATTAGAGAGAAATCGTATTGCTGCTAGTAAATGTAGGCAACGTAAAAAGCACGCACAACAACAATTAATTGACGATTTAAATGACTTACGAACTGACAATAAAAATTTAGAAGAAAAGGTTAAAAATTATGAAAAATTATTTAACTTGTTTCAAAATTTTTATGAAAAGACATCAAATTTTGAAAGGATAGATAATTTCAAAAATTTTAATATTTTATCGAATGCTTTGAAGACCAAAAATCAAGAAGATTTATTTAAGATTTTAGGAAGTTTTGATGATAAAGATGAATGAATTAGTAATGTAAGATAGAGTTCTGAATTCTAGAATCTGAGCTAAGCGAAGGTTGCAAATCTCTGGTTCTCCTCTCTGTACCTTGTGTTAAATGTTCTATGTAGTAATGAACTCTGTCGGAGTACCACTGCACTTCTCCATAACTTACCCCTCGAGATTAGTAATACTGATCCTGGCAGTTTGTGCTCATGGCCTCCTGTGCACAAAATCAAATCCTCACTCAGACCGCACTCTCAGCGTGTAAGTAACGATAAATTTTTCAACGCGATATAACACCAAGATGTCATTGAAATTGCCACAAGCTCCAGGTGCTGGGTTATTCAAGCAAGGATACCAATCATATTCAGCTACTGATGGTGCCATTATCAGAAACATTGAAGCTGTTAGAGAAATCAGTTCAATAGTTCAAACTTCTATGGGACCAAGTGGTAGAAATAAAATCATCGTTAATAAATTAGGTAGAACTTTTATTACTAATGATGCTGCCACTATGATCAATGAATTAGAAATTGTTCATCCAGCTGTCAAGCTTTTGATTATGGCCTCCAAACAACAAGAATTTGAAATGGGTGATAATACTAATTTAGTCATTATATTAGCAGGAGAATTATTAAATATAGCTGAAAAATTATTAAATTTAGGTTTAAACGTTAGTGAAATTATTCAAGGTTATAGATTAGCTAATACTTATGCCATGGAACAATTAGATAATTTAGTCATTAATCAAGTTGATAATTTATTAGACTCCAAAGAATTATATAAAGTCATCAAAGCTGTTGTATCTTCCAAACAATTAGGACTTGAATCAATTGTATCCAAATTAATTATTGACGCTGTTAAAGTCATTATCAATCCAAAGAACCCAAACAATTTTAATATCGATTCCATTAGAGTAGTTAAAATTATGGGATCAAGTCTTTCTCAATCTGAAGTTGTAAGAGGTATGGTATTCCCAAGAGAACCTGAAGGAAGTATAAAACAAATTTCAACTAAATCTAAAGTTGTAGTATTTTCATGTCCTATTGATATTTCCACCACTGAAACCAAATCAACTGTTTTATTACATAATGCTCAAGAAATGTTGGAATTCTCTAAAGGTGAAGAACAACAATTAGATCAAATGTGTAAAGAAATCAGTGATTCTGGTGTTAAGGTAATTGTAGCTGGTGCCTCAGTTGGTGAATTAGCCTTACATTATTTCAACAAATATGGAATTTTAGTATTAAAAGTTCCATCTAAATTCGATTTAAGAAGACTTTGTCAAGTTTGTGGTGCTACCCCATTACCAAGATTAGGAGCTCCAATGCCAGATGAAATGGGAGAAATCGATATAATTGAAACCAAAGAAATCGGTGGTGATAGAGTCACTATCTTCAAACAAAACAATGATTCTATTTCTAGAACTTCAACTATTATCTTAAGAGGAGCTACTCAAAATAATTTAGATGATATTGAAAGATGTATTGATGATGGTGTTAACTCTATCAAAGGTTTAATCAAAAGTAATAAATTAGTTCCAGGTGCTGGTAGTGTTGAAATCGAATTAGTCAAATTAATCACTAAACATGGTGAATCAACTCCAGGTTTATTACAATTAGCTATAAAACAATATGCTAAAGCTTTTGAAGTTGTACCACGTATATTAGCTGAAACTAGTGGTATTAATCCAACTGAAATTTTATCCAAATTATATTCAATCCATTCATTAAATGATAATTCAGGTTTAAATATTGGTATTGATATTGAAAATAATTCTAATGATGGATTAATTAATGTTGACGATGAAGTTATTTATGATTTATTAAGTAGTAAAAAACTGGCAATTAATTTAGCAACTGAAGCTGCTTGTACCATATTATCAATTGATCAAATTATTATGGCTAAAAGAGCTGGTGGTCCAGTTATGCCAAATAAACCAACTCCTCAAAATTGGGATCAAGATGATTAGTGTGTAGATAGAGTATGTAAGATCTGATTAGCGTATATTCGTAATTCGTAAATATTAACTCTGGTCCATGTATAAATGAAAGTGGATAGATGAGGCAACAGTTTGGCCATAGCTACTACAGTACCCTCCTAAGCTATAAGCTTACCAGCCCTGATAAAATTCCCAATCTTAATAACATCCTTCTCTCCATCTGTCTCTACACCTCCACTAACATCATACCCAACCAAATTTTTGAACCCTGCCAATTCTTGAACATTGAGTTCATTCAATCCACCAGCTAATAAAAATTGTCCTTGGGATAATTGTCTTACTGCATCCCAGTCAATCTTCTTACCTTCTCCTCCCATATCACCATCAAGTAATGGAATCAAGAACCCATTACCAAAATACTTCCCACCTATTAAAATCTCGTCTAAAGTGGTATAAATTAATTGAATATCAGTTGGCATTATATACCTTGGAATAAGACCAAATTTCGAATCGAAATGAGTTGCATTGAAATTACAATATTCCAATTTGTTTTCATTCCCATGTAATTGAATGATATCCAATCCAACTTCTTCACTTAACCTAAACACTTCATTGATGGGTTGATTCCTAAATACACCAACTGCAAAAGGACCATTTTCAACAATCAATTGACTGAAGGTGGCAATTAGTCCTTCAACGGTTTCGAATTCCAAACTATTGACAAATTCCAAAATCTCTCTTATGGTTTGAAATTCTCTATGTTTAGCGAATCTAGCTTCTCTTACTAATTTAGTTAAGGCTTTAGCATTTTCAATCTCGATGCTTCTCAGTACACCTCTTAACATAATCATTCCTAATAAGTCAGCACCTTCTTTTATAGCGGTCTCACCGACTTCAGGATCTTTTATCCCACAGACTTTAACTAATTTTACCATTAATAATTGTTATTGCTATTAAAATAATAATTTTGGGATTAGTTGGGGTTCGGCCAGGCTTATAAATAGTAAGGTGACTAATGGGTGCGACGATCTCCCCCTCTCATTCCCAGTGTATTGCGGACCCATTTAGGGGGTCAGTATGTCTCATTACGTCCTCGGTGCGGCCCAAATTACGTGGTAAAAAAGTCCCCATTCTTGGTGCGAATTTACTCACGTCTGATTACGTAGTTTCTCTCACAGAAAACTAAACCTGCCTTCAAAGTTTCACTGCCCACTGCCAGTTCAACTACCTCATCCGAACTTACCCTGGCATGTCTCACAATTCCTAAATTTCCCTGCATTTCGCCTTTAACCTTCTATGCGTCATACCTTTGACTCTGCCTGCATCTCACCTTAAACCTTCGTGAATCATGCACTAGAACGATTATCAAATGTAACATAAACTCAAATCCGCAGACACCGCCACCAATTACTTAGTTGAGAAACTATATGCGCTGAAGACTATCCATTCAACCCTATTTCCTATCGCTAAATACTCTAATTCTGAGACACTCAAGAATTAATGATGAAATGCCAATTACATGTGATTATGGTTTGGTTATATTTAATTATGGTTTCGTAATGGTTTGATTACAGTTTGGTTCCATTTGATTACGGTTTGGTGCCTTTGGTAACATTTGATTACAGTTTGGTAACATTTAACCTAGATCAGCCGTAACCAATTAGCCACTGACCACGAGTTCGTCATTCTCATCTTCAGCCTCAATATCAACACCAAAATCATCTAAAGTTTCACCTAATCCATTCATCCATTCTGTACGATTTAATTTGGTTCTTGGATCTAATCGTTTACGTAATTTAGTTATATTTCTCAATTCATGCGTACTGAGTTGATTGAGATCAATATCTTCATCTGGTAAGAATTCTTGATGTCCTCCATCAGGTGGCCAAGGTAATCCTAATTGATCATCTTCGGCAAATTCATTCTTCTCAGGGTAGTAGCCTGAATTTCGAGGTTTGGTCCATGGAAGTAACCACATCCATGGATAGTTGAAGGTAGAGATTAGGTTTCCCCATAATCCTAAATCATAGGGGAATATGAGATCATCTATGGTGTAATCTGCTGGTACCACTGAGTCATTAGGATCTGGTATTTGCCTTGATCTGGTTCTATTTTCTTCCTGTTCTTGTTGTTGTTCACCTTGGTCTTGACCATCCTGAAACTCTCTTTGTAATTCCTCACCCTGTTGATCCTCTTTATCAACAGCATAATAGCCTGAATTTTGATTCCATGAAACCAATTTCGGCATCTCCTTCCCATGAAGTATCATGTAATTCTTCCTAATTTGTAACCACATTCTCTCAGTGAAGAATTGACTATCAATTCTCTCATACTCCCAAACCTCAATTTGAGTCATCCCTTTAAATACCCAATTGATCCCACATCTTATATACAAAACCACAATCGACCAAAATACCAAGAAATCTAGTGGAAATAATATTATAACTGCCACTAACTCTTTCTTATTAATTAAATAAATTGGCAAATCACGATCATTGTAAAACTCCATTCCTCTTTTAAACAATTGATACATAACGAACCCAGTATCCACCATGATCCAAAATAAAAACCTCATGAAATGACCCATGTTATTATGACCTATACAACTATAAGTCCAAGGACAATGATGATCCATTTCTAAAACACATTTCTTACATACTTTACAATGATGAGCTCTTTCAGGTTTATAATTCTCACATTTCTTACACCATCTTCTCCATTCACCTTTCTTGGGGGTGAAATTAGGTGGTGGGGAACCTGGATCGGCATATATCGCTATAATATACGAGATCCATATAAATAGTATACTGATTTGGTAATAAATTTGAGCTTCTGTAGATAATTGATTTTTTAGTACAAAATAGTGAGACCCATACCCCAATATACTAATTAATAGTACAGGAATCTAATGTTAGTAGCAATTCAGTGGTTCTCCCCTTGTTTTTGGTGGTACGTACAATTATGCCAAGTGCAGGCCACCTTAAGGTTATCATGGTGTCGCATTTTTTGTGCGAGATTTTAGTGGCAATTTGTTGGAAGTAAATATCTACAGTTATGGTATGTACCAATGATAGCATTGACTTAATCGATGGAGTGTTGTAAGCTTGTACTAACAATTCTAGAGTTCTATAGGTACTGGATACGATTTGTCCAATAGTGTTTTTTCACCAGGTATGTATAATTGAATAATTTTGGAAATGAGGAAGCCATTTGGATTTGTCTTGATTGCATACGTCCAATGGTATAGGTCAATCCCAATGTGTGGGTAGAATCCCAAAACCTAACAAAATTCAATACTAACAACAGATGGTAGAAATTTTCAAGTAGAATATGCTATGAAAGCAGTAGAAAATGGTGGTACATCAATTGGTATCAAATGTAAAGATGGAATAGTATTAGCAGTAGAAAAAATCATAAATTCTAAATTATTAGTTCCAGGTAAAAACAAAAGAATTCAAACTATCGATAGACATATCGGTGTAGCATATTCCGGATTATTACCAGATGGTCGTCATTTTGTTAATAGAGGTAGAGATGAAGCAGCATCATTCAGATCCTTATATAAGAAACCAATAGCAGTCAGTCATTTGATGGATAGATTAGGAATCTATGTTCAAAATTATACTTGTTATAATTCAGTTAGACCGTTTGGTATTGTAGCAATTGTTGGAGGAATTGATGAAAATGGTTCTCATTTATATAGTATTGAACCAAGTGGATCATGTTGGGGTTATAGTGGTGCAGCTACTGGTAAGGGTAGACAAACTGCTAAATCTGAATTAGAAAAATTGAATTTCGATGAATTAACCGTAAAAGAAGCTGTAAAGATTGCTGCAAAAATTATTAATCAAGCTCATGAAGATAATAAAGATAAAGATTATGAATTAGAAATTAGTTGGTGTTCATTAGAAACTCAAGGTAGACATGAATTCGTTCCTGATGATTTACTTCAAGAGGCAATTAATTTTGCTCAAGATGATGATGATGAAGATGAAGATGAAGATGCCATGGAAACTTAATGTATATCTTAGTTTGATTTTTCTCTGAATACCCTATGGGTGAGTTCTAAGTCTGTGGGTAAACTAACTCTATTATTAAGCTCTAATTCTATGGGTAAGCTAACCCTATGGTGATCTCTTAGCCTATGGGTATACTCTGGTGTGGTATTCTCTGTAACCTTCGGTTAGGCTCAGGTTAGGTCTCGTCAGATCTGAAACAGACGAGATCGCGAATATTTACATTTGTTATTACTTTACACACAATCCTTATTAAACCCCCCACACCCAAGAAAAGCCAATCCTAACTATGGCACTGGTCAGGGATGATGAGAATTACCCTAATGGTATATTCCAACATATTTCATCACATTTAAATAACAGTACAGCAAGTTTCACATCAAAACATTATAAACAAGATAAATTAGATTCATTCACATCAAGCGGGATTTCTAGTCCGTTTATATCGAATCCTGATATGTTAAAGGATATAGGTAATCAGTCATCGTTCTACCTCAACTCCCATACTAAAGACAGAGAATTTGATCATCAATTCGAAGAAATGGATAAGAGTATTATAGGTTTACAACAATCATTAAATAGTATAAAAATGACATCAAATCCTGAAATTAGTATGGATTCTACTAAATATGATGAAACCCAGGCTCAATTTGATCGTGATATTGATATCGATATTGATACAAGTCGACTACCAAGTGTTATAGGTAGTAGTGGACTGTCATCAACTCCATGGAGAAAATTAAGATCTACCACTGGCCATTTACCTAATTCAGTATCTGCCCCTACTGAAGGTTCTAGTGCTACTAATAGATCAATAAGTGTAATGAAAACTAATCAGGTATCATATAAACCAGGCAATGGGTCTTCTAATATCAATACTATAAATGAATTGAATAGACAATTAACGGGGTATAAAATTCAAATTCGATTCTTTAAACAATTCCTTCAAAAAATTATTGAAAATAGAGATATTGACAAGGAGGAATTGAATCAATTCCAATCTAATCTTGCAGGATTTTCCCCATTAAGTAAAGTGTCTACCCATAATAAAAGTTATGAAGAATATTCTAAACTTGAAATGGAGTATAGGGAATTGTCTACTAGTTATGATGAGATATATAAACTAAATGAAGATCTTTATAATAGTTTAGAGCAGTTTCAGAATGAATTACATGAGAAAGAGTCAACTATAAATCAATTGAATAGTATAGTGAAGGAAATTTTGCAGACGTTAATTGACGATGATAGTACAAGTACAGGGTCAAAAGAAGCTCTTTCAAGGTGTTTGGAACGTGATGGGCCTTTGGAGTTGAAATTGCAAGTGATCAATATGGAAATGAATAAACGGTCAGAGACTCAAAAAAGAAATAGTTTCATATCATCAGCATCCACCAAATTAGAGAAAGATGAATTGAATCAGTACTTAAAGACGATAAATCAACTCATGACCACGTTGGAACAAACTCAAGATGAATTTACTCATCATAAAGCATTAACGTCGAAGATAGAATATGACCTTAAAACAGAAATTGAACGATCACTTAAACTTAAATCGAACTATGATTTAATTAAACAAAAATTTGAATCTTTACTTCGTACCACAGACTCAAATCTTAACCAATCTAATGATATTTTACAAATAGAGAACGAAAGATTAAACCAAGTAAATGAAACTATAATGAAAAAGTTTGATGATTATAAGCAAATTATCGATAATCTCCAACAAGAAGTAGATGAATTTAAACATCTTCATAATACCAGTCAAGCCAGTGATTTGAATGAAGAACTTTTGCAATCACACAAAGATTTCAATAATCTTCAAGAAGAGTACAATGACTTGCATTCTAAGTTTGTAAAGTTGAAGGAAGATTCTTCCAACACAGTATCGGCCCTAACCAATCAATTACAATCCAAACAAAGTATAGCATCATTGAATAAATCTGATAGATTGGAATTGGACAGAATAGAACAAGAATTGAAATTAGCAGTAGAACGTGAAAGGACGTTAAAAGCTGAAAAGATCAGATTGACTTATAAAGTAGATTCACTTACTAAGGATAAAATATCGAAGCAAACCACTATAGAGAATTTAACTGATAAAATCACCAGTTTAACTGTAGCGGAAGAAAATACACCAAATCTTGAGAACAAAATCAAGTTCCTTCAACATCAAGTTAAAGAAACTTTACAAATTGATGTGGTTAAATTTCAAAAACTCTTGGACTCGTTTAACAAAATAGCAGACGATTCCTCTTTAAAAGAACCAAAGAGAAAGATTGAATATATCAACAAAACTTTACCAACTGATGGTGATCTTGATAAGGTCAGAGAGTATCATAATTCAGTTTTCGATTATTTCACCAGAGCTGTTGAAGTGGTAGTTAATGATCATGTCAAGTTATTACTTCAAGACAATGAAGAAAGTATTAAATCATCAGAGTATGTAAATAAACTTCATCAACGTATAGATGAACTTAATAAAATGAATGATGAATTATCGAGACTGTTTGATAGTGATGATGATACAATATCATCACCTAGATCTAAGTTAAGGATAGATGAATTGACTAATAGGTGGAAAGCCGAGAGAGAGGCTAGGGTTTATGAAAACAATGAAGCTAATAGAAGACTTAAGGAATTGGAATTGGAGAATTTGAAATTAAGGGAACTGTTAAGCCCGTGATTCCTTAACAAAAATTTATAGTAATGAGATATATTTATATATGTCGCACCAGTGTATACAATTCTATAATCTCGTCGCGCTTTAAGTCTCACTTTAAGTCTCACACATTAAGTCTCACTAGTGAAAAATTTTCAACATGACAGAAGTTGATCTTAGCTATGAAGCTCTTGAAAAAGAGATCAAATTAGATGATATCGATTACTCAGACTTAGAAGCTCAATACAATGTTAATGAAGATTCAAGTCTTGACAATTACATCCTCGTTGATGGAGCACCAGTTATTCCTAACGAGAAAGCTCCAGTATTGACTAAAGTCTTAAAGAAATTATTAAGTACTTATGGAGAATTAGCTGAAGGTGATGAAGGGTTCCATATGCCTATTGAAGATGGTAAAACCAAAGGATATTTATTTGCCCAATATAAACACGCTGACTCTGCTAGAAAAGCCATCAGGCAATTAAATGGTAAACCATTAGATAAGAAGCACAGATTATTAGTTAATGGATTAACTGATATTGAAAAATATGGTGTTGAAGGTAATGTCCCACAAGAATTCGAAGAACCAAAAGTTGCTCCTTTCACTCAACATGGGTACTTGAAATCTTGGTTACAAGATGAACAAGGTAGAGATCAATTATTACTTCATTATTCTGAAACTGTTGGGGTTTATTGGAACAAGAAGAAAAATGATCCAGAACCTTCTATCGAACCAAGAAAAGGATTTACTTCCAAATACGCTAAGTTTTCACCAAAAGGTACATACCTTTTCTCGATTCATCCTCAAGGTATTCAATCTTGGGGAGGACCAAACTTCGATAGTTTAACTAAATTCATTCATAATCAAGTTCGTTTAATTGATTTTTCACCAAATGAAAATTATTTAGTCACTTTATCACCATTGCCAATCACTTTACCGGAAAACCCTAACGAAAGAGAAAATTTCCCATTTAAAGAAGAAAATGTTGGTCATAAATTAGTAGTATGGGATTTGAAAACTGGTGAAGTTGCTAGAACATTTGCGTTACCACCACACTTAGAAGGTCAAAAGGAAATGCCATGGCCTTTAGTTAAATGGTCTTATGATGATAAGTATTGTGCTCGTCAAGGTCCAAATGCTATCGCCATTTATGAAACCCCATCATTCCAATTATTGAATAAAAAATTAGTTGAGATTGATTCTGTTGTTAATTTCGAATGGGCTCCATCTGCTGTTAAACTTGCTGATTCTAGATCCGAAACTGGTGAACATGTTTTATCTTATTGGACTCCAGAAAGTGCTAATCATACTGCCAGAGTTGCTTTAATGCAAATTCCTTCTACCAAAGTTATTAGAACTATTAACTTGTTCCAAGTTGGTGATTGTAAAATGCATTGGCATGATGATTCCAAGTATTTGTGTGTTAAAGTTGATCGTCATACTAAATCTGGTAAGACGGTTTTCTCCAACTTAGAATTCTTTAAAACTACTGAAAGAGATATCCCAGTTGAAAAATTAGAATTGAAAGAAGTCGTTATCAACTTTGCTTGGGAACCAAATTCAGATAGGTTTATTACTATTTCCAGATTAGATGATGGTAATAATAATCCATCAATTCCAAAGAATATTATTTCATTCTATGCTCAAGAAGTCCTGACTAAAGGTAAAGTCGTTTCATCCAAATATAAGCCATACGATAAAGTTGAAGGGAAATTCTCCAATACTATCTTATGGTCACCTAAAGGAAGATTCGCCGTTGTTGCCACTATTTCTAAAAATAATGGAGAAATTGACTTCTATGATACTTTGTTCGAAGAACCTAATAAAAAGGGTAACAATGCCAAATTATTAAAGACTGAAAAGTATTCAGGTATGACTAATTTATCATGGGATCCATCAGGAAGATTTATTACTGGATGGTCATCATCATGGGTTCATCCTATTGAAAATGGTTATAAATTATTTGAATTCACCGGTAATTTATTAAAAGATGAAACCATTGATCAATTTAAAGAATTTATTTGGAGACCAAGACCTGCTTCATTATTAACTTCTAATGATAAGAAGAAAGTTAGAAAGAATTTACGTGAATATAGTGCTCAATTTGAAGAATCTGATGCTATGGAGGCTGATGCTGCTACTAGAGAAGCCATCTTATTACGTCGTAGCTTATTAGAACAATGGAGATCTTATAGATCTAAATTTGCTAAAGTTAGTCATAAGAATGAAGTGCAAGCTGAAGTTATTGAAGAGATCAAAGAAGAAATTATTGAAGAGAGGGAAGAAATTATTGAATAAATATGTAGATTTATATACAGAGGCCCTAGGCCTAATTTTTAGGATTTTATCGAGTTGCCTCTAAGTACTAGCTTTAGTACGTAATTGTAATCCATGCCATTTTGCAATCTCTTCTTTCAATACCTCATTCACTAACCTATGTTGTTTAACCATAGAAATTCCTTTAAACTTATCACTCTCTAATGATATAGCAAACATCGAACCACATCCTCCAGAAACGTCTCTAACTTCTAAATTGGCAGGAGAGAACTCTTTAGTTAAAATTCCAAAAATTTTTGATTCATATTCATCCATTGAATTTTCTGAATAAAATCTAATTTGGGCCTTATGTATTGGTGTTAAGGACTTTGGTGTAGTTTTTAAGTTGGTTTTGATTATTGATCTCCACATCTATTTCGGGTATGGTGTCTGTACTGGGGGTTTGTATATATTTACCTTGAGGTTTGTGTCTGTACTGCTTAGTAAAAGAATATCGCGAAGTGAGGAATCGCGAAGTTGATATGTCCCAAGATAGTGTTAGGGTAATTGTATGTGGTGATGATACGGTAGGGAAGTCAACGCTTATAGCCAGTCTTGTAAAAGGCCAATATATTCCCAATATTCAAAACGTTCTTCCGCCTATAACCATATCAAATCAAGATTATTCAGAGTCCCTAATCGATCTAATAAACTCTCCAGGTAATGATGAACCTTTTATGGAGAGAAAGATCCTGAAGTATATACCCCAAAAATCCGTCATAATTGATACATCGAGTACAGATACAATTAGTTTCCAAAAAGAATTGAAACGAAGTGATGTGATTTGGTTAATTTATTCCGATCATTATACGTATGAGAGAATCTCATTACATTGGATTCCTATGTTAAGATCTCTAGGAGTTAATTTGCCTATAGTGTTATGTGCCAATAAATCCGACCTTTTGAACGAATCAACTAGTATTAAATCCCAGAATTCTGAAGAGTTTTTGCCTTTATTGAATGAATTTAAAGAGATTGAAGCTTGTGTCAGATGTAGTGCAAAGAATAACGATAATGTAGTTGAAGCATTCTATTTATGTCAAAGAGCTATCACCCATCCTATATCACCGCTATTTGATTCTAAAGAAGGTAATTTAAAACCTGCTGCTGTTTCTGCTTTGAAAAGAGTTTTCTTCTTAAGTGATAAAGACCGAGATGGGTATCTTAATTATGAAGAGTTTTCGGATTTACATATTAAAGCATTCAATAAAGCTGCCACCGCTCCTGAATACGACAATATAATCAAATCCATAGATAGAATCATTTATCCGGAAAGAACCGTTGACGGTAAGAGTAAAGGGATCTCTGAGGATGGGTTTATAATCCTTAATAAGATTTTTGCTGAACGAGGTAGACATGAAACCATATGGGGTATTTTAAGGTCATTTTGTTATACAAACTCTTTATCGTTGAACGATAAGTTTTTATTCCCAAAATTGGATGTCAATCCCGACTCAAGTGTGGAATTAAGTCCTACTGGGTACAGGTTTATGGTTGATCTTTTTGTGAAATTCGATAAAGATAATGATGGAGGTTTAAATGAACAAGAGCTCAAAAATTTATTCTACCCCACACCAGGGATTCCTAAATTATGGACAGAAAGTCACTTCCCTTCATCTGTGGTGTGTAATGAAGCAGGATATGTAACCTTACAAGGATGGTTAGCACAATGGAATTTAACGACGTTCCTTGATTATAGAACCACTCTTGAGTACCTTGCCTATTTAGGGTTTGATGAAGGTAGCTCTAATAAAGCGTTAAAGATCACTAAACCCAGAAAGAGACGTCTGAAACAGAATAAAGTTTATAGACAACCAGTGTATGATAGGAATGTTTTTAATTGTTTTATTATAGGTGCTCCAAAATCTGGGAAAACTTCAATTCTTGAACTGTTCTTAACTGGAACTTATAGTGACGTATACTCCCCTACGATTCAGTCTAGGATTTGTACAAAAGATATCGAATTAAGAGGTGGGAAACAATGTTACTTAATCCTAGAAGAATTAGGAGAGCTAGAATCTGCTATTTTAAGTAATAAAACAAGGTTAGATCAATGTGATGTGATTTGTTATACTTATGACTCGTCAGACCCTGACTCGTTCCAGTACTTAATAGATCTAAGGGAGAAACATGCTGATACTTTGAGTGAGATTCCTTGTGTATTTGTGGCATTAAAAGCTGATTTAGATAAACAACAACAACGGTCTGATGTTCAACCTGAAAATTACACCAGAGACCTTTTTTTAAGTTCTCCTTTACATATTTCATCATCATGGGCTACGTCATTAAATGAGTTATTTATCCAATTGGTAGATGCAGCTAATTTACCTAACCTGGCAACTGCAGGTTTAAAGCCTGAACCTGAAACTGTTCTTGATGAAAATTATCGACATTTGATTTTGGCGGGGGGAACATTGACGGTAATGACGGTGGTGAGTTTATGGATTTGGAAGAGTTCTATTCAGAACAGATAAACTTGAGCGTTAGCAAAGGTTCGACGTTGATCGTTTTGTTATTAAGGGTTTACGTTATAGATTCATAGCTCATGAAAGGAGAATATGTTATTAAGGAAGGTTTAGTAGGGAATAGGAAAGGTCTAATAGATGGTATAAGCAGCGAGCGATTATCTTCGCTATCGCTCAGGTAATAGATCCTGTATATAGCAAATCAAAATTTCCTCATCTCTCATCTCAATAATTTTTCACTTTGTAAAATGTCAGATAAAGAATATAAACCAGTCACAGTTGATAAGCCTATCCCTAACACCTATGACTTGGGTAACCTTGCCACATTTGATCCAAACCCCCTCGATAACACCAAATTGAAAAGTGAAGAAAAAGAACAATATTTAACTTCAGTCACTAGAGATAATGTTCAATTATTAATTAATCAAATTTTATCCTTACCAGTCAAAACCACTACTGAAACTCATGGTGGATCTACAGGTCAAGATTCAACTATGACTTTGATTCAATTACCTGAACCAACCACCATATTACCAAGAGAAAAATCCATACCTAAAGAAAAACCATTATCAAGATGGCAACAATTTGCTCTTAAAAAGGGTATTAAACCAAAGGAAAGAGAAAGTAGAATGGTTTATGATGAAAATACTGGTGAATGGGTACCTAAATGGGGTTATAAGGGTAAGAATAAAGAAATGGATAATCAATGGTTAGTTGAAGTTAATGATAATGTTAAAAATACTGAAGAAGAATTAATTGATCCAAGAACTTTAAGAAGAGCTGAAAGGAAGAAATTAGTTAAGAAGAATGAATTACAACATAAACGTAATTTAAAGAATCGTGTTTAGATGTTATGTAAGGCTATATGCTCATCTCATTAGGCAGTTGTTGAGGCCATTATGACTACGTTCACTCAAACTATAGAGGACTCACCAGAATATAGAGGACTATAACAGACAAGGGTCTAATTCTTCCATTATTGATAAATAGACCAATTGAAACCACCCTCAGGGAGGTCGTTAATGTATAATGTCAAATATTTACGTAATTATTTATGTCTAAAGTCTATTCTCTGCGAACCTGGCAACCCTCGACAATGGCATCTTATAACCCTGAAGAATACAAACCAACCATTGATGTATGTGACTGTAATTCAATCGTATTAACCTTTACTAACAATTAGGCCATATTAAGTGTTTCAGATGTTGATAAAGTCTCAGTGAAGAGGATAAGAAGAGCAATTGGTGAATTGTTTGATATTGATTTAGAGCCCCATAAAGTATGTACTATTTATCCGCAAAAGCTTGAACGCTACTAACTATTAGGAAGAGATAAGTGAAGTGATACTTAAACGGTACTATAAGTATATGGACGATAAGAAAAACCATGATAAAAATGAAGCAGAAAGAAGAAAAGAAATGGAGAAACAAGATGCTTTATTAGCAATGAAATTGCTGAAACAAAGCCTGTCGAGGTCATTAAGAAATGTCAAGACCCCTAAACCTAAAAGAAAGAAGAAAGTTGATAAGGGTGATGGTGAAAAGAAGAAAAGACGTCAAGTATTATACATATTATCACCAGTGTGTCAAGAAATCTTTGGGCTTGAAGTATGTTCGAGGCCTCAATTAGTTAAAAAGATTTGGGAATATATTAAAGCCAATGGACTTCAGAGCCCAGATGATGGAAGAGTAATCAATTGTGATGATACTATGGAAAGAATTTTCAAGAGGAAACAAGTGACTGCATTTCTGATGAATAAGTATTTGGGAGATCATTTAGTGAGAGATGATGATGCTGAAATTGTTAAAGCAGCAATGAAAGAATTTGAGCTTGCCAATGGTGATAGAGTGGGTGAACTTGTAGACCATGTAGATCAAGAGGATCAAATAGAAGATGAATCAAGTGAATCGGAACAAGAATAGTGTAATATACGGATAACTCTAGGCTCTCTAAGTTAGTGTTGATACCGATGCAGATTATGTGATAAAGACGGATTAGATAAAGGAAGCTATGGAAATGTTACTAATTACTAGAAATAATCAGAACTAATCAACCACTGATCACATGATATGATAGTGGGGAATCTCACCTTCGATTCCCTCAGGCTTCCCTCAGATTCGCTTCCTCTTCGGTTCGTGTCAAATGCGATTACGTACAGTATCATTGTTTCCATTATTGAGAATATATTGAAAACATAAACAGTGATTGACCCATAATCACATCGTTGGAAACATGCTGATATCCACAAATGGGTCGAGTCGAACCCAGAGTCTTTCATCTACCACTATCCTTAATCAAGATGACATCTATGATAAAATAGATATGGCTTACTTATATGAATCAGTAGTCAAGATCATTATACTAGAATATTGTAATGAAGCCAGATTCAAAACTCCTATTATCGAAAAGATCCAGGCGACTGAAAGTAACCTTAGTCCATCGCCGTCAAGAAAGAACCGAGTATCGAGGATTTATGGCATAGACTCTAATGATTCAAGATTATCGTCTTCAGTGTATACGAAATTAGAGACCCATCTTAATCTTATTGCCATGAAGAAACAAGGAGTCAATTTGGATGAAAATAGTCGTCGTTCGTTTTTAAGACTTTATAGTGAACTTTTAGATCCAAAAGTTAAAGCCGATTTAAAAGTCAATAATACTCCAGATTACTTATTGATGAAATTTGTTTCTTGTTCCAACAAGGAGTTGACAAAGCTTGGAGTGATTCCTCAGGCTGAAATCAGTCATATAGTGTTTAAGCAGGCCAATGAGTTTGTGATGATCTTAGTTAAACTCGTAGAAAGGGAAAAGAATAGTGAACTTATCATCAATAAACTTAATGAACATAAAGATTCTTTAAAGCCAAAAAGTCCTAATTCCGCATCTTCTACTTCATTGGTTAATATGGCTAATGCTAAGTACGTCCAACCTTCATTCCAGGTCAAAGATATGGATCAGGGAATGGTGAGTCTCGTACAGTCACTTTTTAAAGTCGAATCTTCAAAATTACAACAAGATATATTCAAATTAAAAGAACTTGCACAGGAAAAACAATTGCATAATGACGTTAAACAAATCCTTTTCTACCTAGATAAAGATCTAGGCCAATTTAATCCTAAATCATTCATAAACGATGAAATATATAATGAATGGAAATTAAGAGAAAAATCATACTGTGAGTCTTTAACCAATAAATACCAAATTCCACCATCAATGAAATTATTACCCATTTCAAAACTCCCACAGGGTAAGGAATTCTATATATTCCCAAGCAGTTCAATGATACGACCATTTTTCGTGGTAATGATTAAACTATGTCTCGAATTACAGAAACAACAAAATGGCCTTGATAATGAATTGTTATTATCCAAGACCTCTCAGAAGTTGATAAACCTTTGTTCCAAATTCTGGAGAATCGATTACCCTACTAAAGCTGTTTGTTTCTTCACAGCTGCCCATTTATCAGGAATGTTAAGGGATAATTTATACCCCATCAATAGTCCTAAAGATTTGGCTCCTGTGGATATAAACAACTCTGTGAGAGTCTTGGATTATTGTAAGGTTATAGTTGAGGATAAGGGCCAATCATCGTGGGAAGAAAAGGGGTTTTGGTCGACCAAGGACCAAGACGAATGGGTTAAGAATTTAACCTATAGTTACAATTCTACTATGTACGCTATCAAAGAATCGTTACAAATTGTTTTCAGTAAAATAGCCAAACCTAAATTTGGTGCTATACTTCAATTCCTAGGAGAGTACATTGAATCTGATGGTCTTTTTCCCCAAATTGAACAAACTGGATTACCTAAACGATGGGAGAAGAAACTCTCCAAGACTTTACTAAAAGTTGCTGAACTAAGGTATGCTGAATTGTTAGAAAACTTGCCAAGAGATGATACTTTGAACATCCTTCATGTGCTTGATATCTCCGATAGTATAGTTCAAGACATTCAGAAGTTACAGAAAAAGTATAAGAATCCACTTCTAGGATTCCTTAATGTATCGAGAACTGTGGCTGTAGTTATAACGTCAATGTTTGCAGTAGATTCCAAGAATATTCTTAAACATATCGAGAGTTATAATAAGAAGAATAAAGAGTTTATACCATATGGTGATGCTTTAGAAGCTTATAAATCCCTTTACGAAATCAGGGATATTTATAACCAAGTCAATACATCATCAAGTCAATTCAAATTCAATTTAGAGAAGTTTTTCTACTCCAGTTTGAATGAATGGGTACAAGAAAGTGGTCAAAAAATATTGGAGATTGTAGGTGAAGCTATAAAGAACGATACGTTTGAACCTATAAACCTCGAAGATGAAAACAAAAAGTATAGTACTTCTGTCCTTGATATATTCAGATTAATCAGGGAGTACCTCAACATTTTGAACGGATTAAAATGGACTAATGAGTATCAATTGGCTAAAATTTATACGGTATTCTTGAAATCAATATCTGATGGGGTTTTAAAGTATAATCATTTAATCAGTGAAAAGATCATTGGCGAATTACAAGAAGAACAAAAGAAACCAGACCCAGAAGCTGAGAAGAGAAAAAGTGGAGGATGGTTCGATGAGATGAAAAGTGTGGTGAATAATATTCAAATCAGTTCCAAAATCGAATCTGAAGAGCCTTATAATTTCAAACCAACCACATGTGTATCCCTTAACAATTTGAGTGAAATCATGCGTCAATTGACTCAATTAGAAGATATACTTGATCCTGAACAAATTCTGAATAGTGTGAAGGCTTATGAACCAATGAGACAGAATTATTTCACAAGTCATATCTTCTCTATAAGATTGGTTAGGGCAGAAAATCTTTCATCAAATAATTCATCGTCATCCCTTAAACCTTATGTGACATTGATCGATACATCTATACGTAAAACAGTATGTAAGACCAGAACCATTAATAATAGTTCTAACCCTGAATGGGATGAAGAATTTGAATTGACTTTAGAACCAAACACGACTTCAACTTTATCAGTGACTGTATGGGATGAAAAACTTCAACATTCAGTATGTGGTCGTGCTATATTGCAACTAGACCCTAGAAAGTTTAAACACGACGGTATACCACAAGAAATCTTCTTAGATTTAGATACCCAAGGTAGAGTTCTTATTGAAGTTGCTGTGGAAAGCGAACGTGTAGATGCGATCTTTGCCATGGGTAGAGCTCATAGGTCCTTGAAAAGGTCCCAGGATAGGTGCATTAAACTTATTGTTGAGAAGTTTTCCAGATTTATTCACTTGTGTTTCTCTAGAGGTAATTTAAGATCAATTTGTGGTAATCTCGGTAATATTAAACCAACTCAAGATCAAATGGATGAAGCTATGATGCCATTGTATGACTACTTGAATTCCAATTTGCAAGTATTAGCACAATATTTAACTAAAGATTTATTATTGAAAGTTATGTTAGCAGCTTGGCAAGTGGTTGTAGCCAGTGCTGATGAATTATTATTACCGAAATTAGTTACTGCAAAAACATTCCATTTATCTAATATTGGATCAAAATTAACCTCTAAGAATACCACCGCTAATAACGAAAGTAGATGGCAAACTGCAGTTACAGCTATGGCTAATGTAACTAATTCTATAGGGATAAGTGGATTTGGGAAACTGTTAACTAATGTTGAGTTAGAGACCGTATTTGGATGGTTGAACTTTTTATGTTTTGATTTCTTTCATCATGATGGGAACGGACCTCCAGTTAAAGACTTGAAGAACGAAAACTATCAAGCTCTTTTGTTACTACCAGTTTACTATGATCGAGACATTGATTATTTGAAACAAGAGGTGGAGAGGTTATCACCAGCATTTGTGAAATCTCTCAGAGACCGTAATAACTTTGATTCAAGTTCTTCATTAGAATCACCAAAAGGACCACCTAAAGCTGGAAGACAACGAAGCCTTAGTAGAGCCGGCAGTGTGGCTAGGAATAAGACAATTATGGCCAATGCTACGTCTAAATTAAGAGCCAGAGCTGAAAAGGAATTGAATGAAGCAAGAGCTGACCCAATTGCTGCCCAAACCTCGGCCGAGGATATTATTTTAAGGTTGTTGTTGATAAGAGATGAAAAAGCTTTTGTGGCCAAGAGGTTAGAACAAAGAGAGAGATTGGCTCATAGTATTGCAACTGAAAGGTTAGCGAGAGCTGCTGCTGAGGGTAAGTTTTCACGGTAGCACGACACTAATACAGGAATATACATTATTATAACATTTTATCTAGGGCCTACTTACCAGTAGTGGAAGTGGCATCGGTAATGGTTTCGTTGACAGTATTATCATCAGCAGTAGTATCATTAGCATCTTGTTGGATGGTAGTATCATTATGTTCTTGAACAACAGTAGTATCAGCATCGAATACTGGTTTAGTATCCTTTGCATCTTTCATTTCAACATCTTCTTGAACTGGTTGAGGTTCTTCTTCAACTTCTGGTTCAGGCTCAGCTTCTTGTATAACACATTCATTATACTCTTTTATACCTTGGTCGAATAATTTATTGATTTTGTTGTCATAATCTTCGAATTTAGAACCTTCTTTTAATAAACGTTTCCAACCAATTTCTTCATCATCGAGATGTTTGGCAAGTGAAGAAACTTTACCATCTCTTGAACTTGACTCCACTGGGTTTTCAAATACCGTATGTGAAGTAAACTCATCATGACCATCAGCCTCGAAGAATAACCTATATGAATTTTCACAAATGGAAACTTTCAAATTAGAATCAACAACTCCATTGCATTGATCTTCATCAATACTTTCAATAAATTCTTTAGAGAATGGCATATTGATTTTGGATGCTGAAACACCTTCAGTAGGATGTGACATAACATATGAAGTAATGTAATAATTATATTGTTCTTCAGCAGTTTTATGATCATTCAAGGTCAAGTCATCTAAACTTACAAATTGAATGTTAACAGATACATCGTTTGGCTTATAAACAATCTTAAACATATTTTCATCATTAGACATTAAACTTCTGACATGCATTCTGTATAAGATTTGATCTTTGGCAGTAGAAATTGGGGACTTTCTATCGTTTTCAAAAAGGAACATCATTTCTGATGTTTTGGAATCAGTTATTATACTATGCATGTGTTTAACCAAAGCTTGAACCACTTTATCAATAGTATAAATCTTATAAGCTTTGTTTCTGTAACCTTGTCTAATAGATTCTTCAAACCATTGATGTTCTAAATCTCCTTCAATTAATCTTTCAGATAATGCTAATACTTGAAGATAGCAATCTTTGTCACCATCAATTTCAACATTCAAGTCTTTTAATTGGTGGTTGACTAAATTCAAATCCTTAGCAAATTGTGGAATAGTTCTAGTTTTGATCTCTGCTGATGCTTCTTCATTCATATGTTTAACTTCTTCTAATCTTTCATATAAAGTACGTAAATGACGGAAGAATACATAAACGGTGGTGTTACAAAATAAATTAAACACATCACGTTTATCTAATGAAGTTTCATTATCTTTTAATGAAAACTTTCTACCAGTTGTAGTGATCCATAATTCAGTAGACTTTTCAACTTCATCTAAAGTTTCATGATCTTCTGAATCTGATGATGGTGTTGAATCATTATCAGGTTTAGATTTGGTTTGTTTCTTTAATACGTTACGTAAAAGATCATCTTCCCTTGGACGTTTTTTATTATTTTCTTCTCCTTTTTCACCATTGGCAGATTCTGTTGGTTCTGGAACTTCGGTGTTGGAATTCAATTTCTTTTCAATATCTTCAATATTCAAACCAAAGAATAAAGAAATGAAAAACTTAAAGAATTGAGTCAATTTTTCCCTGTCACCTGATGAATAGTTAGACGATTTGATTATATAAGTTTCACTCAATTTCAAAATATCGTATAGTATTTCAAAATCCATGAATTTATAATTCAATTGTTCTTGAGGTTTTGGTGTCAAAGGATATAATCTTTTGTTTTGTTGTTCAAGTTTAACGGTACTGATTTCACTAACCAACTGTTTGGCAGTTAATAATTTCTTATCAGTTTGTTTAAAAGTTAATCCCAAATGATCTAAAGATTTAAAGAAAACATTTTGCTCCATTTCTCTCCATACTTTATTCCATTCTCTTTGAGCTCTTCTCCATTCTTCATCCTTTTGCTTCAATCTTTTCAAGACAATTGGTACGGCTACAGCTGGGTTTTCATGTAAGGCATCAATAACTTCAAATCCTCTATCTTTGTCGTAAATCTTCCTAATAACTTTCTTATAAATAGTTACTGAAGTATGACCTAAACCTGGAGGTAATTTGAAATTAGCCTTTTGCTCTGGAGTCATGTTAGCAATTCTATTGGCAATAGTTTCTAAAGTTTGAATGGTTCTTAAATTAGCTTCCATATTATAATCATATTCCAATCTTTCTTCTTCAATTCTGAAAAGAATTTCTTCATATTGATTCTTACGATGAGCAATGAATCCTGAATCTTCTGATGCCCAAGTTGGATGTCCAACCCATTCATCATTTAATACTTCCCAACACATCTCATCTCTACCGGAACAAGGCATATAAGTTTCAGCCTTTGGTAATTGACGATATGACGGACCATAAGCTTTACATAATGATAATTCTAATTGATGTTTTTTGAATGTTATATCTTCGATATGTAACGGTTTATCTTCATAACCTACAAACATCTTGAACCAATTAATCAAATCTTGATTTTGTTCACCTAAAAACGCTTCAACTCTCTCGATTAAAATTCCCTTGTCAATGATATCTTGAGAGAACAAATTTAATACCTTTAAGAAATCATTATAAGTTTGCTTATTACCAATAGCTCTTTTAACTTTATCAAAGAAATTAATTTCTTCCAGAGCTGATGAGGTTTTACCAAGTCCTGAAGCTGGGATAGGTTCAGGAATTCCTGGTACTAAAGTTGGATTTGTAATAGTAGAAATTCCATTTTTAGTGGTGACTTGACTACCAGGTTTAATTTTAGGAGCAAGATCAGATCTTAATGAAGAATATTGAGCTTCATTATTATAATTATTTTCATAACTAAAGCTCTCCTTTTTCTTATCATCAATAGGTCTAACAACTTGTGACATCATTCCTGGTTGCTGGCCTTGTAAATAAGGAGGCTGAGGAACTTGTTGAAGTCGTTGTTGATCTTGATACATATGATTTTCATACTCATACATTTGATTAGATTGTTGATGGAAATTACCAACTGGTGGTAATTGACTATAATTCCCATCATTAGCTACGGTGGTAGCAGCTATTGAATTCATACCATTAACATTAGGATTAGGTTGGCTAGTATCTGGTAAAAATTGTTTAAAATCATCTAATAAATCAGGTGAATTAGCAAATAATACAGTAACTTGTTCATAAACTTCTCCGATAGGTTTCTGTTCACGTTGATAAGTTTGTAAGATTTCTAAAAATTGTTTATAGATATCTGGTTGATTGGCAAATCTGGTTTTAATCTTATTAACATAAGTTATAGCATGATTCATTTGATCACTATTACCATCTTGAGCTGGTTGAGATTGACCTAATAACTGTTGTTGACCTTGTAATTGAAGCAATTGTTGACCTTGTTGACCTTGTTGAGGTTGAGATTGAGTTGATTGTTCATTAGTCCATGAATCATCATATTTCATGGTAGTGGTACCATTTGGAGTATGAACTTTGATAGTATTTGGATCATTTGGATTTAATGAACATTCAATTCTATACCCTGGTGGTAAGAAAGTATTAAACCCCTGAATCAAGTTAGGATGTCCCTTAAATAATTGACTAACTCTATCGATAACTCCTGGTGTATCAATAGCTTGAGATTTAAAATCTTTCATAATATCGAGAAAATTATTATAAACATCAGCTTGGTCATAAAATTGAATCTTGACTTGGTCTAAATATGAAAGGGCATCTCTAACGTTCAAAGGTCTATAACTTTGAGAAGTGGTAGACCTATTAGGAACATTTTGGTGCATAGTGAATTGATTAGGTACGGCCATAGAATTTGCCACTACTTGAGCTGCCAATGTAATTTGACTAGGTGATTGATCTTGTTGTTGTTGGGGTGGTTGAGGTGGTTGTTGGATTCCTACTGGTTGTGATACTTGTTGAGGTTGTGATAATTGTGGTTGTTGATGCCCCTGAGGTGGTGAGAGTTGTTGACCATGTTCGGATTTAGGTTCATTCAAAACTCCTGATAATTGTCCATTTTGACTTCTGTGATCATGTTCACCAGAATTCAATGATGGAATATTGAAATTATGACTGGAATTCCCTAAACTTGGTAAACTTGGTAATGGGTAAAATTTTTGTCCTCCTATTTGTTAGTATTGTCCTGAGTGTAGTTTTGTGGGTTTGTGCATAAACCAAATTATATGGGCTTTTACACCATACGACGTTTCATATAGATAATTACCACTGAATGAAAATTACATACCTGTTTCTAAAGTTGCTGGTGGTGGTAAAACTGGTGGATGTGGACGACTAAATTGTTAGTACCTTGCAGAGCATAAAAATATTAAAACATCAAATAACATTCAAACTCGAGTTTTTATTGGGGAATTCAATACATACTTGAAATTTTGACCTAAAGGACGGTTCTGATTCCCCCAAGGATCAGAATTTGACATTTTATAATCGATTCAGTAAAGTGATGGGGACTCAACGAGGTTTCAATAACTTACCAAAAAAACAATAAAAATTGACTATTTAAACACAAATAAAACTCTCTTATAATAAGTGGAGCTACTTTATGCTATTAGGTCTATGTGTAACTTTTATATGGTTTCAAATGGTATGTATATGTTCAAATAGCCTTTTAGTGTTGAACTTTTTAAAATTTCCCTTTCTCAGAATTTCTGGTTTCACAATTTCTCAGTTGCCAATGGACTCAGTCTCACTATTCCGGTACTAATGTTATCACTAAAACACGTACCCCATAACCGGGTAATTGCGTAGATCAGGGTAACTTTGGAGTTACCCTCTTATTGTGATTTACCCGGATATCGGCCCCAATTTTGGGCCCTCATTACCAGCCTACGACATTCACATAGACACCAAGAACACGACACTGTGAACGACAACACTGAGAACACTGAGAACTACAGCGAGAACGAGAACACTGAAAAAACTTTGTAATCACTATGAATGCTCCAGATAGATTTGAATTATTTATCTTACCGGATGGAGTTGATAAGATCAAGATCACCCCGGATACGAAAGTACCAAATGCTGCATTGATTAAGATCGAGAGAGAAGATCATACTTTGGCTAACTTATTGAGAGCTCAATTATTAAAAGACGAAAGAGTTATATTCGCTGCTTATAAAATAGAACATCCTTTATTTGCTAATTTTGTATTAAGAATACAGACAGAAGATGATTACACACCAAAAGAGGCCTTGAAAAACGCATGTACTAATTTGATCGGTGAATTGGATGTAATTAAAAATAAATTTAAGAATGAATGGGCATTAAAAGCTTTAATCAATGAATAGTTGTATTATAGATGTGTAGATAATGAATATTTAATGAAGTTTTGTGTATGTGTTATCTGTATTAAGGTTTCTAGAGGTTTGAAGGGTTTTGGAAGTGGTCTTTGGGAGGTAACTGGTGTATTTATACTAGGTATACAGTAATATATGATGTTCATACAATTGAATTACTTTACACTTTTAAATTAAGTTACAAAAGGATCCCCGACAAGTGCAGAACCTATTACTACACTCTCCATTATTTATTGGAATTCTTAGTTCTAATATATTTTTATTTTTGTTTTTGTTCATTTATCAGTTGTATAGATTTTGTGAATTTCACCTAGTTTATCAATTTCCTAAAATCACCAAATCGGTCAGAATCACAATAACAATATCACTAAAGAACCGCAAATAAAACGATAATAATTGATTCCAGTCATCTTTTAACATTGACAAACCAAAATTAGTAACTCTTTACCAGAAATACCAAAAGAAATACTACAAGAGAAAGAGAAAGATCCATATGATTAATATATTACATAAATGCTTTTTCTCTAATTGCTTGCTTAATGATTACAATTTTTTCCATACAATTTGGAATATTTACTGAAGGGAAATTACCTTGCTTTAAAACTAATATTAAAGGATGAGTTTGAGTTATTCTATTTGGTGAAATATGAGTAATTGCTAACCCATTCTTAGATATAACAATTTTATGATGATCTTTGAAATTGAATTGGAAATTGCCATTAGTCATTTCAAACATAATATAATCACTGTTTCTAGTATAACGTCTTAAAAATACAATTTCTTTATTCTCTTGACTATCACTAACTTTTGATAAGTTACTATTCATATACCTTGAAAAAAAATCAACAATTTCCAAAGACCTTTTATATTTGTTTGGAGCATTATTAATGTTATTTTCAATTGATGTCCAACCTTCATTATCATTGTATAATAATTCCAAAAATGTTTGATTGTTACCTAATCTCAATATAGTATTATTATCATTGAATAAAACACCAATATCATCATTATTTAATTGATAACTAAATCCATGCTTATTACTATAATCAACCCATTTACTAATTAATGTAGGGTTTTCACAACTTGGTAATTCAAAAGTATCAATTTTTTCATTAATTAAATTTTCTAATTTATTAATATTGGTATAAGTTTTAATACAATTTGAATCAAGTTCTTTAATAGAATTAGTAAACATGGTACTAAATTGGGACATTTTCTTTTGATTGGTTTGATCATATTTGATTTCTTTATATTTATATTTTGTGTCATTTGGTGATAATGATTTAGGTAAAACAGTTTCATTTTCACTTTGTAAATCAGTTTTTAAGATTTCAACAGGATTTTTCATCTTTGGGGTATAAATTCCTGCATTAGTTTTAGTTGAATTGAAATTGAGGGCCAGTTGGGATTTAGAAATTAATTCTAATCCTTCAGGTAATTGGTTTAATGATGTAGTATAAGTTTTATCAGGGAATGAACCTTTGAACCAATCATAACTTAAAATACTATCAATAGTAGGTCTTTTAATTGGGTTGGTATTTAATAAATCTTGAATTAAGATTTTGGCTTCATTACTGATTGGTTTATCAATTGGGAAGTTATATTCAGAATTTTTAATTCTTTCATAAATGATTTGAACATCTTTAGATTGGAATGGTGGTTTACCAACTAATAATGCATACATCATAATACCAATAGCCCAGATATCAACTTCGAATGAATGTCCTCCACTATTCTTACCACCTAAAACTTCTGGGGCAATATAATTTGGTGTACCACAAATAGTATACTTTCTTGAATCACTTGATGGTAAAATGGAAGCTAAACCAAAATCACCAATTTTTAAATTCATATCAGGGTCAAAGAAAATATTACCTAATTTTAAATCTCTGTGAATAACTCTTCTTGAATGTAAATATTTAACAGCTCCAATGATTTGGACCATGAAAAATCTAACTTCTGGTTCAGACAATCTTTTTCTAGTCTTTAATAATTCCATTAATGATTGGTTTGGACAGATCTCTAACAAGATATAGACATTAGCATCATCTTCAAAACAATCAATAAAATTGACGATATTTGGATGATTTAAAGATTTATGAATTTTGATTTCTGATAATAATTTGGTTTTAGTCTTTTCATTCTTAATGGAAGCTTTGGCAACAGTTTTAGCAGCAAAAATTTGACCATTTGAATCCCTCATTTGGAAACATCTAGCAAATCCACCTTCACCTAAGAATAAACCTCTCTTATAATCTCTACCATTTCTAGTTCTAACAACAGATGGAGGAGTTTTACATAAAGCAGATAATTTTTCCTTCTTTTTCTTCTTTTGTTGTTGAGGTTCAATAGGTTGCAAAGGTTGTTGATGAGGGATTTCATAAGCATCAGTTCTTTTTATCTTAATTGGAGTGATATTGTTGGATCTGGCATTGATCTGACCATTGTTCAATGGCTGTAAAGGTTGAGCACGGACTGACATATTGACTGGTTTTCAATTGGGTATATATGAATCAAGTCAAAATTTATTTGTGTTTGTGGATTACCTCAAAAATAATGTTTAATTAGTTTTAACGAAGATGCAATAAGGAAAAATGAAACTTTTAACAAAACGGAAAAAAAGTTTGATTAGCTGTATGAATGCAGATTAGTTAATGGGAATGCAATCTTTAAAATGACAAACGATGAATTATTCTATAATTTAACCAAACTAAATTGATTAATATTAGAGGAATAGAAAAAAATTATGGGCAAGTTATTGAGTTTTTATCAAAAAGTAAATTATATTAAAATGCATTGTTGAAGTATTTAATTTTTTACTCAATTGATCTAAGGTTATTTACGTTTTGCACAAATAGAGATTAAATTGTAATCTAAATATTTTGAGATGTTTTGAATGTTTAATTTTTGGCTGCAAATGTTTTGAAAAATTCCAAATTGGGATGCGATTTTGAATTAAGTTTCCTTAGTTGGATGAGAATATTACAGCCTTGTAGTATTGGCAAGATAGATGTAATGGACTAAATTGGTAGTGATTTGATTAGGTTTTGATTAGGGGTATGGAATAGGATCAGAATTACTTATTAAGGGTATTGAGTTTTTGGACTGTATAACTAGTATTATGAGGGTTAATATTTCTATACTGAAGACGAGCTTTTCTTATAATTTATACATTTAATACACTCTATACACATTACACAGTTTATACTAAGAACCTAACCAAGCGTAGACGATATATCAATTACCAACACATTTCCGTTTATCTCCATATTAAGTAGAATTTCAGATTTGTGGTTTTCACATAACAATAAAAATTATTAAGCGAGTAGATTGCATCCTTCTTTAGTGTGTTTCACTTGTTATTGTTTTAGTTACGATGTCTATGAATAGCTTCTAATAGTTGTGCCAGACCCAATAGATCATCAAATAGATGCAATGAATCCCACCGGAATACCACCACATCTCTAATCAAATACTCTAGTAGATCAAATCTTTTAGTTAACTACGGCAATTTTTCGAATATTACATAAGCACTTACATAATCTTGCAACCCCTAGGTAAGAGAACCCAACGCGTATTTGTAAAATTGTTATTGACACGTATTGGTGTTGTGAAAAAAATCACGATTTAGGTGAGACTTAAAGTTGATTTCTAGAAGACTATTTTATAACTTCAGTGTTCGGAGGTTTCAAAGTTTAAGATTAAATTACCGATTAGCAGCCACTAGTAGTAAAATTAAATTCTTAACAATGGACTCTGATGATGATATACCAATTAAACAAAGAGTTAAAAGAACTGTTGTAGATTCTGATGATGACTTGCCTATATCCGCAGTTGCTAGTCCCAAGAAGAGAGTTAAGATAGAAGGGGAGACTAAGGATAAGAAACCGAAGAAAGAAAGCAAGGAAAAGAAGGA